>PVKU01000760.1:0-230916 GCA_004027475.1 Anoura caudifer | reverse complement strand
GATGAAGTAGAAGAAAACAACAAATCACAGCAGCAAAAGGAAAAAGAAATTTTAAAAAACGAGGATAGCCCTGGTCTGGTGGCTCAGTTGGTTGGAGCATCATCCTATACAACAGAAGGTTGTGGGTTCAATCCTCAGTAGGGGCACATAACGAAGGCAGCCAATTGATGTTTCTCTCTCATATCAACATTTCTCTCTCTCCCTTTGTCTCTTTAGAAGTAATGAACATATATCCTCAGGTGAGGATAAAAGAAATAAGAATAGTTTAAAGGACTTTTGGGACAACATGCGGCATAACAACATTTACATCATAGAAGTACCAGAAAGAGAAGGGAGAGAAAGCAAAGGATTGTGAACTGATTTGATGAAATAATGACTGAAAATTTCCCTAACCTAGTGAAGGAAAAAGATGCAAGGCCAGAAGGAGCAGAGAGTCCCAAGCAAGATGAACCCAAAAGGTCCTCACCAAGACACATCATAATTAAAATGGTGAAGATTACATACAAAGAGAAAATCTTAAAGCAGCAAGGGAAAGACTGTTACCTACAAGGGATCCCCATAAGACTGTCAGCTGACTGATTCCTGAATGGAGACATTTCAGACCAGAAAGGGTTGACATGAAATATTCAAAGTGCTGAAAAATAAGGACCTACAACAAAGCCTACTTTACCCAACAAGACTATCATTTAAAGTTGAAGAAGAAATAAAGAGCGTTCCAGACAAGAAAATGCTAAAAGAGTTTGTTACCACCAAACCAGTGTTACAAGAAATGTCAAAGGACTTGCTTCAAGAAGAAGAAACAGAAGCAGAAAAAGGAAACAGAGAAACATTGTTAAAAGAATAAAATGACAACAAATACATACTTATCGATAATCACTTTAAAAGTAAATGGTTTAAATGTTCTAATCAAAAGACATAGGATAGCTGAACAGGTAAGAAAACAACACCCTTATGTATTCTGTGTACAAGACACCCACCTCACAATGAAAGATGCACACAGACTAAAAGTAAAGAAATAGAAGAAGATAGTTCATGCAAATAGAAAGGGAAACAATGCTGGAGTAGCAGTACTTCTATCTGACAAAATAGACTTTAAAACAAAGGCTATAGTAAGAGACAAAGGAGGACACTAATGATAAACAGAGCAATCCAACAGGATATAACCCTTGTAAACATTTATGCACCCAATATAGGAGCACCTACATATATAAAGCAAATCTTGGTGGACTTAAAGGGAGAGGTTTACAACAATACAGTCATAGTAGGGGATTTTAATAAGGCCTTGATATCAATGGATAAATCTTCCAGACAGAAAATCCACAAGGAAACAGCAGTTGTAAATGATGCACTAGATCAAATGCGTATAATTGATATCTTCAGAGCATTTCATCCCAAAATAGCAGAATACACCTTCTTTTCAAGAGCACATGGAATGCTTTCTAAGATAGACCACATGTTAGGACACAAAACAAGTCTCAATAATTTAAGAAGATTAAAATTATATCAAGCATCTTTTCTGACCATAATGGTATGAAACTAGAAATCAATCACAGGAAGAAAACTGAAAAACACATGTTACTAAACAATGAATGAGTTAACAGTGAGATCAAGGAACAACTCAAAAGATCCCTTCAAACAAATGAAAATGAGAATGCAATAACCCAAAATCTGTGGGACATAGTTAAAGCAGCCCTAAAAGGAAAATTCATAGCATTACAGCCTGATCTCAGGAAATAAGAAAAATCTTAAATAAACAGTCTAACTTAACACATAAAAGAACAGGAAAACGAACAAACAATGCCCAAAGTGAGAAAAAAAAGGAAATAATAAAGATCAGAGTAGAAATAAGTGAAGAGAGTCTAAATAAATAACACAGAGATCAATAAAACCAAGAGCTTGTTGTTTGAAAAGATAAACAAGATTGACAAACCTTTAATCGGACTCATCAAGAAAAATAGAGAAAGGACTCAAATAAATAGAATCAGAAATGAAAGAGAAGTAACAACTGACAACAAAGAAATACAAATGTGACAGACCCTTCCGCGTGGCATGGGCCCAGCTCCCACTCAGAGACGCACAGGGCCCACACCCACAGATAGGTTCTCTCGTGGGTAATCAGTTTGCAATATACCTAAGCCACTTTGAGTCTTGCTTTTTGCTAAAACTCCATCACCCTGGATTGGGATAGCAAGTGCTTATTGTAACTTCCTAAAATCCATGCTAAGCCTTGCAAGGACCAGTGTAACTGGCTCAACCACTTTCCCCCTTTTCATTTGCTAATATCCTTCTTCTGTGATGTGATTAGGGGCATTGGCTCCTTTGTTGCCTATAAAAGGTAACCACCTAAAGCGAACCTGGGCATAGTGAGTGAGGACCATCATGTAATGAGACGAAGATATAGAATAAAGGCCTGTCATGGCAGAGGCTGCGGCTTTTGCTCCTCTTGAGAGAAAAGCCATGCTGTCCTTTTTCCTCCACCAGACTCGGTAGTCTGTGTGTATGTTTTATTTCATCCATAATGACGTGGATACTGCTAGCCAGTGTCTGCATCATACAAAGGGTTGCAAGAAAATATTATGAATGACTATATGCCAACAAACTGGACAACCTGGAGAAATGAATAAATTTCTAGAGGCATACCATCTTCCAAACTGAATTAGGAAGAATTAAAAAATCTAAACAGACAGATGACAACAACTGAAATTGAAACAGTAATCAAAAAACTCCACAACAAACAAAAGTCCTGTGCTGTATAACTTCACAGGTGAATTTTGCCAAACATTCAAAAAAGAAGTAACACCTATTTTTCTCAAGCTATTCCAAAAAATTCAAGAGGAGGAAAGACTCCTAAACTCATTTTATGAGGCCAGCATTATCCTAATTCCAAAATCAGATAAAGTCACTACAAAGAAAGAAAATTATAGGCCAATATCCCTGATGAACTTACATCCTAAAATCTTTAACAAAATATTAGCAAACTGGATCCAGCAATACATTAAAAAGATCATATACCATGATCAAGTGGGGTTTATTGTAAGGAAGCAGGGTTGGTACAACACCTCCAAATCAATAAATGTGATACACTACATAAGAAAAATGAAGGCTAAAATCACATGATCATATCAACAAATGATGAAAAATATTTTACAAAATCCATCACCCATTTATGACAAAAACTCTTATCAAAGTAGAAATAGAGGGAACACGTCTCAACTTAATACAGGCCATGCATGACACACCCACAGCCAACATCATACTCATTGGACAAAATCTAAAAGTGTTTTTCTTACAACTGAGAACAAGACAGGAATATCCACTTTCACCATTCTTATTCAACATAGTACTAGAGGTCCTAGCTACAGCAATCAGAGAAGAAGAAATAAAAAGCATCCAAATTCGAAAGGAAGAAGTAAAACTGTCATTACTTATAGATAATATTATATTCTATAGAGAATACTAAATATTCAACAAAAAAACTGCTAGAACTGATCAATGAACTTAGACAAGGATCAGGATACAAAATAAATATCCATAAATTAGTTGCATTTTTATACAGCAATAATGAACTGTCAGAAAGGGAAACTAAGAAAACAATCACTTTTACAATTGCATCAAAAAATAAAATACCTAAGAAAAAATATAACCAAGGAGATAAAAGACCTGTACTTAGAAAATCATGAGACAGCTGAAGAAGACACAAATAAGTGGAAACATATACTGTGTTCATGGATGGGAAGAAGTAACACCATTAAAATGTCCATACTACCCAAATGAATCTATAGATGCAATGCAATTCTTATCATTATACCAACAGCGCACTACACAGAACTAGAACAAATATTCCAAAAATTCATATGGAACCACAAAAGACCCTGATTAGCTACAGCATCTTGAGAAAGAACAAAGTTGGAGGTATCACAATACTTGGTATCAAACTATACTACAAGGCCATAGTAATCAAAACAGCATGGTATTGGCATAAAAACAGACCTATAGAGCAATGAAACAGAACAGAGAGCCCAGAAATAAACCCATGCCTTTATGGTCACTTAATATTTGGCAAAGGAGGAAAGAACATACACAGAGGTAAAGATAGTATATTCAATAAATGGGGTTGGGAAAATTGGACAGATACGTGCAAAAAAAAACAAAAACCACTAAACTAGGCTACCTTTTTACACCATACACAAGAATAAACTCAAAATGGATTAAAGACTTAAATGTTAAATTCAAAACCATAATATTCCTAGAAGAAAACATAGACATTAAAATCTCAGACATTTCTTAGAACAATATTTTTTATGATATATCTTCTCAGGCAAGGGAAACAGAAAAAAAAAATAAACAAACAGGACTATATCAAACTAAATAGTTTTTGCACAGCAATGGAAACCATCAACAAAATGAAAAGACAACCCACTGATGGGAGAACCTATTCACCAATGATATATCTGATAAGGGCTTAACACCCAAAATTTATAAAGAACTTATAAAACTCAACACCAAAACAAACTGATAATCCAATTAAAAAATAGGCAAAGGACCCGAATAAACACTTTTCCAAAGAAGACATACAGATGGCCAATAGGCATATGAAAAAAGGCTCACCATCACTAATCATCAGAGAAATGCAAATAAAACCACAATGAGATTTCACCTCACATCTGTCAGAATGGCTATCTTCAAGAAATCAACAAACAGCAAGTTTTGGAGAGAACACGGCGAAAAGGAAACCCTAGAACATTGTTGGTGTGAATGCAGACTGGTGCAGCCACTGTGGAAAACAGAATGGAATTTCCTCAAAAAATTGGAAATGGAACAGCTATATGACCCATGGATTCCAGTCCTGGGACTATATCCAAAAAAGCCCAAAACAGCAATTTTGAAGGATATGTGCACCCCTATGTTCATTGCAGCATTATCTACAATGGCCAAGATTTGGAAGCAGCCCAGGTGCCCATCAGTGGATGGGTGGGTAAAAAAGCCCTGATACATTTACACAATGGAACACTACTCAGCCGTAAAAAAGAAAGAAATCTTACCATTTGCAACAGCATGGACCAGGAGAGCATTATGCTAAGTGAAACAAGCCAGTCAGAGAAAGACAAATACCATCTTATTTCACTCATGTGTGGAATCTGTGCACAAACTGAACTAACAAACAAAACAGAAACAGACTCACAGATACAGAGAACAGACTAACAGCTGTCAGAGAGGATGGAAGTTGGGGGGCTGGGTAAAAAAGGTGAAGGGATTAAGCAAATAAATAAATCTCAGACAACAGTATGGTGGTTACCAGAGGGAAAGCGGGATGAGGGAGGTAGAAGAGGGAGGTAGAAGAGGGTGTAGGAGGGATAAATGGTGATGGAAAGGGACTTGACTTGGGGTGGTGAACACACAATACAATATACAGACGATGTGTTATAGAATTGTACATCTGAAATCTATATAGTTTTACCAACTAACGTCACCCCAATAAATTCAATAAATATTTAAAAAATAAAACTCAGTAATTCTATGAGAGCAAGATTAAAGTCATTTCAAAAAGTGTTTTCTTGGTAAGAGCCCTCAAATTCTTTCCACCTCCTCATTTTTCCATTTCTTTCATCACCAGCCACGATGGTTGCCGTTTCTCCTCCTCGTTTCCATTATTCGCAAAGAAAATCAAGTTTTTATTCTACCTTGAAAGTTGTGACATCCCTGTGGTAAGGAAAGGACATCAAAGCAGCACCTAGACTAGGGAGGTTGTTGATGAGACTGGATTCGCCCAGGGCTCCGTGACTCATCAGATTCTCAGATGACTTCTCAGAAGGACTTGTTGCTATTGAAGCTTCCTGGCACCCCCTGCCTCCCTCTCCTGGGCCGCACAATTAGCACCTTCTCTGGGATGGCTGCAGCCTCTAATTGCTTGTAATGCACCACTCAGCGCTTTATCCTAACAAAATCAATGCTGATGTGTACACAGCAATTTTATTCCCTAATAATTTCAGCTTTTTTTGTGCCTTGTCTCTTACTCCGTAATACACCAGGTCTTACATGACTTTTTTTCTGAACTCAATGCTGGATACATAATGCTAAGATAAATGCTCATTGTTTTCTCTAAAGCATTAAACCACAAGCTCAGGTGCCAACTCATGTAATAAAACCAAACTGATCCTGTAGACGAGGCTTTCTAAATAGATTTAGTCTTCCGTATTCTATCAATTAAAAGCATTAGGTCCCTTCAGCCAATATAGTGTTGATAAGACTCTTGTAGGAGATAAAGAAGAGAATACAAATGTTGGGCAGGACTGTAACCCTGATTCAATGCCCTGTGACAGAGTCATCATCTCCCAAGCCACAAAGGACTTCCTCAGACAGATCATTTCATAAAGTGAGTTGATATATTTACATCATATACGTCATCTCATTCAGTTCTCAAGATCCAGTAGGTGTCATTACTATACCCATTTTATGGACGAGGACACTGAGGCTCAGAAAAATAATGACTCCAGTCTCACAAATGGTGAGGGATTGGGCTGTGAGCCTAGGTCTCCCTGAAAGCTTAAGTTTTTGATTGTGCTACATTATACGGAACACTAAGAAAATGTGCGACCTTTCTGTCTCTCTCCCCCTCTCTCATTGATGGATTATCACAATAGCATTGAAAATACAAAGGACATTGCGGAGAAAAGGAGCAAAGATAGACTTTGAGTTGTACTTGTGAACTCAAGCAAGGATAGAATAGAATTTGAACGGGAATTTAGCCGAAACTTTTAGGGACTGTCATTGACAGAAATGAGACATTGTCAGGCTTCCTGATGGGATACAAAGAGTTACATAGGGATCAGGTTCAAATCTCCGACACCCTGCATAGCTGTATGCAGCAACGTTAGACCAGTTGATTTACATCTTTAAGCCTCACTCACTCCCCTCATCTGTGAAATGGAAATGATTTGTGAGAAAGCTGTCAGAATTAAGAGTAATTATGTGCATAAATTAGATGCATAGCAAAGACACCTCAAGAAAAGTAGCTATTTTATCAATGGGCCACTGACTTGCCGTTGGAAACATGTTTCCTGTGGCATTTAATTTTATTTATTTATTTATTTATTTATTTATCTAACCTTGGATGTCGCAGAGGCCACAGCGTACTGACAGCCACCCTCTCCTCCTCCCACAGCGCATCTTCCCAGCTGGAGGAGGGTCAGTGCCAGCTCCCTCCTCTGCATCCCTGCTGCGTGTCTGTTCCCTAATGAGCACCCGATGGTCACCCTTTTGTAAAAGGGCCAACTGCATGCGTGGCCCAGACAACGGAGCAGCAGTCTCCCTCCCGCCACACCTCGTCATCCAAAGAGAGGTCCGGTATCCTTGTAGAATGTGACTGGCCCCCACGCCTCCAGCGAGCCCCACGGAACCCCTTCCACCTGGCTGTGGGGTCCTCCTACAGGTCCGCTGGCCTCTTCACCCCCGGTTCCTTGGAACCCACTTTGGCAGAACTAAGCAGAATCTCTAAAATCGAGGCCCAGCTTGCCAGCACCCAATGCATCAACAAGGCAGACTGCCGCCTCCCCACATGTTCCCCTAAAGGGGCCTACTTAAGGCCTCTGCCAAGCAAGTCTCTCGTCACTGGCACCCTGCCTGGCCCTCCCGGGGCCCTGACTCAGAGCTGGAGGAAAGAGCAGGCCACGGTGAGTTATGAGGCTGTAATTCCATCAAGGGCTTCTGGAGAGATCGTAAACTCATGTCCCAAGTCTCCCCCTTCCCCTGGGCCCTTTTTTTTTTCCCCCAGAGTGATTTATGAGCCTATAATTCTGAGGCGGGACTGCTTCTTATTTTACAGAATCCAAATATTTTTCTAAAGCAACATCGGTCCTTCTCTTGGCTTCCAGCGGCCTCGCCCAGGGCTAAGGAGCAGCAGCGCCATCTGGTGGCTGGAAGCCCAGGGGGCTCCTGGGGGGAGTTAGACTGCACCCTTTTTCCACTTTGTAAAAAAAGAGGGGCGACATCGGCCCAGAGATGGAATGTGAAAACCCAAGTCATGCCTGAAACCAAGTAGGTATGAAGGGCCTCTCTGGGGGTGCCGGGACATGCAGATGCGGGTCAAGAGCGACTTACAAAGCGCTGGTTTCCCTGGCTCCGCAGATTCAGTTAACAGAGTTACTCATTGGGCTGAGGCTGGGGAGGGGGCCGGGGAGGCGGGGCACTCGCTTTAGGTCCTGTGAGTCCCACCGCCAAGCCCAGTCTTCCTTCTGTGGCCGTGTTTCTGTCCTCCCTTCAGATACTAAAGACTGCATGTAAATGCTTCTGCCATCACCACAGCCACCCTGGCCCAACGTACCACCTCAGTGAGGACAATGGAAGGTACCATTACCAGACGTTGCACACTTTATGTGCGTGCTTTCCTCACCCGTCTCTCCCGTTAGAACAGCAGCTTTCTGAAGACAGGGACTTTTTCTGGTTGGGCTCTGCTGTATCTTCAGCATCTGGAACAGTGTCCGGTCCCAAGCAAAACCATGGAAATGGCCCCAACCGGTGTGGCTCAGTTGGTTGGGCACCATCCTGCAAAGTGAAAAGTCGCAGTTCAATTCCCAGTCAAGGCACATGCCCAGTGAGTTTGGTCCCCTGTCAGGGTGTGTATTACAGGCAACCAATCAACTGATGTGTCTCTCTCTCATCGATATTTCTTTCCTTCTCTTTTTCCCTCCCTTCCCCTCTTTCTAAAAATAAATAAAATATTTTTAAAAATGAATAAAAACCTAGAAGTGTTTGTTGAGTGTAGAATGAATGAATAAACGGGCATATGCTCGAAGGTGTAAGGCGGCCGGGTGCTGTACAGCCTCCCCTCAAGTCCGAGCCCCAAGCTTACGCAGGAAGGCTGCTGCGGCTGACACAGGAACCTTCTGGCCCCCTTCCCTGATGGCCAACGTTGATTGGGTGGAGACCGTAGACAGTGGGTTACACTTTGGAGAAAGAGGGTGACTCTCCTGGAGCTGGCACTGGGACAGGGCCAGAGGGTGGGACCCCAAAGGGCCATTCATCCTGCCAGCTGTGCTAGGAGCCCCTTATCAGCCTGCCTCAGTGTCCTTCTTAGGACACTACGATGTGTAGGACACATCATCTACAACGATGACGTGCCATTACTGGGTCCCCAGGGTGTGTGTCCCTGGGATTGAGACAACAGCTAATGGCTTCAGCTATTTAGAGTAGGAGCCACCGTCTGTGACTGAGACTCCTCTGAGAGCCAGCACCCTCCCCACCTGTCTGACTTCTGCCTGCGCTTGGCTTTTCCCTTTAAGATCTGTTCCTGTTCTGCTCAGTGGTGGCTGGTAACTATGGAAACTACAATTAGGCTGTTTTGCTCAATGTCTCGAAAAATTGCCAAGTGCAGGCAGCAGCCGCCCCTGACTTATCAGAGACCCAACCCGAGCTCTTCCATATGTCCCTGCAGGACATTCAAGAAAATGTTCCTCGAGCTGTCTGTGATGAAAAACCAGATTTTCTTCTTCGGAAAAAGACTCAGTTCATCACAGCTCCATTGTTTTTGTAAACTACAATGGAAACAAATTAGAAATGTGAAAAGAAAACTAAGATACGTAACAAACAAGCCCCCATTTTATAATGGTACAGTCAGTGGGCGTAGGAGTACTCCCAACAGTATGAAAGTTCCTGAATGTTCGCTCTTGATTTCCATGCTGTAGCATCGTGGGTATGTCTGTGGTGAGGCTGTAGTCACAGGCCACACTTTGGATAGCTGTTGCCTGGAACCCGAAGAAGATAGCTGGGGACACCACTGAGAACCTGTCTCTAGTCCCGATGCATCTCTGACCCAGCCTGCTGACTCGGTCCAGCTTGGCGTATACCCAATCATGCTTCAGGGTGGAAGGAGGGGCTTTGCTGGGGACCCATGGAAATGTCTGCACTTGAACGTCAGTGAATGTGTGTAAGGGAAGCAGCTGTGGAGTCTTTGCCAAGCCCAGAAGGCTTCCCAAAAGCCAGGAGTCTGGGGCTTGGTCATCCAACCATGAGAGGTTTTTCGTCCAGGTGTGGGATCTGATGGCACGGACAAGGGTCACTCAGAGGGCACCTGACAGTTTGCCTTTTCAAAAATCGAGGCATGCTTTTTTATAGCAAAGTGCACCAATATTCAGAGTATGGCTCCGTGAATGTTTACATGTGTATATCAACCAGATCAAGCTATAGGACCCACCCACCTCCTCAAAAGTCCCCTCATGCTCCTTCCTGTAAATACTCACTTCCTGCCACCCCCACACTAACTGTTATTCCAATTTCTATCCCTGTAGACTAGTTCTACATGAAACTTCATAGAAATGAAATCAAAGTGTGTCCTCTTCAGTTTTTGGCTTCTTTCACTCAGTGTAATGTCTGTGAGACTCATTCGTGCTGTGGCCCAGCGTTACTGGGTCCTTTCTTCTCGCTGACTTGTTTTCCACTGCCACTGTGCGCATTCTTGTGCAGCTGGGGATTTTTGGTGGGCATATATTTTGTTGCTTTCAGATAAATATCTAATAAGGCAATTGTTGGATCATAGAGTAGGCGTATGTGTAGGTTTTCAAGTGGACAGCGACAAATAGTTTCCCAAAGTGACTGAACGAACTCAGACTTCCTTCAGAATGTCGGAAGATTCAGGTTGCTCCACACCTTCACAAGACTCGGTTTTGTCCCTTTCCGGTTAGACATTCTGCTGGGTGTAGGTAGACTCACGTCTCCATGTGGTTTTAATTTGCGTTCCTCTGATGAAGAATGATGTCGAGGGTCTTTTCATGTGATCATCGGCCATCTGGATACCCTCTTCAGTAAAGTACCTATTGACTCTTTTGCCATTTAAAAAAATCAGATTCATTATCAGATGTGTTGTGAATATTTTCTTTCAGTCCATGGGTTCCCTGTTCAGTTTCTAAATGATGATTGATAGGAAGAAAAGGTCTTATTTTACTGTGGTCCAGTATATCACTCACCTCCTCTATGGTTTGTATGTCTGTGCACTGCTTAAGAAATTTTTTCCATATCCTCAAGGTCATGAAGATAGTCTTTCTTTTCTTCTAGGAACTTTCTCAGATAATCTGGGGCTGTTATATTATTGCTGTTGGTTTTCGTGTTTTCCCAAATAGGATGTGGCCACCGTCTTGCACTCAGAGGTTCCCTCAGCAAAAGGGAAATAGAATCTCTGAATCTACAGCTAAGGCAGAAATAACTTTGCCTCGTATGAGCCTGGAAGGCTCAGGGCAACAAGCTGACTCAGGGAGTCAGCCCCTGAGGGAGGGGCGATGACCTAAGAAGAGACCTCCATGTCCAGCCCTCCCACTGAGATGGGCCTACACCTCCCTCTTGCCCCTGACCTGTGCCACACTTTGGGGTAATGTATTTGATTATTAATTATGGTTGTCCTTAATGGGCAAGACCCGTACATGACACCCAGTTCAAGAAGCACAAAAGGGCCTCCATCCTTGTCGCATCCCCCAGCCATCAGTCCCCTTCCCCTGAGGCAGCAGGGCCACTGCGCCCCTCTCCCTTCCCAGGGATGACCCTTGTGCACTTTGAGATGCAATTATGCAGCTTGATGTTCGCAGGGAACCCAGGCTTGAAGTCGGTCCACAACAGTGCGTGCATCCAAAGCCTGCCTCGCTACATGTCAAAGCTGCAGAAGCAGGATTGGGGCAGGGTTTCTTGGAGGGGTATTTTTGCAAAGGACAGAATGACTGTGCCATGACAAAAGATAAATAAGACAAGAGAGTGGAAATGAAAGGAAGAGAGAGACTGCTCTGTGTGAAAGCTGTTTTCCCAAGGCCGGGCTCCACACCACAAGCTCTCTGCTGTTCTCTGGGATCCGCTGGATGTGGCTGTGCTGCATGGGGGGAGCCGTCCCGCCGTGGGCTCAGGCCTGCCCCTCCACTGCGGCCGTGGCTCTCCCACCGCTGAGCTGAGAGCTTAGTAGTGCACACTGGGAAATCTTGGAGACTTTCTTCTTCTCTACCTTTTAAATATAAGTATTGTATAGACTACAATCTATTCCCACACAATTTCACTGAGAGGCTAACTCTGCCTTCTGGAACCAAGATAACAGCCTGAACGAGCAGTGGAAGATGAAGCCAACATTCCAATCATGGATATGTGACGGCAAAGGGGCATTTGGGGGCCCTTGTCACTGGGAAGTGTGGAGATGCAGGGCAAGGTGCAAGAGGTGTACGTCGGGGAGGGGATGGGTTCATTCAGGCCAGTGCTGCACCTGCCGCTGCCGGAAACACTCTCCCCAAAAAGGCTGTGTGCCTTAGAGACAGCCACAAAAGGGATTCTTGCTCCCAACACAACATCCGGTGGTCAGCTCATGCACAGGAAGTTTGCCTACGCCCTCCTCCCTCTGCCTGGAGCAAGAGTTTTATGAGATTATGCCACAGACAGACTCAGCCTTTGCTCTACCTTCACACCAAAGGTAAGATCTTCACTGTTCGCAGCACGGGGTGGAATCCCAGACTGTCGGAGGCCTGGTGCCTGTCCTTCAGAGCTCACGGAATAACTAACTGGACCATAAAGGAGCTCAGCGTTGAACAGATGACTTAACTACTCCCTGACGGTGGCAGAAAGAAATGCTACAGGACAGTTCTTGATTAATTGCTAAGTGAGCAGCCCAAGTGTAATTACCACAGAAACGCCGTGGATGGAGCAGGGAGCAAAGGCTCTTCAGGAGCTGAGGTCTGAGGTATAACCTGGAGGGTGGATGAGTTGTAAATAGAAGAGAGGAAGGAGACTGAGCCACATTGGAGAAAACCAGTGGCCATCCCAGAGCTCAGGGAACCTGTCCCCTGCCCACCCACATCCGTTTAACATCTGGGAAACGTCGAGACCTGGCTGGAGGTCAGCAGTTGGGCTAGGCCAAGCGTTAGAACTTCTGGTTCCCTCTGCTGGCCCCAGTTATGCCCCCTGGAGTCTTTCTCTCTCCCATTTGCCCATTATGCCCCGTCACCCACCCGCCGCTGGCTCCTAAAAGTCAGTATCAGACAGGCAGTGGTCCTAAAGGTGGGGGCAGGGGGAGGGGGCACCAGCAAAGCCCCAGTGCGACTCCTCTGAGGGCTTCCCTCCGACTTCCTCTTTGCGGTTTGACGACACCCAGCCCTCCCCTTTGCACTCGTCCACAGCTAAGTGGCATAAACTGTTATTGCGGCTGCTTTTTGCTTCTTGCACCTCCTCACTTCCAGGAAAAAAATACAGAGAAAATTGCTGCTAATATTCCTCTCTTCCTTCCATTAGAGCTGGCATTCATAAATATTGAGGAGCTGAGCTCCGCCAAGCTCAGAGTACTGTTGTCTGGTGGCTGTTCCCACCCCTCCGGTGTCTCCCAGGGCAGCCCCTCCCTGCAGGTGCAGGGAAGGACCCTGCAGGGGAAAGCTGGGGGCAGGTTGCGGCTGCCTGAGACCTGGGCTGCAAATGGGGGCGGGAGAGTATGGTCCTGTCCAGGCAGCAGGGAGCCGGGGTGAGAAGTGGTCAGCAGAGGCTGCACCAGTGGTCAGGGAGGTAGAGGGCACTGGGGTTCCCTGGAGCACATTTTAGAAAACAAGTTACTAAAATCAAAGGGCTCTGATTTAGAGAGAAAAACAAAATGTATTACACCCCCGCCCCTCTCATGGACGTCCCTGATGTCCTCGGCTATGGGGACAGAAGTTGGGAAGTGCTGATGAACTTTGCTGCTCTAAAGCCCTGAAAGAGGGCCCCCCATGACCTGGGGAATGGTGGGCCAGGCTGCTTGTGCCCAGGCTTCCTCAACTCGCAGACCCAGGCAGAGGACAGAGTAGGAGGGGCCTGTTTGTCGCCAGGCCTGCCATGTGTGTGAAGATGGGGTGGGGATGTACAGACTCGTGGAAACCAGATGCCAGCAGCCCCGACGAGCATCTTCCCAGCTTATTACAACTTTGTAGTCTTTCCACTCACGCAGCCAGCATTTGCTGCTCCACAGGGCCAAGCCCCGGCCCCTCTCCTGGGCCTGACTGCAGCCCTCTGGACGGCAGGACAGCCTCGGAGGGCAGGTGTGGTGCTGTCAAGATGCACACTGCACACCCATAAATCAGTGGGCTCAGCCCAAGCTTGTGCCCACATTAGCAGAGCATAGATTACCATATAAATTGGATTTTACTGCCATTTCCAGTCTCCCCTTCCCAATTTACCTTTTGTACTTCCCTCTGCTCCAGCAAAGCTTTGTCTCAAAACTCTTCCTGTTTGGAGGAAGAGAAAGTCTTGCTGTCTGGCCTCCAAGTCTGCCCCATCCAGCCAAAGATTTTCTTTTCTCACCTGCCTGATCCAAAACGGTGACGCCTCTGGATTGTGCCAACAGGCTGGATTTGAGTTGGCCTCGTCTGTCATTCTCTATGCTTTCATAGTTTCTAAAGTACTGGCAGTCTGTTTTAGCGCTGCCAGCCTACCAGGGTCTGTCTTCTTGGTGGTGACGATCTTCTTGATGCAAAATATAAAGGTTTGGATGCTTCACCCTATACAGACTCAGGATGCCTCAATTTAGGAAGGATCAGCAGCGGGCAGAAGGATTTTTGCCACCCCCACCACCTTGACCTCTCTGTCACCAAGCTATCTGACTGCCGCCCAAAGCTACAAATCATCTCTACAGTGAGAAAAGCAAGATGGCCCTGGGTTGCAAGTGGGTGCTGGAGGCGGCAGCCAAGAGAAAAACAAGCAAGGGACACGGTATAATGAACACGGGGCTCCAATGATCCCTATTTAGTACCTTGTCTTCTCCAGGCTGCCAGGGACTTTTGTTGTCTCACTAAAGGATTGAAAACTGTCACTTGGACTCATGGTTTGACTCAGAATAAACAAGCAGAGAGAGAAGCCTTGTCCATCATCCACTAACTACTCCTTTTCCGTTCATCAGCTTTCAGGTGCTGAACGCTGGCTCTGAGAGTCAGGGGTCATGGAGGGAAGGAATTCTAGCCCTGATCTCAAAAAAATGCCGTGCTCTCAAACCAGTGGCTTTTTATCTTGCTCACTATTTGACAGCCAGATCAATTCTTCCCTTTTTGCGGTGACTTTTACTTTCACTCTGATCTGCTCACAGCTGGTGGAAAGAGGTGTTTTTCTCCTAAGGCCACTTCTGTGCTCCTGATTTGGGTGTCTGAGAAAAAAGGAGGAAGAGATTCTAACTAACAGCTTGTGGTCATTCTGCCTTGGCTTCAGGAGTTCTAGGTCTAGTTCTGGAGAAGCTACTGAACATAATCTCTCTAGAAACTGAACAGTTAACATAATCCAGGAGAGATTCAGTTTAAAACAAGTGCAGGCAAAGAAAGGAGCTGGAGAGAAGGAATGGTACGTAAACTGAGTGCTTGGCACCTGCAAAGCATTGGAAAAGACAATTTTGCATATGATAGAAAAAATATATTAACATATCAATTTATGGTCATTCTCTCTTAACCCTCAATCCTCTGGGCATCCAGACCTGACTCTGTTTATCCCCCCACCCCACCCCCATGCACACACACAAATTCAAAACTAGTTCCCAGCAAGATTCTCAGGTCTTCTAATGTAATGCTGAGAATGGGCAGGTAGAATCAAAGAGGCTGGCAGCAGGGGGAAAGCAGGAGGGCTTAGCCACAAAGGCTATGATCATGTGTATAATTCAAAAATAATAATAAAGAGAGAAAGCCAGAGAGGGCGAGCAAAGTCCAAAGGCATATAACTGACAGGTAGGTAGGAGACCAAAGATGGTGAGGCAGAGGAAGAAGAGCTTTCAGTCAAGAGTTGTTCCAGGTTTGGGATTGTATTCTCATTAATGTTCTTCAAGAGATGCAAGTTAGGCCCTGGTCAGTGTGGCTTACTTGGTTGGCTGTCGTCCCACAAACCAAAGGGCTGCCAGTTTGATTCCTGGTCAGGGCACATGCCTGGGCTGCTGGTTCAGCCCCAAGTCAGGGGATACCTATGGAAGGCAACCAATGGATATTTCTCTCTTACACTGATGCTTCTCTCCCTCTCTTCCTCCTTTCGTTCTTAAAAAAGATGCAAGTTAAGTTTAGCATTCCATTTTTCATTTCCATTTGTCTGATGTCTATTTCAACATCTTTCAATGCAATTCCATCCCATCCAAGGACTGAGCTCTGAGAGTCCACAAGGTTTATCCAGCTTACATATCAAGAGTTATTTTGAGCCAAAGGTGCAAAATTCAACTGCACTTCAAATAACAAATTTTATCCTAGACTCAAAATAAGAGCAAAGAGCATAACTTCTCCCCGGCTACTCAGCTACTGGAGTCACCCTGAAAAGGGGGGTAGGTAGGTCAGTTGTGAGCCAGAGTGGCCTTGAAGGATCTGCATTGGTCAGGCACTGGTTCTCTCACCGCCCCCACAAGATTCCAGTTCCTTAGGAAAGTCCATTCATGGAGAATGGGATAAAGATGAATTTCTTCCTTCCTTCCTTCCTTCCTTCCTTCTTTCCTTCCTTCCTTCCTTCCTTCCTTCCTTCCTTCCTTCCTCCCTTCCTTCCTCCCTTTCTTCCTTCCTTCCTTCTTCCTTCCCTCCCTCCCTCCCTCCTTCCCTTCCATCTTGACTCAGTGATCTCACAAAATGCCACCTGGGACAGCCTGCCTCAAACCCTCCACTCTCCAGCAAATCGTAACGCTGACTTTGCCATCACCTCCCTAATTTCTCTGCCTTGGAAGTTGCAACAAATAAGCCACACAGGGCCCAGGGATTTATTTTCGTTACGGATACATTTGTCCTTAATGAGATGAAGAAGCAGTTTTGTCTTCAGAGCCTACTGTTAGTACTTTCCACTAAAATTTTAAAATAAAATTGTGGCATCTAAACCTTTTGAATCCAGTGAAGCAGGGATAATTATGAATTTAAAAACAGTTCCAGCAGTGGTATACAAAAGTGAAAAAAGTTATAAAAGAACTTCTCTTTTCCCTCAAGTTGTCCCATCCTATTTTGTCCCATTTTTTAATGAAAAAGTCATGCGTAATGCAAAGATGACAGATTTTTGCGTGAACACACATATACCCCAGTAACTAAATCTTCCATTAACATATTACTGGACTTGAATTACCTTGTTTCTGCCCATCTACCCATCCATCAACCCATCTTATTTTTTGTTTTACCATTTATCTTTATTTTTATTGAGATATCATTGACATATAACATTGTGTGGGTTTGAAGCGTATAACATACTGATTTGATTCATTTGTATATTGCAATATGATTACTAATATGGTATTAGCATCTCTATCATGTTATATAATTATGATTTCTTTTCTGTGGTGAGAACAAATAGGATCTAGTCTCTTAGCAACTTTGAAGTTCATAACACAGTATTGCTGCTATAACCACTGTAAGTCTTCAGAACTTTTTTTATCTATTAGCTGTCCCCAATAAAATATCCCCAATTCCTCCAAACCCCAGGCCCAGGAACCCCCATTCTGTTCTTACAAGTTTAGCTTTCTTATATTCCATGGGTAGGTGAAATCATACAGTATCTGTCTTTCTCTGTCTGACTTATTTCATTTAGTGTAATATCCTCTAGGTCCATCCCTGTTGTCCCAAATGGCAGGATTTCCTTCTTTCTCATGGCCAAATAACATTTCACTGTGTGTGTGTGTGTGTGTGTGTGTGTGTGTCTCCATTCATCTGTTGATGGACACTTTAGTTGTTTCCATACCTTGGCTATTGTAAATAATGATGCAATGAACATAGGAATAGAGCTATCTATTCACTATCCTGTTTTCATTTCCTTTGACTATATATGTGGCAGACCCTTCTGTGGGCATGGGTCCTGTGCATCTCCAAGTGGGAGCTGGACCCACGCCACACAGAAGGCGCGGACACTGCTAGCTGGTGTCTGCATCATATATGCCCTAATGTGGAATTATTGGATCACACAGTAATCTATTTTTAATTTTTTGAAGAAACCCACATTGTTTGACACAGTGGTTACACCCATGTACATTCCCACCAATGGTGCAGAAGGCAGCAAGAGCACTCAGTGGAGAAAGGACAGTCTCTTTGACAAATGTTAATAGCGAAACTGGGTGACCACACACAGAAAAATGCAATTGGACCCCTGTATTACCACACTCACAAAAATTAACTCAAAATGAACTAAAACTTAAACATAAGACCTGACACCATAAATCTTATTTTGCATGTGAAACTGTAAGTAACTTCTCTAATTTATCTTTTTTGATGCATTGTAGACCTCAGCACATGCCTTCCTAAATACTTCAGCATGGATGTCATTAGATTTCAAAATTTGTTACTTTCTTTTATTTTGTAAAACTAAATGTGTATTTCTTTTATTTTGAGGTAGACTTTACATACAATGAAATGTACAGATCTTAAGTACACATTTGCTTGGTCTTGACAAACGTGTATAATCTGTTGTAACCCTAATCCACATCAATATGTAGAAGTTTGCCTTCACCCCAGAAAATTCTCTAATGCCCCTCCTTCATCAATTGCATTCCTCCCATCTATCAATGCAACAAACATCCTGATTTTTTTCTCCCATTAATCATGTTAGTCTATTCTAGAACTTCATATAAATGGAAACATAGTCTATATTAACTACAAAATAAACCTAACCGCTAGCCCCCTTCAGGGTAGTGCATATTTGGGCACCGTTTTCACAGATCTAGAAAATGGGGTGTTTGCTCGCTCCCCATGAAGATCCGGATTCGGTGAGTCATCAGCCCTCACGCTGGACAGATGCTGCCTGTAGGCTGAAGTGGTTTAGTAGAACTGTCCAGAACAGGAGAGGCCAGTGAGCACAGGACATCTCTGGGTTGAACGAGACTTGTGGTGGGTTTCTAACACCCTTCACTAATTTGTAGGAAATGTTTCATGAGGCATCAATAGCATTTGGATCTTTTGAGCATCAACGGACCTTTGGGTTGTAATTGCGCTCAGGGTTGGGATTTGGGACATATAAAACCCCTGGCCTCTCTCCTAAACCCAGCCTGGGCCCCCATGTGCTTCATCTCTGACTCAGGGCTGCAGGCATCCCGTCTCGGTTCTCCATCCTGGAATCTGAACTAAACCGACAGGGCTCTGCAGAATCTGTGCGGAGCACAAAATGTCTTGTTTTTCTCGTGCTCTCTACAGGAGGGAGCAGCCAAAGGAAGGAGCTGTCGCGCTGCCTGTGGTGTAAGGCCACCCGCCAGCACAGGATAGGAAGCAGAGGGGAGTAAACAGGCCAAAGTCTGAAGTGCGCTCCTCAGCGCAATCTGTCCTCTGAATGCATTTGCAGTGAGACATTGTCAGGGCGCGATGGAGCGGAAGGAACTAATCAGCTAGCCTCGATGACAGCGTTAAAGAGGGAGAAGAGGCATCCAGATGGCCCTGTTGGGGCAGCATGCTCCCCTGGGATGCTGGTGCTGAATCCGGGGGTGGCACAAATGGGCAATAAAATGATGATGATATATAATGGTGGTGGTGGTGGTGGTGGTGAGGTAAAGTGAAGACTTTTTTGAACCTCCTGTGCCTTTATCTCAGGGGTTAATGAGGCTGGATACTAAGAGCAGAGTTCTGCAGAGCTACCCTAGAGAACAGTAAAGTAAATGGGAATCCACATGGTCAGTGAGCGGGGGAGGATGGGGAGTAACATGGGGGCAGGGGGAATGGCTAGGTGGATCTCCTCTCCCTTGCATGGCTGACTGATGTCCATAAACATTAAGACCCAGAGCCTGCCTCGGTGTGGCCACAGGGGCAGAGATTGCTAAAGGGAAGGGGCCCTGGGTACAGAGTTTCTGTTTTGGCTTAATAAGAATGCTAATGGAGGTCATTAGAGACCAATCGATGATGAAGGATGAGTTGAGGAGTGGCTCAGGTTGGTGTGCGTTAAAGCTCGAGGGCCGTGTGTCCCAGAAGCATGAACCAGACCATGAAGTCCTAGCTTCCCAGGAAGTGGGTGTGGGGCTCCGGTCCCTCACACCCAGCCAGCGAGTGAAACTAATTCACAGCAGGTGGCAGTTGAGAAAGAACCAGCAACTTTACAGGTCAAGGGCCAGACAGTGGAAAGCATGGAAAATGTTTTTTTTTTTTTTTTTCTGTGTTCTCCTCTCTCTAAATTCCCAATTTGGATACTTGGCTCTCCTTGGATGCTTCATTCAAAAAATATACACAGACTCTGTACCCTGTACCAGAAAGGACCCTATCCTTGGAGCACATAATCTGACTCAGGGAGAGCAGCTGACTCCCTTTCTTCTTTCCTGCCAGTTTTATTCCTTCCCTCCTTTCTCTTTGACACAGGAAAGGGAAGGGGCCTGAATATTGAAAACCTAAGGCAAAGGAAGGGAGGGCAGAAGGGGCAGCACCTTTCTCTCATGCTCTAGATGTGTAAGAGATCACACATGGCTACTGCCCTCAAGGAACTTACTACCAAGGGTCGGGCTAAGAAACAAACTGGGTGATTCCAAGGTTTCAGATGGGGCGTTTGAGTTATGGATGCAGGGACCAATGGCAAATGCCAAGGCCAAGAACTGGTCCTGGCATTCCACGGCATACTCGTGTATCACAGCGAGGCACCTCCCGGAAGAAAATTTCTTGAGCGTGGACTCACGGTTACCCCTGATACCACCTTTCTTCACCCAAGTCCCAGGCTCATGCTGGTTCTCTATGGCCCCATCTCCCTTCCCCAGGCTTGTCCAGGACTGGCCTTCCTGTCAGGCCACCTCTTCCCCAGGTCCAGGGAGGCCCTGGAGAGGTCCCCAAACACATGCTCTGAGTCAGTCCTTTTTATATGAGGCACTCCTGACTTCCTGAGCTCCCCACCTTGGGATAGCTGCCTAACCATCCAGATGGTCCCACTCCTGCAAGAGCCCAGAATCACCAAGGTTTCGATCACATGCCTCAACGGACAGAGTCCTGGGGAAATGACCTAAGCAAGGCTTGGCCCCTACTGCACCCACACAGGGTCTGCTGCATCTGCTCAGTGAGTGCAGGCACAGATGACTCGGCCAGGCTTGCTTTCCCAGGATCCTCATGGCTTGACCGTAAAATAGCCTGTTGAATGTCTGTTGGTCACTCACACTATCTACTTGTTTGTCACCATTTCATGCTCCCTGAACATTTATGGAGGCAGAGGTGACTCTAGGGGAGGTCCCTCTGCCCTCCCAGCAGCTGCAATTCAAAGCATCTTGTCTTCTTTGCCAACTTAAAGAGTAAAAACTGTCATATCCCAGGTTTCTGTGCTCAATGACACATTGCCAATTAAGTCTCCAGGAACATGGCATCTTCCAAGAGCTGCTCACAGCAGGGCTGAGTGGCCCAGGCTGAAGACAAGGGACCTTATCTGAGCATGCTGAGGGGCCTGCTCCAAAAAAGGGGTGCTAGAGAAGCTGATGTTTTATCTTGGGTCTTTCTAGAAGCCTAAGACTAAGTGAAACCTCCCCTTCTTCCTGGCATTTGAAACCCTAACCAACCACCTCTTCTCTAACCCCTCACATGTGACATGTGCACGTACGTGTCAGCTGGCAATTACTCTAATACAGCAAACGGGGATCCAGTCCTGAAAAGAAAATCTCCAAAATCATGCTAACTGGATTTTAAAGGTGCCATGGGGTCTTGTGGCCGATGATGTACTTCATATGAAAATAGGCTTCAATCCTCTGTGGACGCAGTGGCTCTCCTAAGCGGTGTGAGGGGAGGTGAGTGAGTGCAAAGGGTGCCGGGAAGTGGTGGGAAGAAGCGGGTGTGCAGGGAGGGAAGGAAGCCATCCTGGGGGCAGGAGAAGCCCCAGGTGAAGGATTTCCCAGCAGTTAGGGAGGTCTTTCCCCTCTGTGTGAAGACAGAGCTCCTGGGGGTGAAGTTTCGGGAACCAGAGCAGCAGATCCAAAGCCGACCTCAGAAATGAGCTCTCTGACCACTTCACGCACAGACGAAGACCCCCAACCCCCAGGGTTAGTACTTGGTGAAGGTGACAACTCAGCTGTACAAGGGGCCACACTGGCCTCTGGACTCCTCCCTACTGTTGGTCCCTCCCCCCCGCCGCACACAGATACGTCACAGTGCAGTATTCTGCCCCAATCAACTACATGTGGCAGAAACCTCCCTCGATGTGACAAGTGGAAAAGGCAGAGGAGTTGTGTTTCCAACCCCAGGACAGTGAACACATTTCTCCATTCTCGTCCAGACAGAGGGTCTTGGTGGTCACATCTGTACATCCTCTAGGTCCCCAAAAAAGTCCATTTCCAAAGACAGTGTAGTCAGTTGGACTGTGACCCATAAGAATGGTAGAAAAGAGCCCTGGTCGGTGTGGCTCAGTGGGTTGAGTGGGGCTGGTGCTACTCAGTGGGTTGCGTGCTGGCCTGCCAACCCAAGGGGTCACTGGTTCAATTCCCATCAATGTCCCCGCCTGGATTGCGGGCCCTGTCCTCAGCTGGGGGTGTGTGAGAAGCAACCCATCAATGCTTCTCTCCCTCTCTTTCTCCCTCCCTTGCCCTCTCTCTAATTAAATAAAATATTTTTTAATTATAAAAATGAAATTACAAAAAAAAGAATGGTAGAAAAGACAGTCCTCCACTACCTGGAATTAAAGTTGTCTGGTCATTTGCCCCAGCCCCTTCGGCACACCACCATCGCCGCTGTCCCAGCCCCACTAGCCTGGGAGCAGCCCAAGGTAGGGACCATGGTGTACAAGTCTGTGGGAACTCCGGGGGCCAATCCAGAGACTTCCACATGCAGGTGCCTGATGTACGCTGAATCAAATTGGATTGCATGAGCTGGCAAACAGCAGCTGGCTTTGCGGTAACTTGGATACATCACTGATGGCAGCGGTCCCCAGAAGTGGAGAGACCACCTGTTCCCAGGCTACAAAGACAGAGACGCAGATTAGAGGGCTGAGGCAATAGTGGGGGGAGTGGCCCCACTCACGGAACCATGTCAGTTCAAAGGCGATGCAAGTTAAAATGTCCGTAGCAATGGATAGGATACCCACTTGCCCATGTGTGTTTAGAGGTGTTACAGGTAGAGGTGTTACAGGGTGAGTTACCAAAACACGGCGATGGCCTTGGAGAGTCCCATGGCTACATCAAATAAATGCAAGGGATATGATGCAGATCTTGAGGCAGTTCAAAAGTCAAGGGATGTTGGGGTTGGGAGGGACCTCAGAAGTCATCTGGCTAACCCCTGCACCTTCAGATGAAGAGACTGTTGGCTGGAGAAGGCAAGCGATTACACGTGGGCCAGAGCCCTGCTCTCCCGCCTCCTACCTCAGCAACTATCCGCCTCCCCGCCCACTCCATGCTGCTGCGTAAGGAACAGCTCCTGGGGACAGGGACTCATGGCACTTAACTCCAGAGATCACGGGCTCAGGGGTGGAGTCTGAGGACAGTGACCTGGGTGAAAGCTAAGTGGCCTCCTAACAATCCCAGAACCTGAGTAGGTCAACAAGAGAATCCAAGGCAAACCTCAGAAGAAAACAAAGAAGACTGGAAAGGCCCAGACTCCTCTTTTCTCCCCGGCCTCCTGGGTTGCTCTCTCACCGCCACACTCCCCACCCTTCCACACAAACACACTGGCACAGGAGGGTGAGCGAGCAGTCTGGAGCGAGCGGTCTTTCAGAACTCTCAGGCTATTCCACCAGCAAGAGCTGCAAACGCTGTGCCAAGGACTGGGGTGTAACGGAGAACAAGAAAGTGTTCCTCTCATGGTAACCTTGACTTCAGAGCCCTTCACTTCCTCCTCCCAGTCCCACCTCAACATGGAACCCCACATTTTTCCTCAGGGTACAGCCCACAGGGGCCAGATGGGATGGGGAGCCCGTGCAGCCAGGTGGAAGGGGTCCTAGCGATGCCTTCCTTCTGATGCAACTGCTGACCTTCAGCATGGCCCCATCAGTCACAGCAGGCAGCAAGAGCCCCACCTTGGGACCAGCTGCACTTCCTCCAGAGCTCCCGAGCAGGAGCAGGTGGGACTCCAAGCAGAGGGGCAGAGGCCCCCCAAGGGGCCCAGGTTTCCTGTAAGAGATGAGCAGGTTCCTGAAGGCTGCTTGTCAGGATGTCTCTCCCCTCTTTGATCACAGTATCAACAAAGGCGGGTGTGGCTGCCACCTTCTCAGCCTTCAGTCCATTTCCCCTCCCACTCTCATGGGATGCTGCAAAGTGTCGCTGAAGGAGCACTGGACTTGAAACTCTGTGCACATGCATTCTAATCCCGGCTGTGGGCCTTAGGCAAGGAACCCACACTCCTTTAGCCTCAGTATCTTCATCTGTACAAGCAAGATCACACCTCTCTCAGGCTCCTTGTGAAGATTAAGGAAACACTGAAACAGGTGAGTGTCAGCCTTGGCCCATGAAAGGTGCTCAGTGAGGGCTCCCTTTCCTTTCGTCCCTTTGATGACCACTGGAAGGCTTGGCATTGCTCTTGGGAGCCCCCTTGTAACCCAAGATGTAACAAGAAAGGAGGCAGGGAGCATATTACAACATTTACGAGGAGCCAGGCACCGTGCTCAAAAGTTTACGGACTAAGTCAGGGATCTATGGTTCTGCCTTCAACATTCGTAGGGGAAGGAAGGCAGTGAAGGAATAGCACACAAGGAGAGAGAGATCAGCACTGCATTTGGGCTGCGGGGTGAATCCAGCCAAGTTCTGGGCTCCGTGTCAGCAGAAGGTGGGGGACAGTGAGGCTGGCTCTGGTCACCTCTGTCCCTCCAAGAGGCAGGCTGTGATTGAGCATGTTGATAATGGATATTTGTTATGGAAATTACCTAATGAGCTACAAGATGGTTATCCAGCACCAAAACAGTATTAGCATAAATATTACAAATTAAATTAGGCCACCTTTGCTAAAGCAAACAAATAATAAGAGTAATTGAAATGATAATAAACCAAAGGATTCCAGCCCACTCATTTCCTCAAGATGTTCTTGTTGATTTATGTATTTGCTTTGGACCATGTGGGCTAGAGATGAAAACTGATCTGGTCATCTGTCAATCCCCTTGTTTTAATGAAATTCTCCCCAGGAATCCTCATGCATAATGCGGCATAGGGGCATGTAAATGAGAGAACTTACCTGCGGGTTCCACATTTCAAAGTGATGCTGGGCCTTGGTTCTTTTGCAAAATTACACCATTCTCTACTTTTAACTTGAGGGTGGTGGCAGATTTCATTTTTGACATTTTTATCCATAGTTTGAGAGAACATTTTCTGTTGGGATTGGCTGCCATGAACGAGATGGTTTTCTTTATCCTTATTAAAATGTTGAAGCCCTACTTTAAATAAGTTATTGTGAAAGAAACTAGTGTTCTCTTTCCATTACTAGGAGATCATCTCTTCTCTTCTTGGTCCTTCAATCAACCACCGTTTAAAAGAGTCAATATTTCACTTTCAGACAAAAGCACTTAGCTCCATTTGCACCGGCACGGAATTGGGTGGCGTTGAAAGAACTATTTCTGAAGCCACAAACTTTCAGACGACCCTGCAGAGCCTGAGCCCTGGGCTCATCACTCTGTTCCTCTGTCTAAACAGCAGGAAGGCTCCATCTCCCAGGCTCCTGTGCAATTAGGCTGAGGCCGCAGGAAAGAGTTCTGGCCAATGGGATGTGAACGGAGGTGATGGACGCCCCTCCTAGGCCTGACCTTCTCCCACAGTGACCTTAGAGGACATGCGTTCCAGGTGTTGTGTCTGCAAGATGAAGACATAGGTGAAGACCTCTGTTGCGTTAAACACCAATAACTGAGGAGCACCGCCATGCTGTGGTATTTCACACGAAGCTACCATTTACAGAGCTTCCTCCATGTTGTGATTTATAATATGTCTGAAGGTGAGACGTTCTTTGTGTCTCTTCTCATCGCTAAGGTGTCTTGTCTCTCTAATTCCAATCATGCATTTTGGTCAAGGATGCCATCCCCTTGTGGTTGTTTTTACAAAACCTCATCAAGAACTGGTGCCTCGGGCAGATCCCTTGGCAGTGAAGAAATACACTTTTACCTCATATAACCAAATGACAATTGCTGGTTTAGTGCATCACCCTTTACTCCTCACAATTGAACAGATCAATATTATTATCCCCATTTTACAGATGAGAATATGGAGGCCCAGAGAAGTTAGATACCTGGTCCAAGGTGACATAATTGGGTAAAAAAGAGGAACCAGAATGTAAACCCAGACTTTTCTGATTTCATGCTTTTTTTCTTAGCTACATTGTGTCCTGGTTCCATCATTAAAATAAAGTAGAAAAATTCACAACATAATATAAGAAAGGGTCCCCTTTGTGTATCTGCCAGCCAGAGAAACCTTAGGCTAAAGATAAAGAAATGGATCCCAAAGTCATTCATGGGCATGTACAGGTCAGATTGTTTTTGATTAATGGAGTTTATTTTTTAGGGCATTTTCAGGTTTGCACAAAAAGTGATGGAAGGTACAGAGAATTTCCACACACTCCCTGTTGCTCAGCCTGTTATTAACATCTTATATTAGGATGGTGCATTTGTTGCACTTGATGAGCCACATAATGATACATTATTATTATTATCATTATCATTATCATTATCATTATTACTGGTAAATGTACTTTTTAAAATTTTAATTGTTGTTCTTGTACAGTTATCTGTCTTTTACTCCCGTCCCAGCCCACTGCCCCACCCCTCCCCACCTCCCTCCCATATCCACCCCTGCCAGTTTTTGTCCATGTGTCTTTCATACTTGTTGCTCCAAACCCTTCCCCTTTTCCCCTGATATTCCCTCCCCTCTCCCCTCTGGTGACTGTCAGCCCGTTCTCAATTTCAGTGTCTTTGGTTATATTATGCTTGTTTGTTTGTTTTGTTGATTAGGTTCCTGTTAAAAGTGAGATCATATGGTATTTGTCTTTCACCTCCTGGCTTATTTTGCTTAGCATAATGCTCTCCAGTTCCATCCATGCTGTTGCGAAGGGTAGGAGCTCCTTCTTTCTTTCTGCTGCATAGTATTCCATTGTGTAAATGTACCATAGTTTCTTGATCCATTCATTTACTGATGGGCACCCAGGTTGCTTCCAGCACTTGGCTATTGTAAATTGTGCTGCTATGAACATTGGGGTGCATAGGTTCTTTTGGATTGGTGTTTCAGGGTTCTTAGGATACAATCCTAGCAGTGGGATTGCTGGGTCAAAAAGTAGATCCATTTTTAGTTTTCTTAGAAAATTCCATATTGCTTTCCATAGTGGTTGTACCAGACAGACTGCAATCCCACCAACAGTGCACTAGGGTCCCCTTTTCTCCACAACCTCTCCAACACTTGGTGTTCATTGCTTTGTTTATAATGGCCATTCTGACTGGTGTGAGGTGGTATCTCACTGTGGTTTTAATTTGCATCTCTCTGATAGCTAGCGATATTGAGCATCTTTTCACATGTCTCTGAATCCTCTATATGTCCTCCTTGGAAAAGTGTCTGTTCAAGTCCTTTGCCCATTTTTTAATTGGGCTGCTTGTCTTCTTAGAGTGGAGTCATGTAAGTTCTTTATATATTTTGGAGATTAAACCCTTGTCTGAGGTATCATTGGCAAATATGTTTTCCCATACAGTTGGTTCTCTTTTTATCTTGATACTGTTTTCTTAACCATGCAGAAGCTTTTTATTTTGATGAGATCCCATTTGTTAATTCTTTCCTTTATGTCCCTTGCTTTAGGGGACATATCAGTAAAAATGTTGCTGTGTGAAATATCTGAGATTCTCCTGCCTATGTTCTCCTCTAGGACTTTAATGGTGTCATGGCTTATATTGAAATCTTTTATCCACCTTGAATTTATTTTTGTGTATGGTGTAAGTTGGTGCTCAAGTTTAATTTTTTGCACGTAGCTGTCCAGTTCTCCCAACATCACTTGTCGAAGAGGCTATTTTTACTCCATTTTATGTTGCTGCCCCCTTTGTCGAATATTAATTGACTGTAGAGACTTGGGTTTATTTCTGAGCTCTCTGTTTTATTCCACTGGTCCATGCGCCTGTTTTTATGCCAGTACCAGACTGTTTTGATTACAGTGGCCTTGTAATACAGTTTGGTGTCAGGTATTGTGATCCCTCCTACTTTGCTCTTCTTTCTCAAGATTGCCGCAGCTATTCAAGGTCGTTTATGGTTCCATATAAATTTTTGAAGTGTTTGTTCTATGTCTGTGAAATATGCCATTGGTACTTTAATAGGCATTGTAATGAATCTATAAATTACTTTTGGTAGTATGGGCATTTTGATAATGTTAATTTTTCCAATCCATGAACACATTATATGTTTCCATTTGTTTGTGTCTTCCTTGATTTCTTTCTTCAGTGTTATGTAGTTTTCTGCATATAGGTCTTTTACCTCCTTGGTTAGGTTTATTCATAGGTATTTTATTTTTCTTTTTGCTATATCAAATGGGATTTTTTTCTTGGTTTCTGCTTCTGCTGTTTCATTGTTGGTATACAAAAATGCCTTTGATTTCTGGATATTGACTTTGTATCCTGCTGTCTGGCCAAATTCATTTATTAGATTGAGTAGCTTTTTGGCTGAGTCTATAGGATTTTCTATGTATGCTATCATGTCATCTGTAAACAGTGACAGTTTTGTTTCCTCCTTTGCAATCTGGATGCCTTTTATTTCCTTTTCTTGTCTAATTGCTGTGGCTAAGACTTCCAATACTATATTGAATAGAAGTGGTGAAAGTGGACAACCTTGTCTTGTTCCTGATGTTAGTGGAAAAGATTTTAGCTTTTGTCCATTGAGTATGATGTTGGCTGTAGGTCTCTCATATATGGCTTTAATTATGTTGAGGAATGCTCCCTCTATTCCCACTTTGCTGAGTGTTTTTATCATAAATGAGTGCTGTACCTTATCAAATGCTTTTTCTGCATCTGTTGATATGATCATGTGATTTTTGTCTTTGCTTTTATGTGATGTATTACATTTACTGATTTGTGAATGTTGAACCATCCTTGCATCCCTGGGATGAATCCCACTTGGTCATGGTGTATGATCTTTTTAATGTATTGTTGGATGTGGTTTGCCAATATTTTGTTGATGATTTTAGCATCTATGTTCATAGCGATATTGGCCTGAAGTTTCTTTCTTTGTTGTATCTTTATCTGGTTTTGGGATTAGAATGATGCTGGCTTCATAAAAAGAGTTTGGGAGTCTTCCATCATTTTGGATATTTTGGAATAGTCTGTGAAGGATAGGGGTTAGCTCTTCCTTAAATGCTTTGTAAAATTCTCCTGTGAAACCAGCCGGTCCAGGGCTTTTGTGTGTTGGGAGTTTTTTGCTTACTGCTTCAATTTTATCTGCTGTTATTGGTCTGTTCAGGCTTTCTGCTTCTTCTTCATTGAGTTTTGGAAGATTATATTTTTCTAGAAACTTGTCCATTTCACCTAGGTTTTCAAATTTCTTGGTGTACAGTTCTTCATAGTAATATCTTACAATCCTTTGTATTTCTGTGGCATCAGTTGTAATCTCTCCTCTTTCATTTCTGATTGTGTTTATTTGGGTCCTCTCTCTTCTTTTCTTGATGAGCCTGTTTAAAGGCTTGTCGATTTTGATTTATCTTTTCAAAGAACCAGCTCCTGGATTCATCGATCCTTAGAATTGTGCTTTTAGTCTCTATGTCATTTAATTCTGCTCTGATCTTGGTTATTTCCTTCTTTCTACTTGCTCTGGGCTGTCTTTGTTGTTTTTCCTTGAGTTCTTGTAGACATAAGGTTAAGCTGTTTGTTTGAAATGCTTCTATCTTTTTTAGGTAGGCCTGTATTGCTATGAACTTCCCTCTGAGGACTGCCTTCACTGTGTCCCATAAGTTTTGGGTCATTGTGAGTTCATTTTCATTTGTTTCCAAAACCTTTTTGATTTCCTCCCTAATTTCATTCTTGACCCATTCATTGTTTAATAACATGCTATTCAATCTCCATGATTTTGAGGGTTTTGGGTTTTTCTCCTTGGGGTTGATTTCTTGTTTCAGTCCCTTGTGGTTGGAGAAAATGCTTGGTATGATTTCAATTTTCTTGAATTTGTTGAGGCTTGTTTTGTATCCTATCATGTGGTCTATCTTTGAAAATGTTCCATATGCATTTGAAAAAAATGTGTATTTAGTTCCTTTGGGATGAAGGGCTCTCTATATATCTGTTAAGTCCATTTCATCTAGGGTGTTGTTCAATGCCACAATATCTTTGTGGATATTTTGTTTGGAAGATCTGTCCATTTTTGACAGTGGGGTGTTAAAATCCGCTACTATAATTGTGTTGCTGTCAATATCTTTCTTGAAGTCCTCTAAGATTTTCTTTATATATTATTATTAACTGAAGTCCCTAGTGTCCATCAAGGTTCATTCTTGGTGTTGTACAGTTCTACAGTTCTGGGTTTTGACAAATGTATAGCGACATGTACCCACCCTAACAGGATAGAACAGAATAGTTTAAGTAGAATCAGGGAAACAGTGGAATATGGGTGGAACTTGAAAAATGGGTAGGATTTTCGGATGGACTAAGAACCATGAACAAATTCAGAAGAAGAAATACACAAGCTATTATTCAAGAGATTGTGGGTGGGTCAGTTTGTCATAAGCAGAAGGCTCGTATTTGGGAAGATAACAAAAACATCAAGAGTGAACATTTATTTGGTAGTGTTATGTGCCAGGCAACTGCTAAACATTTCACATAGACTATTTCATTTAATCCACAGAATCATTTATAATACAGGTGCATTATTACCATGGTTAATGAAAGGCATGCAAATTAAAGCTTGGAAGCATGTTAAATTTTTTCTCCAAAGCAACACAATAGGTATTGAAGAGTCTGGGGCACAAACTCAGGCAGAATGAGTCCGGAGCCCTGGGACTCAGCTATGGTACCGAAATGCCTCCAAAACCAAACCGGAAGGAGACAGCCGACAAATTGCAAAAGGTAAACTAGGGTCCCATTTTAGGTTGACTTGGATGTTGGGATAAAAGTCATTTTCTTTCAGCAATGTAGTTTTCAAGTAAAGAATACATCAGTATCTACTTCTGGTAGTTGAAACCAAGAAGCAAGGATAGCTATGGAGCTATGGAATCTTTCTGCTCACAACAGTTTACACAGGCAGAACACACACCCACAAACTGGGGGGGGGGACTCTGTATAGGAGAACGATGTGATAAAATCACATTGGGGGTGCCATCCTACAGGTGATGTGTCAAGTAGACTGGGGAGGAGGACAGCTGCAGGAGAATCAAAAGTTGACCGAACGCATTCAGGTGCTGTTCTAAGGAGGTTTAGACACAAAACGTCAGCTCTGTGAATCAAAATAGAGGGATGGCTGTGGCGGCAGATGTGAAGGGAGGATTGACCAGTTTCAGGGATGAGGAAGATGCCTGGGGGAGTTGAGGGCAGCTGGGGAAATGATGGAACAATTTTGAGAAATGCTAGTGGTTAAAGAAGGAGATGATATCAAGCTTGGATTCCAGCTCATCAGCGGAAATCATGCAGGACCATCTGGCAGAGGTGGAAATAAAGTCTGAAGTTCCTCGAAAGGGTAGGGTCTAGAGTTATGGATCTGAGCGGTGATTTCATAGTAGAGAGGAAAGTGAAGGATGGAGATAGGGAGGGAGAGATGATCGGGCCATGCGTGGGGAAAGGAAGCTGTCTCTGCAGGGGCAGGTGAGGCCTCTCGGGGAGGGAGCAGGAGAGTGATGGGGCAGAGGCCTCGGAGCCCAGGATTAACGGGGCTCAGCAGGAAGATTGAGACCAAATTGTCAAATGCTACGCTGCCGCTGCCGTGAGACCAGTGGTAACAATGCCTCAGAGGGGACTTTTGGAGTCCTTGAACGTGAACTGGAAAACACAGAGCACAGAGAGAATGGAGAAGCAGCTGGCTTGGGAATGGAGCGCAGTGTCTGGATGCTCAGAGCAGAGAAGAGGGGGGCTTTTCTCAGGCATTGGAAGCCCAAGAGGACAGATTTGCTAAAAGCTGTTGTTCAAGCACCAAGGGAATGAGTGACAATATCTAAACTTGAAAGACTGTGAGAAGGGCTATTTCAAACTCAAAGTGAGCAATTAACTCAAGGAGCAGCAAGAAGAGACTGTCTCCCGAACATTACCCAGGAAGCCCTGCTGTGCGGAGACAGTGGCTACGATGTCTGGAGAGAAGGGAGGGAGGGTATGTGGTGAGAGAGACTGAACTGTCACGGGACTGTGCATCTTGAATCTCCCACTGGTAGAATTATTACCTGTTTGCACAAACTAAGTATTACAAATACTGAAAGATGGCAAGAAATGCTGATTAGGACCAAGAACCAGAGCTAAAGCTAGTCAGCGGACGCCCGGAAGCACAGGTGAGAACTATCACCACCAGCAGCACCCTCTGTCCGAAGCCGAAGCAAACTGGAGTCGGGGACCCTAAAGCTATATCCAGACAAGGAGCGTCTCCTCTGAGCAGAAAATGTGTAGTCAGCTTAGTGCTGAGATTTGATTCCCCTCTTCCTTCCTATTTTAACTGTGGCAGGAAAAATCAATTCGAGGCAGAGATGAGACTCTCCCCTCCACCTTCTCCTTTGTCTTTCGGTCTTTTTTTCCCTCGTGTATTTTTCAAGGTCTTTATATCCTATGTGGTGAATTCAACAATGTTTCAAAAGCTGATCTGATTTTTCATTGGACAGAAATGTTAGTTTTAACATCAGTGCAAGAAGAGCATGATTGGGAAGGCAAATCAGCTCTAGAGAATGAGCCAGCGGTCCATTTCGAAAACAGATGGAGACAATTTGGGGCCACCCATTGGTTTTAGATGGCCCATACTGTCACCCACCTCCTAACTATGAGGTGACTGGAGTCCAAAAAATCCTTTCAAGCAAATGCAAAACTCCCAGTCACCACCCAAAGGCTAGCTTTCCCCCCATGGGACTGAATTTAGGCAGATCGCTTGTGTGCGTGCTCAGAGGGAGAATGTCAGAGTTAGCACTCGCCGACAGGGAATCAGCATCCAGGGATATTTTGCTCTGAAATTCACTTTGTTCTCTCTCTCTCATCACCCCCTACACACACACACACACACACACACACACGGCAAGTGCGGAGAGACCCAGGTTAATCTCATTCAAGACTATGCGTGACAGCATCTCGGGGCCCTGGCCCCACCCAAATGGGAAGGCACTTGGCTTGGTGATGATCGGATGCTGCTCTTTGCTCCTTTTGACATTTTAGGTCTCCAGAGACTTGAGCTCCAGAGTCAAGTCCATAAAACAGGAAAACTGCCAGTGACAGAGAAGCCAACCACACATCAGTTTCTGCCAGAAGCTCAGAGCTAAAAACCAGGAGCTGAACTGCGGGCAGCAGCTAACCCATTGGCCACATTTTTTAATCTCATCCTGGCAGCCGTGCAGGGCAAGGCGAGCGAGCTGGCCTCTCTCGCCTGGGCCAGAGGAACAGAGAGGACTGCAGGCTGAGGCCCGGCCACCCTTCGCTGTCCTTCAAGGGCACCAAGACCAGACTCCAAGTCCAGTACATGGCTGTGGTCAGGCCAAGACTATGTACATTCTGAGTGTAGAAGGCAGTCTTGCAGATACAATCGGTGGCCCTGAAATTTCAGAACTTGAGAGTCTAAAGATTTCTGCAAACCACTGAGCAGCCCAGCCTGGACCCTGCAGGATGTTGTTCACCCTCCACACCGAACTCACTTCTCACTCACCGCATTTGTTTTTGACCTCACGATTTTTGGAAGAGTTCCTGGCAGCAGGTACCAGTGTCTGCCAGTTACCTTCAGAAGTGAGCTCAGAAGCCAAGAAGGAGCCTTCCTCTTGATAACTATGCATGTAGGGGCATAATTAGGACCCTAGATTTGGTTGTGAAGAGTTGGATGCCCCACCCAGTGGAGGGAAACCAAGTGCCTTTCCTGACCCTGGGCAGCAAGACTGGGCTGTCGGATGTTTTGCACGCCCTGGAAGTCCTTCTGGCGTAAGAACATTAGCGAAAGAGAGTTTTCAGTATGAAAGTTTAAGACTCTGACATCCTGACAGGCTCTTGCACTCAGAAAGCTCTGGCCCACCATGGAAGCAGATAGAAGGGGGACTTGGGTCCAAGAGAGAGATTTTGGCCCCTCCCAGGAGCCCGCAGAGCCTCACAATAGTCATCTCATCCAGGTGAGCCTGGGCACTCGGAGCTCCAGATTCTAAGATGGCCCTGTGCGTCTAGCCTGGGGAAAGGGGCTGCATCAGGGGCGCTGGCGTTTAACTTCCCTGCTAAACCTTGTCACCTGTGTTCTCCAGGGGGTTGGTTCCCTCTCTGCAAAGGGAAACAATTAAGGACTCTCCTGCCAGCAAAAGGGCCATGGAGGTGCTTAGCACTCACTTCTGTCCTGGCTGCTTGTGCCACTGAGGCAGACCCACCCTCCTGCCAGCAACAGGTGAGCCAGATCAGGATTACCAGGATCCAGGTGTAAACCCTAGAAGGTCCAAGGTGATCCAGGAGGACAGGAAGCATCCTCCAGGGCTTTGAGGATGGGGTCAGTCCGCAGCACTACAGCCACAAGCTACAAGGACCTGGTGCAGGACCGTCAGCCGCAGCAGCACTGGGAAGAGCCACGCAAGCCTTCCGTGACTGCGGATAGAGGGCCAGGCCTGGGGAGAAGCCTGGAACCCCAGCCCGGGGGTGGGGTAAAAATTCAGGGCTTGAACAGATCGGGACTAGAGGCCAGTAACTGGGGCCAGAGAAAAAAGCCAGCACAGGAACAGAAAGGGAGACTTGATGCTGAGTTGGGTGAGAACCAAGATTGTAACTTAGCCAAATATGTCACCAGTGGCGAAAATAGGGCATCATCCACCTCCTGTTCACGCCCTTGCTGTGCTCTGGGGATACAGATGAATGAGACCATCCCCTGCATCCCCCACAACCCCCCCCCCCAAGGAGCTCATCGCAAGGTAGGGGAAGACAGCCCTGCAAGTTAGTAATTTTAAGGGAGTAGCTGGATGTGGAGCGTCCCCAGAGTTGGAGCATTGGAACTCCGCCAGAGAGACAGAGAGGGAGGGGAGTCTCTCAGGGTGGGCGGGACCAGGCCAGGGGGCCTCCGTGTAGCAGCCTCACTCTGGACCAGACCTACAGATGGCGCAGGACCACTGAGAGGCTACCAGCATCAGTTCAGGTTCTTTGCTCATAAGCAACAGAAACCAGCTCTCACTTAAGCAAGAAAACCTGTGTAGTAGAAAAATGGAGGCGGCCCACCCTACCGGAAGCACAACCAGGGGTCCAGGAAAGAGACTAAAACCGGGGCTGCTCTGGGACTCCTGAGCTTTAGGGCGCCACCCCCTCCACTGGCAAGTCATACTCAGGGCAAAAGCCTGACACCAAGCTGGGGCCACAGGCCCGCCCCTAGGTTGACAGTCCCGCCAAGCCCAAGCCATCTCAGTGGTACTTTCCCCAGAGGAAATCAGGCTTCTAGAGCCAAAAGAAGGGGATTGGCTCCTGGGTGGCCAAAATTAAATTTAATTGATAACATGCCTCCAGTGTTTAGGCTGCAGAGTGAAGTAAACCCATCTACAGGTCAGCAAACTGTTTCTGCGGAGGGCCGGATAGTAAATATATTCAGCCTTGTGGTCCCTATGCTTGCACCGACTCAAGTTCACTGTTGAGTGCAAGAGCAGACAGACAGACAGACGATGCAGACACACAGGATGTGGCTGTGCCCAAGAAGATCGTCTTTGGAAAAAGAGGCCGTGGCCGGATTTGGCACTCTTGGCAGTGCTAACCCTGATTCAGAACCGTGCGAGGGTAGGAGAGGGTACAGGAGGGGAAGGCAGCGAGCAAAAGAACAAACGAGGAAACCATCTTCCCTATCCATTTTCTTGCTAAGTGCAGCCTATGGGGATTTTTTTTTTCTTTATTTCTTTTTGAGATAGAACCACCCCTAGGAGAAGAGTCCCTTTACAAAATCTATTTCCATGACCATTAAGTTCCGTTTCCTCTTGCATTTAACTTGTTTCTTCGTTGTTTGTTTCCTCAGGGGGTTCTATTTGTGTGGTATTTTTTTGTAGGCTTTTCATTCGGGCAAAAGTAACAGCAATTCCCTCAGCAGGATACCAGCCATGTACTCACTTCTCCCCCTTGTTATTGTACTGGAACCACGGGTTTCCCAGTGTGGTACACCTGTGTTTATTTGAGTCAATTTTTTAAAAAGGCAACAGCAACCACATCTGCGCTTTCTAGGCTGCCTTCTTGCCCATGCCTGGCCACCTCCAGAGCCCTCCTCTCCATGGCTGCAGTCACCAGAGCCCCCCCAAGGAGAAGGGCGGAGACTTGGAGCGGGTTTGTACAGCGGTGGCACGGCAGAAACCTAGCCCTCTTTGTGATCACCTCTTCCGTATGAGGCAATATGCTGTGAATTAGTGTGTTCCAGGCCTGGAGTGGTAACATATGGTGTTTCTCTGCTCATTCTACATTAAATCCTGACATTTTGCAGCTGTCAAGATAAAGCTGTTTATATGAGTAACATTGTAGTTTGTTTATAGGGAAATAATGTGCAGCAAGTTATGATTAATCAAGGTGTCTAAAATCTGCTGGAGGCTTCTAAATAGATTTGTTTTCACTGCCTTGCTTTTTGTCTCTAAATCAGGGGTTTAGCAGCATCCCCACCCCTCTTATCCTCACCCACTTTTCGGTCCTGTCCCTTGTGACATGGGTAGACAGTGAGGCCAGGCCATGGAGAGGGGCAGTTGCACAGACAGCAAAAGTCAGGGCATGGCATGGGGCTCAGTGACAGGAGGAAGTTGCCTGAACTCTCCTCAACCGCAGAAAGCCCCTCAAAGGGCCACTGCCTTCTTCATTCTTGCATTTCGGTGTTGGAACCCGAATGCCCAATGGCACTGTCGGCCTGAAGAGCTGTGAGCGGGCGACCCAGCCTCCAGGGAGATGGACAGTGTTTTTGGCTTTGGTTTTCTGGCATCTGGGAGGTCACAGGACCTTGAGGCAGCGCAAATGTCAGGGGTTTTGGCTTCGAGAGGTCATTTGAGCTCCTCCTTATTCCTATAGTTCTGGCTTCAAATTTCCTTTTTGGAGGGCAATTGCTTAGAACCCAAGGCTCCTGAGAATAGGAAAGAACCTCGGGTGTTGCCCCACTGGGCTTTCCTCTCAATGCAAGAATCCTTCAGCATGGCTGGCGGCTGGTCTCCGGAGGAGCTAAGTAACTGGTATGACTGTAGGGAGAGTCACGTGTTGGGAGAAAACCTGCCTCTTCATCCTGAGCTTTATCCACTCTCATTTCGTCCTCTAGAGCGACTTGGAGCTGGCTGATTGCTTTTCCACCTGAAAATCCTTTGGATCTTGGTCAACAGCCATCCCTACCGCATGCCAAACCTCACAGCTCCTGAGGCCCCCTCCACCCTGGCCAGTCTCCCCCAGAACTTCCTGGTTTGTAAAGACAATCATCTGGAAATGTGGACTCCATGTGTACGTCTTAGGTGCCTTTCAGCCACACGTGCAGACAGCGGTGTGCATGCGTGGATGCAAGCTTGGGTACACGCATGCTCATGTGTCCTTCCGTGCTAGACATGCAGGAATCCATGCCCCAGTGCTAGTCAGGTGGGGAGGAGGCAGGCCGTCCCCACCAAAGGGGCAGAGAACCATCCAGGACACTACACAGGTGGCTTCATACACGGTCAGGAAGATGCAGGAGCAGAGACACATCTCCCAGCTCTGCCCACAGTGCACCATCGAGGACCAGCTGCCTCTTTGGCTGCGGAGGCAGAACCACCACCACCAGCAGCAGCAGCAGCAGCGAGAAGAGGACACAAGGTGCAGGAGCTTCTCAGCCCATGCCTTTCCCGGGCAAGCAGAAGGCAGCCGGCAGGAAGGCAGGTAGGAGCAGAGGCAGGGAAGGCAGGGATTTGCTGCCAGAGAGAACAGGGAGATTCCAGAGAGAACAGCTGTGGAAGGGACATGAAGTCACCACCCAACTCTGTGTCTGCAGATAGGAGAAACCCACCCTCCCAAATCACTCACACCTTAAATGTGTTTCTAGAAGTGTCCACTGTGAATGATTATAGAAAGAGCCAGTGGCCCAGGCTGGAGTCTTAGGAGATGCACAGTTCAGCATGAAGGAAGGAAAGGCAGGCATTGGAGGCGCCGGGCAGGGCTGGGCCATGGGCAGGAGGAAGACATGGGAGTTAGCTGACCTTGTAGGACCCAGGGCTTGAACTTGGATTGGAAGGAACTGAGTGTAGCATCACTCAGCCCTCCCTCCTGGAGCCTGGAGAGTCCCCTAGTCCATTCGGAGGTCATTCTTTTTCCTTAACGGGAAAGCACAGAGGCTCACTCCAATCTGGCTGCATGGCAGAGAGAGAGGAGCATCCAGGCTCCCAGTGCCTGGATGAGAAAACAGGAAAGACCCAGCACAGGGCAGAGGACACCAAGCCAGGAACCAGGATGCAGAAAGAAAGGATGCCTTTGGAAAACAACCGGAACAGACAAATACCCAAAACCTAATCCAATCAGAGCCGTGCATTCTCTCTTTGCCGCTGCCCCTCCCTGCTTTCCTTTTCTTGCAGAGACAGCAGAGAGAACCTCTTGTTGGAAATTAACATCCTACCAGACAGTTAATCAAAGCTGAAGCGCCCCCTCCTCCGTGAGTGAGCGAGTGGCGCTTAGAGCAGGGCTGACAGTGCCTCGGATGAAAGAGTGCATGCAGGCTGTCCTTCCCCCGAACAGTCGCCTGCAGGCGAGGGGTGGGCACTGCAGGAGAAGCACAAAGCCCATTTCTCCCCATAAAAAATGATATGAGGTGAAAAACCGTTTACTGCGCATTAGGATCCATGGTTGGGCCATTTGTATGTTTTACTGGGATGGTTATGTCACTAAATGAAGCCTGCAAAATCCATCATGGCAGGGAGCCTGCCAGGGGCCCAGTCCAGGGGTGGAGGGGAGTTGGGGGGTGCAGTGTCTGAGGCATGTGCCCATACGCTGTCCCCAGATCTCTCAGGTTCACATGGCAGGGCCTGGTGAGTCCCCCATCAGTTCTGCGGTTACTCGGCTTCCTAAAGAGAAAGCTCAGGGGCTCCCTCTACCTCGGTCCTAAATCAGGATCCCATTTGTGAATGCCAGTGCTGGCCACCTGAAATGCTGATTGTAACTGTCATCATCCTCCCTGTCTTCCGCCTTGCCTCTGAGCACAGGGTCTGGCTTGACCAAACTGCTCAGCCTCATGCAGTATGACTCCAGGTATGGGGTACCTTCTGACCCCTGTCAAACCACAGAGCCGCTGTCACAGAGGACCCTCAAACCCCAGAGCCTAAGGGACCAAGAGAATGTGTGACCTGAACTGTTCGTTATCCGGTGAAGAATCCGAGGCTGGTATTAGAAGCCCATCTCTCCACGCCCTGCTGTTGATCCAGAGCCAAGTTTGGCAAGTGGGAGGGACCCCGCATCACTAGCAGCCATCCTCCCTGACCACAGCATGCAACCCTCCACATCCCAGTCACAAGCAGCCAGGACTTTGGCTAGGATGCAAACTGTCCTCATCACAGCCTCCTGTCCCACCCTTCACTCTCCCTGTTCACCTTGCGTCGTCCCCTGGTACCACCAAACTGAAGGATGAGCTTGCAAACCATGGGACTGGGCAAGTGATTCCCAGTGCCTGGAGGGGAGGGGCAGGAATGTCACCAGACGCCGGAGCAATGAACTGGCTGTCAAAGTCTCTGCCTGCGTTCCCAGAACCACAGAACAGCCACGAGGTGGATCAAGGACAAAATGAATAGAAGGGTTGATGAAGGTCCTTGACCGCAACTGGAAACAATGTGAGGCAGCCAAGTACCCTGGCACGATGCTGATTTTTGTTGCAAGTTCATCTGAGGATAAATCAGATGCCGCATTTGCACAGCATCAACTCAGCTCTTCAATTCATCCCTCTGGGTGAAGGAAATGGATGCCACAGGGCAAAAAAAAAAAAAAAAAATCCCACATGTCCAGCAGCAAAGAGGTTTGCATCCAGTCCTGGCATGTGCAATTTCCCATGGAGTAAGAAGGGACAAGACCCTCCGAGGACCTGAGTCCCCGAGCACATGGTCCCTGCCCAAGGAGCGGGACCCCGTGTCTGGGAGGCAGGCTGTGGGAGCGGGCAGACACGGCAACCCCGACAGCAGGTGTCCCGGGTTTTAAACCCCCTGCTCTGCCACTTACTGACGGTGCCTCAGTTTTTCCCTCTGTAAAATGGGGAGAATAAGAGTACTCACCTTAGAATGCTGCCTAAGGATTCAATAGATGATTCCTTGAAGACAGTTTGAACAGAGCCTGGCCCACAATAAGCACTACAGAAATGTTCGATGAGGTAAATGCGTCTGATGTGAACCAAGAAACAAAAGGCAGACATGTGACTCGATCAGGAATTGCTCTGCAGGTAAAACTGGGAGCCAGGGAAGGGGCCACCCCAACACACACGGTGACTGACACGCCTGTCGTCTCCCTCGATTCCTGTCCTGTGTGTGCAGACATACTGTGTGACCTTAGAATGTTGCCATATCAAACAAGTTCCTAAGCCACGCATCTTATTTTCTTATTCAATTTCAAGATAAAATTAGGGTTGTGCCCCTTAGGGAGAAAACATACGCCTCAGTGCAAGAAACGACCTAGAGAAAGCCTGTTACAAGCACATATTTAAAGGGACATCAGTATTTTCTGACAGACTATTGGTAACAATAAACAAATTGCCAAATAGCACTGCAAACTATCAGCAATGCTAGGTATTTGAGTGACAGTTAATGTCGCATAGGAAATAGCAATGACAGCTGAACGTGTCACCAGTGACATGGCCTCCATTGCATAGTATGGGGGGGGGTCCCCAGCTGGGAGGGGGGGCTCTGACACTGGCAACAATCAAGGCAGGGGTGGCCCCAGGCTGGAAAGGTGGGCTGTCCACTGTGGGGCAGCCTGAAGCCCAGTGTCCAGATGCGACCCAGGGGAAAGGCCAGGGCTGGGGTTGTGGGGACAGACCCAGGCCTCCCCAGCCTGGTGCTCCTGAGCCAGAAGTTGAGCTGAGTGGGGAGGTAGGACATATGGTCACACTTCTAGGTGTTGATGGTCTTTGCCTCAGATGGACATTCAGGCCTCTGAGTGGAGCCAATGTTAGGGAATCTCAGAGACCAGAGAGCCCTGGGGGCCAGGAGGCTGGGGCTCGGGGGTGGAGCCCAACCCCCACCATGGGGAGAGGGGAGAGAATCTGGGTGTAAGAGACCCCAATGGAAGACCAAACAGTGGGGCTAGGGTAAGAAAGCTGGCATTTCCAGGGGGACGTCATCCAGCCGAAGGGACACCAGGGACAGCAGGATGATCCGAACCCTTCCAGGCAGTGGGGGAAGGGCAGAGTGAACAGGGCTAAGGTAGGTGGGGACAGAGAGACTGTTGGCTGCAAGGACAGAGCCCTTGAGTCCCAGGGCTTCTTCCCAGTGTTCCTGGTGGGCCGACACAGAGCCACTGCCACAGCTTAAAGCCTGTCCCCAGCGACACCTTGCGGAGCAGCTGTGTTCTAGCAGTGAGGTCATTTCACAGGTGCAGGAGTCCCGAGGAAGACAAACCTCCTGACACCGCAGGGAAGACACAGGCGGGAGAGCGCAGACACTGGGACCGGGTGCTGCCCAACTCACGGGGCACCTGGGGCGGGCTCCTCTCTATCACAGGGGCTTGGCCAGAGGGTGTGACTGAGCCACTTGCCTCCGGGTCCCCAAATCCCACTTATATTAATTGTTTTAAAATGCTCTGTGGAAACAAAGCTGAAAGTGGGCTTTTGGTTGGGGGAGGAGTAACGAACATTGATTACAGAGTGCAGGGGAATTTCACCCTGGTATATTACATACATTTCTTTCAGGTTTTAACTTTTTACAATAATGATCAGTATTATAATAAAATATAATGTATAACACTGTGTGATATCTATGCCGCCTCCCAGGAGTGACTGGGATAGCTAGCCAATGTAGGTGGAAGTCACAATAGGTCAACATAATAATATATGTATATTATTTTATTATATCTTACATAATATATAGTATATAGTCCATAGAATAAAATATGGAATAGCCCTGGCCTGGTAGCTCAGTTGGTTGGAGCATCAACCTGTATATCAAAGTTCGCAGGTTCAATTCCCAGTCAGGGCACATATCTAGGTTGTGGGTTTGAACCCCAACTGCTGTGGGTATGGGAGGCAATGGACCACTGTTTCTCTCTAACATCGATGTTTCTCTCTCCCTCCCTCTTTCTCAAAAAAATAATAATAATAATAAAAACATAACCTTGGATGAGGATTAAAATAAGTTAATAAGTTAAAATAAAAATAAAATATGTAATAAAATAAAAACTTTTATAATAAAAATATATATTAACATAGGAGGTGTCATGGGAAGTCAGACAGGACTTTTTGAAATAACTTCTGGAAAGCTCCTGTACCGGTCAGCTTACCAGCATTTCTGTTGACTCCGCACTGTCCAAAGAGTTGCTGTGCCCGGAAACGGGGAAATTTCTAACAGGACGTTGTAGTGGGGATGCTCTCCCCTCTCCCTGTCTTCCTGCCTCACCCCAGGAATTAGGAACTCATACCCTTGCTGAGCTGTTGAGAAGAAACCTCCACCCTGTTCTACTCTGCCCCTGAGGGAGGCCCTGAGACTCTAAGAGATTGATGAGTGGGTTGGCGGGCTTCAGATCTCCAGGGGCCGCTTCCTTCTCCCAGCAGCACTCACGTGCCAAAGAAGGCGCACACCTGGGCCTCTGAGCAACTTCTCTGCACACCCGCCCCTCCCCAGAGCAACTCAAAGTCTAGAGTTTGGTGCAATATTTGGAAGTGGGGTCCTTGGGTACAATTGTTTTCCCCTAATCGAGCTTTACCAGCAATGAAGCTGAGTTTTAATCTTTATCTGACTTCTGCTCTATTTCTGAAAGGATTCAGAAATCACGTGGTGGGGGCGGGGTTAAATGCCGTAGTTCTACACCCTCCAAAGGAAGAACGCAATACCATTAAAATAGGTTGGCAAAGAAAGCTTCTGAGAGGAGGACATGGGTCATAAGGATCTATCACAAATAACACCATCAACACAATGGCAATTATTACTTGCGAAGGGCCAGGCACTGTGCTAAGTACTTTGCATGAGGTTTTAGGTTTTTGTTTTGTTACTTGATTCTCACCAAACTTTCCAAAGAGGAGAAGGCTGGTGATGGCAGAGCCAGGATTCACACCTCATCTGACCTTGCAGGCCACTCGCTTAGGCGCCCCCCACTGCAGAAGGCAGCGTCACCCTCGCCCTCCTGCCATGTGCAAGGTCAGCAGGTCAGCCTCCCGGGCTGGACAGTGGTGTAGGTGGAGGTCACATCAGGGCAATGCTCCAATCAGCAGTAGAAGCTGCACAGGGATAAGGGCAGGAAAAGTATTGACCAGAGCATGTGTCCCACTGGCCAAATAACTGGGAGTGAGGTTCAAAGCCGTCTGTGCACCAGGCCGGGTCTGGGCCGTGGTTCCCAAGAGAAGCACACAGTGACAGCTGCTGAGAGGGAGGTCTGCAGAAATCACTCAGGGAACCCTTCAAGGTTGAAGCTTAGGCTCATCCTATTGGCTTTCCTTACCCATTCCCTAACACCAACGAGGTTGTTAAAATACCCTCGTGTCTTTCTTGAAGACTTGGTCAGAAAACCATGGATATTCAAACAACCCTGAAGCTAAGGGTTATTCAACTTCCTTCAAGTTTTGGAGATGAGTGAATGCACGTAAGGAAGGTGAATGACAAGGTCATAAAACAAAAAGTGACCCCAAGAGCGCTGACTCCCCTTCCTGGGCTCTTTGCATGACACCATCGTGAGATTTGGGATTCTTCTGCCTGACTTCCGCCCCTACCCACACCTGCGGAACATCCACTTTCAGTCAGGTATGGCGATGTCACTGAACATGTGAAACACTCAGAGCTGATTTCCAGTCTCAGCTACGGACTTCCAGTGCGGTTCATGAGACTGCAGCCATGCCATGGGATACCCCAAGTGTGTACTTGGCTCTTTGGCCTGGCACACATACCTTTGAAACCCTACAGCTTATAAACAGGTGAGAGCGAATGTGACAGAGGACCATAGGAATGATTTTCTACGTCAACAGCTACTCCCAATTTATACACTCTGTAATTGCCACTATCTTGAGAGACACCTATTCTAGCATCTCAAGGCATAAACTTACATCCCTCTTCCCTTTTTGTACCCTAACACATAGTCCTTAGACTTGCAAAGGGAAAGTCCAATAGTCTTCCCAAGGTCACAGAGCAAGACAAGGGCGGGACAGATAGAGAACATCATGCCCCAACTTCCTAGGTCCCCAGCACTGGGCCCCCCTCTGAGGTTACCTTACCCTCTGCATAGATTTACATCAATCAGAGGAGAAAAAGTCACGCAGTCGGGAACTTCATAAGTCACTGGAATAAGGAAAACACCTGGGTCTCGTCCCTGGGGAGGCCTGATGCAGTCAGGCAGAGGGACAAGGAGAGCAGAGGTGGGAGGAAGTGTCCCCAGCCCAGGGGGCACTGACTTAACAAAGGCTCTCTGCAAGACCCAGACTCTGCCCCCCCATCACCCGAGCCTCCCTGCTGTTCTTTTAACAGAAGCATTTTCCCTGCCTTCCTCCCCTCCCTCCAAAAAAATTCACAAATATGTTGTGTGAAATATCAGAACTAATTAGACCAAATGGTGTTCGTATCTGTCACTGGTTTTTCTGGGGGAGAGCAGCCTGTGTCAAGGAGGGAAATTTTTGTTAACTAATTAAGGACAGTTTTTAGGGGACACTGTCATGTTCCTGTGGGAAAGAGGGACGGAAGGATTGAAGAGCCTTCTTGGACGGGCCGGTGCAGGAAAACTTAGGATAAAAAGAAAACAGGCACAGTGACAGACAGCAGGGTGACCCAGAGGTGGTGTGGGGGACAAGGAGGAACAGGACAAAGCAGCCTCGAGGGCAGCCAGTTCTGTACTTCTTCTCGAAGCCAAAATAGGGTGCTGAGTGTACACAGGTGCTGTACTCCACCCCAGTTCAAAAAAACAGGAAGAAGGAGGCAGTTTGTCCAAAGATGGTTCTCAGCAGTTGTTAATACTGCTGTTTCACAACCAAGCGAAGAGACCGTGTCTTATTTTCATCATATTCTCCGACTCTCAACACGATGTGTGGTTTGGGTAGTTACTCCGAAAGTTTGGCTGAAATACGGTGGAGGGGAAAGAGGAAACATTTTTATGAGCCCAGTTTGTCATGGAGACTATCTATAGTCTTTTGGTATATTTTTCTCCTTGAGAAATATCTGAATAGAAGTAACAGAAAAAGAACCCGAGGACGTGGAGTCTGAAGCAGAGAAGGCTTAGGAGGGAATTTTAGCTGCCTTTGTAAATTCAAAATACTGTCGGTGTGGAAAAAGGGAATGGATTTAATTCCCCCACGAGATCAAATTCGGACTAATTGGTAAAGGTGTCAGCAGGGGAGCTTTGATCCAAAATAAGGAAGAATTATTTAATGATTAGGACTGTTCGAGAAATGAAACAGGCGGCGTGGGACAGAGGAGGAGCCTGCGTTCCTGCCTGTTAGAGCCCCAGCTGTGGGACCTCAGTCAGAGACACTCACAGGGCACCCCTGCAATGGGCCGTTGGAGGCCCTCCTCATTTCCCCTGAAAGTGTCCCCTCACTGTTCCCTGAAATTGGAGGGACTCCTGCCATTGCCTCCTGGATATTGAGATTCCGGGAGTCTGTAGATTTCGAGCTGCCCCAGGCTGTGCTTCAGTTGCACGCGAGGAAGATTCTTTTCTTAAAGAAACAATGGGACAAGGCCCTGAGAAAGGTTTTGAAACCCTCTTAATTTGGAAGTCTTTAAAAACGGGAGGAGGATAGGCAGGAATCACTCTGGAAATACCTGGCTATTGCGTGGCCCAGGTATGAGGAGGCGGGGGTATGTAAGGACATGACTTCAACAGTTCTTCCTTATCCTCACCGCTTCCACAATACCCACAGTTACAAGGAAAAGCACACTTGGAGGAGACTGAGGAAATGACAGGTACATTTCTTTTCTGTTTGTTCAGAATTCTAATCATCCTAATAGTCATCTGTGACCCCTGCATGGTCAGGGTCACCCCACACAGCTGCCCAGACCTGTGGTCTCTGGCCTGAGTACGTCATATGACCATTCTTCCCCTGAGGAGCAGGGAGGATGGCCGAGGCCTGATGAACGGGAGACGGGGAGAGGAGGGGGAGGCAGGCACAGTGCACAAAGTGGGCCCTGCCTGGGACTGTCCTAGTCAAACACTGGCCCTGCCACTCACTGGACATGGAGGTAAATTTCTTGGCCTTTCCAGCTCCATTTTCTTGAAACAGGTGATGATATAGTGACTTAGCTCAAAGGATTGTTGTGAGCCTCATACAAGGTCTGTGCAGAAGGCATCCAGTCATGTAATATGAAAGAGACACTTATTGAAGAAGATACAAGATATAAGAAACACTGTGATGCCTTAGTTCCCTTCAAAGTAGGTTCACCTTAGGGCCTCACACAGTTCTCCCAGTTGCCATCAGCTGCCCCATTGTATTTTCCTGAATCTCATTGACGGTCTGAAATCTCTTCCTTTTCAAAGGTGATTTTAGTTTTGAGAAAAGCCAGAAGTCACAGGGTGCCAAAACTGAGTCACCTGGGTGATTTAATGTTTCTCCAAAAAATTCTGCACGAGATGTGATGCATAACTGGGCACATTGTTGTGATGAAGCTGCCAGTCACCAGTTGCCCATAGCTACAGCCTTCTGAATCATTCAAATACTTTCCACCAAGGAGTGTTCAAGCTTCACACAAAATTTGATGCAGATTTGTTGCTCTACTTATTCAGCCATCTTCAATGCGACAGTCACACAGTACATATGCTCACTCAGCAGTGTCTACCGCCCCCTCTGACTAGCAGAGTGAAGTCATCATTGTTCACCCGTGCACATTCCAGTCCACTCTCCTTGGCTGCCAGGTTACATCGATGTGGTGCAAACGGTGCTCATTATGTTAACACTGGCTGGACGGCTTCTGGACGGACCTCATCTATGGATCCATACAGCAGATGAAGGCTAAGGAGAGAGTAAGGCACACAGTGAGCGCTGTGTGGGCGGCCTGGTCTGAGAGGGCACTTGGCACTCTGCCCTCCAAGCTGACATCACCACCCTTTGGGGGGATGAAACAAAGAGGCCCCAGTGGTCTTGAATTCCATGAAGACCTCCATCAAGGGGCTAAGACATGGTGTGTACAGGGATTCAAACAGACCAAATATCAAAGGGGAAAAAAAGCAGATCAGGGAGTGATGGAAGAAGACCAGAGCAAAGTGTTCACTGGGGACCAGGGGACTGACTGTCTGCAAACCATTTTTTGACTGTTGTCCTTGACCTAGAGGTCACTGTTACTGGGGGGCTGCCAGGGAGGTCTCCTCCAGCCACCCATCTCCTCCTCCACCCTGTGCAGTCATCCCCTGGGGCTCTTCCCCAGCAATTTTTGGGCTTTGCCACTCACACAGTGGATGGGGGATGGGGCCTGGGCGGGGGAGAACTGAAACAGGCAGCTTCAACTTGCTCAGAAGCACAGCATGAGTCTGCGCTGGGCCTGGGGCCAGAACCCCCACGCGCCCTCTGATGCGGGTCCTCAGCCACGGCTCCTCTCTGCCTGCCTGTCTGCTCCCCATTCCCCACCCAGGGCTCTTCTGATGGTCTAATAACACTGCCCGTGTTCTTTGGCTCCGCTTCCTTTAATATACACATAGATTACAGCTACATTAAAGAAGCCCAAAAATACCAAAGCAGAACTAAAGCAATTATTATAATGCAGCCTTAACAGCAGCTGTAATGAGACAGAATTAAAAATGAGCCAGCATAATCACAATTCACTGTTCCCAACGACCTTCCAGAACTGTTTTCATTTGGAAAGTAACATCCAGTCCTGAACTGTCAGATGGAAGGGAAAAATTCAATTGTGCCTCCCAGCATGGCCTGGTTCCTGGCTACCAGGAGATCTGGCTTTTCCATATGAAGACATCTGTCCCCTGGCTGATGCTACACGGCATTATCCATTTGCTTAGCAGGGGGCAGGGGAAGGGACACGGGAATTGGGTGTTTCTTCAGTGGCACTCAAGGCTGGCTTGTTCCTCTTCCTTCCATTTGTCATCAAGACTGCCCATCCCACACTGGAGCAAATTCAAGTCTGGGCAGCGTTACGCCTGGCTCATTGCACGTGCCACATGTTGCAGACAAGGACAGCACACATGGTTATTTCAGTGGCTCTCACAGAAACCCCGAGAGGCAGGTTCTGTGATTTTCCCATTTTATGCCCAAGGAAACAGGAACTTAGGGAGCTGAAGTGACTGCTCAAAGCCACACCTAGTGGGTGCTGAAGCCACCATGCACGCACTTGTCTTCAGACTCTAGAGCGTGAATTCACATCCTGACTTGATGGATCTGGTCCCCTGATAGAAGCAAAGGAGAAACTTTTTAGGACTGGTCTTACATTGTTTTGATGCACCGGGTTGGGAGAAAGGGGGAAATTTGCAGGTGGAATGGTGGAGGGAGACAGAAATCACACCCAGCAGGAGAGGCTTCCTCAGAGGCCATTCAGACCACGGACAGGTGGGCAGGGCCTTTCCTCAACCCTCCTTCCCTAGATCTGTGCAGAGGATGAGAAACAAGAATGCAGAGACCCAGGAGATGAAGGAGCTGGCAGAGAGGGTGGGGAGGATACAGAGACGGTATAGGCTCCTCTCCTCTACCTAGGATGCTCAGAAGAAAACATTAAACCTCAGTGATTTCACCTCTCCTGCCTCCAACCCTAAGCCCGGTTCTCTGGAGAGGCGCCCAAAGGCAATCTGACCCCTAACTCCTGGGCCCCTTCAGTTTACTCAAAAGACAGAGATGGGGCAGCTACTTGTGTCTGGTTTTCACAGAATTGCCTTAACATCCTCTGGGAGTTGGCTGTCATCTTGTCCCACTGGAGCAGGAGCAGGTGCAGGCAGGAGAAGTGGCGATGCGGAGCCAGCTGCTTGTCTTGCTCCTGCACGAGTGGGGGGCTATCTGGTTCAGGGGGCAGATGGCCCTTCTTCTTTCCTGCGGTTCCAGGCAGGCTGAGTGAGCCCCACGGCCCTGCTGCTGAGGAAGAGCCCTGGGATCGGGGTTCCTGAGCCCAACAGCCTGAGTGCCTACTGATGTGTTACATAGACGCTGGGTGCTCAGAATGACTCTCCAGCCAGCCTGGGCTTCGGGGGTGGGTCTTACACCCCAAGCTGCAACCCCTCCGTGGCCAGTTCACACTCCCACCATTGTTAACTCAGGGATCTGAGATCTCCCACTGTAGGTCAGCACGGGTAACACAGCCCTTCACGGTTCGACAATTGCATGCGGGTTCATTGCCATTTCCAGGAACCTAGCTCTAAATGGTCACGATAAAACGGAACTATTTGCCATACCAAGATTGCTCCCTAGCTCAGCCTGCCTCCTGGGTAGGCAGGGTATCAGCATCGGGCCACAAACACTGGCATTGCCACTTGGCTTTGCTGGAGGGAAAAACGAGTCCTTGAGAGAGGCCACAGCCTGGTCTTCCTTGAGTGCTGTCGTCCCTCCCTCTGGGAAAGTCCCTCAGTCACCCATTCCCTATGTTATGGAGAGACAAGAGTGTGGGCAGTGAATTGGCTCAGAGTCGGACCTCAGGCATCGGTCACTGCTAACGTAGAACAAGGGGGGAGGAAACAGCTGAGGGAAGAGAGGGCAAAATAACCCTGAAACGGAGGTAGGCGGGCCTGTTTCTTCACTGGCCCTGCTCCCCCTGAGTGAGAGGCAGAGGGGACCGCAGCCACAGGACACCCCACTCCCAACTTCTAGGCCAAAATAAGCAAATGAGCCGCTCTCTAAGAAGCCTGGGAATTGGGGAATACAAGCTTGGAGGAGTGAGAAAATAGGCAAGCAAATGAGGGGCAATTGCTGAGAACTTCCCTTTTTTATCTAATTTCCACTTTGAACAATGGAACTTGGCCCCTGACAATGAGCGGGGTCCTAATTGTGGTGAGTGGGGTGTCCGGGGTGAGCACCTGATTTCAGTCAGCCGTGGCCAGCTGGGCAAAGCCCCAGCTTTGGGGTCAACTGAAGACAAGACCGCAGTGACCCACCTTTCTCCGCGGGAATCACATTAAAGACCCAGGTGGATAGAGAACTTCGAGCACTGGCCAGTTAGTGAAGGTAAGACTTAAGCGAAGTGTCCTACACAAAAGGATTTAGGAATCTGATACTTTCTGTAAAAATTCACACACAAGGGAACCGAGAACTCAGCATGGCATCTGAAAAGCCTTACGTAAACCCAGGGGTGGGCACCTCCCCTCCCACCCGCCTCCCCTGGCCTGCACTGCCTTACAGGACACGCAGGTAGAGTCCTGCCTGCCAGCCCATCTCCTCCTGCCCCCAGGCACTAATGATGCAGGGAGAGGTCTGCAGCCCCCAGGGAGCAGCTTGCCATTTTTGTTGTTATTGTCTGACTGTCTTTCTCCCGTGCTCTGCCTACAGCTTGTTAGCACGTGACTTTAGTCAGTGAGAAGGGTTTAGGCTCACAAGATGGTATGATGCTCTCCTTCAGCCTCTCGACGGGGGTATTCTTGGGAGGTTTGTTTACAATGATCCCAGACAGATGCTCTAGAGTCTCTCCAGCTGCCGCTGACACGTGGGCACCAGTATCCCTTCATGCCACATCCAAGGAGCCAGGTTTTAAAGCCCACTCCCACTGGAAGTTTCTTTTCCCATCTGTCTTGCAAAGATGTGAATGGATTTGACAAAGGATGAGGAGGAAGGGAAAAGGAGGAAAAAAGGGGTGGACATCACCCCCCAGACACACACACACACACACAGAGGCAGCCAGACGTCTGCCACAGCAGACGCGGCCAGTGCAGGGAGACCAAAAGGGCACACTGGGCAAAGCGCTCGCGCCCTGGGGTGGACCGCCTGTATAGCAGAACAAACGGACTTGGATTTGGGTCCCAGCTCTGCCATGAGCTAGCTGACCTTAGGCTAGCCACTTTATTTCTCTGGACTTCAGTGTCTTTCTGAGACAGGACGGTAAGAAGCTGCGGGAATTCCTTGGCAACTGGAACAGAGAAATGGAGACAAGCAGCTGTACACAAGGGCCCAGCTATTTACAGCCAAACAGATCGCCTGAGAGATGACACTCACTGCTCGGCAGTCTTTCAGCTCCAGGCCCAGAAAAGCGGCAGAACCAGGTGGGCCATGCCCGGACCAACTGCAGTGACGGTGGACACCAGGACCCCGAAAGGGTACCCCTGGAGAACTGATGAATATGCCACTGAAACCCTCCCCTGAGACCTCCCCTAAAATTCCCACCTGCAAGAGAGAGGTAAAAGCAGCCTGCGCCGTTCCCTTCCCCTTCTTCTCCCCCCACTTCTTTCCCCACAGGCACATGTCTCCCAAACTCGAAAGCAACAGGCAGCGGCAGCTCGTCCCAGGCTGATCCCTGTAACCTGTCCCCAAAGCCCCCTCTTCTCTGACTTCCCAGTGAGGGAAGGCAGCCCAGCCCAGCCTCTCCTGTTGCTTCTTCTGTCTGAAGCCCTTCCTTGTTTCACTGGCCCCATATTTAATAAACGTGCTCTCACAGTCACCTGGACTCGTGTTTGGAAATTTTTCGTACACGCACTACTGCTGGCCCTAGGCCGACCCGCGCAGGGCCAGGCCCCTGTCCAGCAACACCCTGGCCCCTGGTTGGTGGTCTGTGCTCTCCCGGAGCAGCGGTGGGATTGCTCCAGCCCGCCTGTAGCTTAACCCCCGGCCTACAGCAGGACCCCCTTCACAGGAGGCACGACGGGGTTGGCATTTGTTAAAGATCTGGGGAGCAGGGGAAAGCACAGCAGCCTTTATATGTGTCAACGCAAGAAACATGCAAACCTACGGAGAATTTCTGTGAGTGTTTGAGCCAAACTGACAGCAGTTGCTGGGAAGCAAAATCTCAACGGACTGAGAAAATGCTCTGGAAAATGGCAGTTTTGCACCTTATTTTATACATTACAATCAAAAGAGAAGATGTTGGTGGGTTACATGAAATCTGCTGGTGATAGACTACGGAGGCGGGAGAAAGCAAGGTGGGGAAACTTTGGGATTGGATAAAAGTAAACTGATAGACCCCTGCTTCTTTTACATAGGCGGGTACAGGACAGTTAACAGACAACAATTAACACGATAACAATAACGATGAGGGGATTCGTGGTCTCCCACCGGGGCAGTGCCTGTGCTTTGGATTTGGGAAATTACTTTGACATTCCAAAGGATGTCATCATAGAGCAAAACGACAATAGGCAGGCTCAATTCAGGTACAGGTTGACTTTCATCAGGGAAGATTCCAGCCTAGGGCGTGACTACCTGCCTTATGCTGCTTTTGGTTAGTAAGTTTTCATTGCAGGCCATCCTTTGTGGTTTCCTTAGGTGTCTGAGGTGCCATGCAACCTCCCCTGAGCGTGCCAGGTTCGTAGGTGGCCCCTTTTCTTCCTCACAGGGGTGAGATTTCTGAACTTAGCCACTAACACTGCCACCAGGAGCTGCCCACCCCTGGCACTCATTTCCTCCCTTTGCTTTAAAGTCTCTAGATACATATTTCGGTGCCTCAAACAGCTGCAGTTTACTTATTACATGCTTCCCGGGCCCCCCTCACGTGGCCTCTGTCTAACACAGTATGGTCTTTACCCGGCACCCATTTCTGGATCACTTCCCAGCAGACCCATAGCTCCCTGCTCTGGACTCACAGTGCTTGCTGTTTGGACTTCTGACCTAGTGCCATCTGGTGCTGCCTCATCCTGGCATTTGGCTTTTGCATTTCCTCTCAGCTAAATTGTTCTCTAAGTCACGGGGCAATGAAGTGCTTCATTCTGAATGTACATGGAGGGTTTTTGGTTTTTGGGGTTTTTTTTTTTTTTTTTTTACCTTAAATGTATTTTCTCTGCTTTTTACTTTAATGCATCAGTTTTGTTTTGGTTAGTATTTTCACAGTATGCCTTTCTTCATTCCTACTACTTTCAAACTTTCTGTATCAGTCTTGTAGAAGTGTGAATGGATTTGATGGAGGAAAAAGAGAGAGAAATTAACTCTAGCCCTCCTAAGCATATCACCACCACTATCACCAATACACACATACACAAATGCACAAATACACACTCATATCGTCCAAGGGCCGAGACATCTGCCAAAATAGGATATGGCCAAAGCACCGAGGCAAAAGGAGCAAGCTACCTGTTAGCTGTTCCTTACAAATCGCGTATTTTTAGACTCAAACTTAGAAATTCTGTCTTTAAAAAGGCAAGCTTAGTCAATTTTTATTTATTGTGATTGCTGATGTATTTTAATTCCTTTCCATTATCTTGTTTTATGTGTGGTCACTGTTTGGGGAGAAGTTCCCCAACAGGGTGAACGTGCTTCTCCGCATCTTTCTGGGTATGCCGGGAGCCAGAGCTCAGACTCCTCTTTACCTGGGTCATCTCTCAGGGCTGCGTTTGCATCAAGAAATCTTACAGGATCAGGTCCTGTAATGTTTAAAATCAATTGACATCTCTACCTCACTTCAGGACAATAAATTGCTTCCCCACTGCACCCTCGTTCCCATCTTCCATGCTACTTCTTATCATCCAACATTTTAATTTTGCCTTATTTCCCATCTACTGTTTTATTGTTGTTATAGTCACTACTTATCTTGTTATTGTTTACCAAAAAGTTTATCTTTTCATTGTTGCTATTTTTCTCACCATTGCTTCTGGCTTTCTGCTCCTTCCATCTGGCTCAGTTTTCATCGCTTTGAGTTATACCCTTTAGTTGTTCTTTCAACAGGATCTGTGAGTGATAAATTCTCTTGGGCCTTGTTTGTATTAAGAATTCCCTTCCCTTCATTTTGAATGATGACTTATTTAGGATTTGAATTTAGGGTGCTAGGTTTTGGCCTACAGCAATTTGAAGACATATTTCCTATTGCTATCTATCTTTGCTGGTAGTAAATCTGTTTTTAGTCAAATTATCATTTCCATGAATAATCTGACTTTTATCTCTGAAATGTTTTTAAGATCTTTCTCTTTATTTTTTTTGAATGTATCTACAAAGTGTCTAGATGTGCATTTGTTTTTATTAATTATTTATAGACTTGAAATTCCTCAATTTAATAATTTAAATGTCTCTTATATTCTCAGCCAATATCTTTTTGATTATTACCTCCCTCACATATTCTCTGTTCTCTTGTTCTGGTGCTTTATGAGATGTATTTTGATTTTACATCTATTAACTCTCACATTTTCCATTTCAAATCCTGAGTGATGGTCTCCAGGTAACTTCCAGGTCATTACTTTTATCTTTGGCCATGCCTGCTGTACCACTGTACCCATCCAATAGTTTATTTACTGTAATGCTGTAGTTTTTACTCCTAGAAGCGCTATTTGTCTAGTTTCCAATCTGTTGCTGTGTTGCTCTATCCTGTTCTTACCATTTTTATTCCTCCTCTTATGTTTTTAATATTTCAAATGTACTTAAACTATAGTCTGTTTAAGATTGCTCTGTTTCATCTCGATTTTGAAATGCTAATTATTCTGCTCACTGCTTTTTCTAAGTGTCCTTCATCGTAGCTTGTAGTTTTTTGCTGTTTCTAATTCTTCTTGCCGTCTTCAGTGGGTTTTTTTCCCCTTAAGGAGTCTCCTGTCCTCTGCATATAAATGTGGTGACGTTTCTCCACTGGAAACTTTATGTTCGCTTCTGCTAGCACCCCATTTGTTCGACCAGCCCTAGGCCAGTGTTTAGGCGGGTTCCCCGGCACGACTGATGTGGTGTGACCTTGCGCGAGCAGGGCAGGCTCGGGTTTTCCGTTTGTGGCAGGCAACTCCCTTCCACCCATTGCCCAAGGGGGCAGCAGACTTTCCGGAAACGTCCCCAGACAGATCTGCTGGGTTTTTCCAATCCTTTCAGAGGTCCCTAACTTTATGCCGGGAAACCTCTATCCCTACCTCTCCACTTACCTAGATTTGAGGCCTTAAATTCTGTTTTTGATGGGTGTTAATCCCATTCTGATGGCTATTATCAATATGAAAAGAAGTAACAAGTGTTAAAGAGAATGAGGACAAAAAGGAACCCTCATCCACTGTGGTGGGAATGTAACTGGTACAGCCACTGTAGAAAATGGTACAGAGGTTCCTCAAAAAGTGAAGAATAGACTGACCATATGACCCAGCAACTGCTCTTCTGAGTATCCCCCTGAAACGTTTGAAAACATTTATTCGTAAGGATATATGCACCCCTATGTTCATTATAGCGTGATACAAGGCAGCTAAGACATGAGAACAACCTCCGTGGCCTTGGGTAGATGACTGGATAACCATGTGGTACATATGTACAATGGAATGCTACTCGGCCATGAAAAAGATGCGACACTGCTGTTGGCAACAACATGGATGGATCTCGAGAGTATCACGCTAAGCGAAAGAAGTCAGAAAAAGTCAAGAACCATATGATTTCACCCACATGTGGGATATCAAACAGAAAGCAACACATGCGCAAAACAACCAACAAACTCGTAGACTCAGGTAACAGAAGGGTGATCACCAGAAGGAGAGGAGGTTGGAAGGAGGATGAAGAGGGTAAAAGGGGGTCCAGTTTTGGGTGATGGAGGGAGACTAGACTCTGGGTGGTGAGCACTCAGTGCCATATATAGATGATGTCATACAGCGTAGTACAATTAAATCTTAGTAACCAATGTCACCCAATATTTTTAGTTAAAAACTTCTGAACCTCTAAGGCCTATGTCTGGGTCTTCATCACCCTTGGACTGTCATGGCCTCAGCTCCTGCCAACACTGGCTTGAAGTTCCCGCCTCACCACTAATACTGAGAAGTTCTCTGTCTTTCTTCAGAGACCTGTGTGTATTTAAATTTATTTTTCTTGTATTACATGCAGATTCATGCATGTATGAGTGGAAGGAACCTCTTTCCATACCCACTGTGTCTGCCATGCTGACTGGAAGTCTTCAATTAAAGTGTAACTAACTAAGAGCAGGCACCATGCCTCACCCTGCGGTGTCTGACTACAGGCCTCAACTGGAGCACCCGCCCCATAATCACACACAAAGTCGGAGCTCAAAAAGGTTTTGCGACAATCTTAGCACCTAACAACAGGGGCTTTGCTAACTGGACCAGGGTACAACAATGCAGTGGAGTGAGGTACGGCCACTTTAAAAGACATGGAAAATTTGAATGGGATATGAAAAAATGTTGACATCATTTTCAGCGTAAAAGACCGGTTAGAAAGCAGAGTGTGCTGTCCTACTGTATAGAAAACAGACTGGAAGAAACTGTACCAAGGTGTTAGCACCATCCGATCCCTGGGCAACTTTTGTGTTCTTTTGGTTTGTATTTCCTATAGTTAACATTTTTCCTTGTATAATAAGTATAACAAATATGAATTTAAAGTGAAACCCCAAATGCCAAAGAAGTGGGAAACCTGAGATGCTCTCTCGAGTTCCCCCCTCTGCCCAGAAGCTCTGCGGGCTTACACTGTCTCAAAGGAGAGTCCATTTGACCTCCACACTCCGGTGGGGAGGTCGATGCTTTCTGAGCAGTTCTCAATGGCCCTAGTTCGCCCTGCCACTGGAGGGCACTCATAAGCACTGGGCCTCCACTGACTGGCAGCTGCCCATCGGCCCTTTGTCATGATGCCTCCTTGGTCCACGTTCTCACGGTAGTAGACTTCACAGGAGGGTGACCCAAGGGTACTCCATGCCTAGAGTCCCTCTTCAGCTTCCACTCCCACCCTAGTTACACCTCACAGGCTCCCTGGGGGCTCAGTGCTGCACCAGGCTGCGGGGTCTCCCAGGGCCTCAGACAGCAGCCACACGCTGTGCACAGACCTGCCCTCCCACACCACCCCAGGCTCTTCCTCACCAGCCCAGGTGTTTTTTCGAGTTCTTTTCTGGACCCTCATTGCTCTTCCCTTCCACCAGGCCTTGATGGAGAACTCTGGACTTTATCCTTAACAGATCTCTCTCGCTTTGAGCTTCAGGAACAGGGATTGGGCTGTCTGTCCTCCCTACCCAGAAGGGCCTCTGTGCTCCTTCAGAAAACTGAGTCACCTGCTCCAGGGACCAGCTTTTCCTGTTCCAGCAGAGGCATCTTTGCTGGGGTCGAAGGAGGTAGTTTCATTCCCTGGCTGCAGACAGACGGCTTCCTATCACCCAGACGATGGTCCATTAGAAGGGACCTCCGGTAGCCCTATTTAGATAAAGAAGGACAGCACTTCTGACATGTACAGGAAGTTCTTAAAGCAATAAAGGACTGTGACCGGCTGGCTCACCAGCAAACAGATTTGCACAGTGGTGCCGGGGCTCCTCTGCAGTGTCTCGCCCCACCCAGCCCTCCGCCTCACCCTCCTACTCAGTGGAGGCTAACGAGCTATGCGGAAATTGTTAGTTTAGACTCTCCCCGTGGCAACATTCTTTTTTGCCTAGCTCCGTTTTTGCCTGTTTTTGCTCCCGGAAGCATCCTCTAAGCAGACATCAATTAAAAGTAGGGGTAAGGACCACAGCAAGGACTAGGGAAAGAGGTGTATGGGAGGCTCTGGAGTCCCTTTGTCTGAGGAATCATTTTTTTCCTTACTTCTCTCCGTCATACTCTCCTCCCACTCTACATTCTTGCCTCTGGAAGTCAGGGAGACACTGAGCAGGTGGCCCTGGCCGATGCCTGGGCTGGTGGCAGGTTGGGCGGGAAGATGCTTGTCAGCATATGGGCCAAGGGAACACATGGCCCCGAGTTCCCGGGGACAGGAGGGGAACAGGCAGGAGCAGATGAACTGCTAAGCAACAGGGTTGGTAATTTCAGCCAGGGAACTTTCCAGCGATAAGAAATCAGGGAAGGCGGCCAGCGGGAAAGCAGGGGAAGGGAGGCTGAGGGACTCACTGCCCATCTCTGCACAGCGATCGCTCTTTACGCTCTTTTAAAAGTAAAATGCTCCTCTCTGTAGGGAGCGCTTGCTTTTTCCCAACTTGCAGAGCTGGAAACAATAGAAACCCATCAACACACGGTTTTACCCTCCTTGGAAGACGCTGGAAAAGTTCTGCACACTCACATTTAAATGATTTCTGAGCTACAGGAAGCACAATGGCTGAACTTAAACAGGGATCAACATACAGGGAATGAGAGCTGTGTCGGAGTTTTAAAAATAGCACAGAAGGAAGTACACCAGTGTTAACCGTGGTTGCTGCCGGGTGATGGGATTATAGGTGATTTTTTTTTCCTCCTTCTATATACCCTTCAGTACTTTTCGTGTTTTAATGATTTGTATATACTGTTTTACAATTTCAAAAAGCTATTTATACCCATAGACAAAGGCAACATCGACTCAGAAAAGAGGAAGGCCTGTGGCCTGGCATTTCCAGAACCTCCCATGTGGCAGGATATGGGGTCGGCCTTTATGTCTGTTACTTGATTTGACCATCACAGGCATCCTGCGATATTGGTTGTACCCTTTGTACAGATGAAGAAACTGAGATTCAGGGGCATTCATTAGCTTGTCCAAAGTCACACAAATTCTGACCTGCAAAGTGGGCTTTCAACCGAGGCCTGTCTGTCCGACTGTCAGGGAATGGTAGGTGTTGTCTACATAAGGCTGATTTCTGGGTGCTTCTTCAGGCAGAGCTAACTTGAGGTTAAAAAGACCAGCGTAAGGAGTTCCCAGGCCCTGTGTGGGAATGCGCCTGGTGCGTTTGAGGAAGAGCCAGCTGGGCAGAGGGAGCAGGAATAAATGGTGGGAAGAGAAACCAGAAGCAGCGGGCCAGATCCAACGGAGCCTGCGGACTTTGGGAAGAGTTTTGTAAAAACGCACAGTTTATGCTCCTGTTGAGATACCCATGGCTCAGCATGGTTGTCTCAACCCTAGGCTTTTGTGATCTTTCTGCACAAACACCCACCAACTAGAAAGTTCTATTGCTGTTCTCTTAGTTCAAATTCCCAAAAGAGAGAGCCTAGCTGGTTAAGCCCAGCCTGGACACATTTCATTACATGAGGTCCTTTCCCCTAAGCTGGAGGGGCGGGGCAGAGTGCAGTGGGTCAGGTGCCCATCCTTGGCAGGGACTCTAGCTGGTCACACAGTGAGGGACATCCCATGAGGGGAAACTGTGAATGGGACCTGGATCATTAGTCAATGGGATGCAAGTAGTCAATCAGAGACAGCATGAAGTGTTTCCTTCCATTCTGCATGCTTTGTCCCTTGGCAGTACTTAGCCGGAGGGCCATTGGAAAGGAGCGGTAAGTCCTGTGTACCTCGTTTGTGGGCAGTTTGAACCTAGTGAAGGATGAGAATGGACAGGGGGGAAAATCTGCAGTTGTTATCTGCCTGAAATTTCAATAAGGATGAAAACACACCTGGATGCATGTAAAACCTTTCCTCTCCAAAACCAAAAAAAGAAATCTTTTTCTACTTCTTACCACCTGGTCTCAAAAAAAAAAAAAAAAAAAAAAAAACTTGTCTCTGAGTTTCCTCACGTAGCACACAGTTATTTTCTAAGCATCATAGAAAAGCTTTTGAGATCCCTGGGGCTGAGTTCTCACCCTAATTTTCTCAGCTGGGAGATGGCACAGGCTCCTTCCTGCCTCTTGTACCATCTGACCCTCAAGAGCCTCTGCTTTCTGAAAACAAGAAACAATCTCCCAGCACAGAGCACAGGGCTTGTGAAGGTCGTGCACCAGGATCAGTCACCCCTGCCATCCCCTATCTTGGGGCTCCACAGAGGAGGGAGGGAGAGAGAGAGAGAGAGAGAGAGAGAGAGAGAGAGAGAGAGAGAGAGAGAAGCAATTTGGCAGAAGGGAAGTTGTCTCATCTGTTTTCATCTGTTTTCTTTCCTCCTCGGAGCCCCCTCCCCACACCTGACCCCAGCCAGGCTGTCTTTGACCTCCCTCCAACAGTCCATAAATCCATCACTTGCCATTCTGGCCTTTACCAGAGCTTAATTTCCTACTGTCAGAAAGCTTCACTTTCTCTGTGATCAAGTTCATGTCTCCTTTTGTGGAGAGAGAAGAATTCAAAGCTCCGAAACTGTATTTCTCATTCCTTCTTTTTATGTAACAGCCAGTGTCTCTGTTTCTGCTCTCTCCCTTTCCCAGGCCCAGAGCCTAGATTAATAAACATGGAAATGAAGAGCAATCTGCAATAACCCTGGGTGAGTCCTGCCATCTGGTTTAAATACTAGTTGTGCTGCCCAGCTCAGTTCCCCAGCCACCTGGGCCCTGAACCTAAACCACTGCTCTCTCCTCATTGACTTCATGGAGCCATGCCTGGAGATCAGACCCTCGGCTGCTGTACGACTTATAGACTAAGGAGCTGGAGTGGGTAGGTGCCCGCCAGACAGGACAGGTGTGTGGTACCCGTACACTCAGGGGGCTGATTTACAGGAGAAGAACCCAGATGCATAGGGAACTCAAACCTATTATAGTAAATACTAAGCCTGCAACATTTTGTCCTGGAGGGAGATGGAACCTTTATTATAGTGAACAGTAAATAAATCTGCTCTCTGCTCTGGAAGGAAAAACCTATATCTATCTTCCAAAGAGGTTTGCTATACAACGATCATTAAAAAGATAGCCCAGAACAAAAAGAGCCAGAGCTGCTTCTCACAAGATGTACAGAAACCCTCTGAGGACTGTCTCTCGATCATGGTCACACGGTGCCTGATTTCAGGGAAAATCACTACTGGTGAGTCTAATACACAGTATTGGAACCGGCGGTCAGAGTAGGCAGAGGCTAAGATGTCATCTGAATTTGTAAACGTAGAACCAAACACTGACCCATGCATGCAGTATGTACCATCTGTGTCTGCCAACCAGGCAGCACGGCAGTAATTATGAACATCAGTAAGGACGGTCAGATAAACCTTTCAAAGATTACGTTTGACCAGAAGGCATGCACCCCAGATCGCTCGATATGGTCCCACAGATCCTTGAGGCTCTATTCATTGTATTCTCTCTATTCTTCAGATTAGATGATTTCTGTTTATTAATCTTCAAGTTCAGTATCTCTTTCTCCTCTACTCCAATCTATTTTTGAGCCCATCCAGTGATTTTTTTCTAAATCAGATATTATCCTTTTCAGTTCTAGTGTTTCCATTTGGTTATTCTTCTTCACTTCTTTTCTGAGATCCCACATCTGTTTTAGCCATATTTTACTTCAAGTTCTTACACATATTTATAATAGTCCTGTTAAAAGCTTGTGGCTAATCCCAACAGCTGGGTCATCTTTGGTTCTTTTTCTATGGACTGCTTTTCCTCTTGACTGTGGGTCACAGTTTCCTGTTTCTTCCATGTCTGACCGTTGTTTGTTCTACACCTGACATTGTGAATGATGTGTTGTACAGACTCTGGATTCTTTTTTCTTCCTCAAAGGAGCGTTGATTCTCATTCTAGCAGGCAGTTAATTTGCCTGGACTCAAACTCCAAATTCTGTCTCACCCGTCACGGGCAGCACCTAACGTTTGCTCATCTCTTCAACCTTCCAGCTTTGATTTTTGCTGGGCTCTTGGAGTCTCCCCCCCCCACACACCCCATTCAGGGGTCCTCTGAGGATTTGGTAGAAGTTTCTATGTAGATTTGGGGCCCCTTCCTCTCCGACCCCCTACTTTCTGAGATTTCCACCCTTACTTTTTAGTTCCTCTGGCCACACTGAACTCTGTCTCCTGACTCTGCTAGCCAGTAACTCCCCAGCTCTCTGCTCGAGTTCCAGCTGGCTCAGGTGTGGGGCTTGGGAGTGACCCCAGGGCAAAAACACGGATGTAAATTTCACCCAAGTGCAGCCCCTTGCTTTCAAGGATCAACTTCCCTCCACACATGCCGGCCTTTGGTCACTCTCCAGTGTTATCAAATTGCTCTGTTTTATATTTTGTACAGATTTTACAATAATCTGGGGGAAGGTTTGTCTACTATAAGCTCCTTTACTGTTACAGGGAAATGGAAAGAGTACATAAACTGTTTTATAATCTGCTTATTCTACACTGTGTTTTTTAAATTCTATGTTATTCCATCATATTGACCTTTCTGTTCAACAAAATTTAGGTAACACTTAGCTGTTGGTAGACATATAAGCTGTTTTCAACTTTTGATAGAACACAAGTGCTGTCCTCCAGAGTCAGGTGTCTCCACCGCAGGAGTTGCACCAGGTCATTCATTTCATTTGCAGAGAAAAATATATGTTAGCACTTCCTCTGCTTGCATTTAACTTATCCTTTAACACACCTATTTTTTATGTTTTATAATGTATGGAATATATTATTATGGTACTACAAGTAACTAATTTATAAAAGACGTATAAGCTGTATTGGGGTGTGTGCTCAATTTTACTTAATTTTTTATAAAGTATATAATTTTAAAAGTGTGGAAAGTACAGTTATGGATAATACTTAAATGAACATTTATATATACATAAATACACAACACATTCATATATACATAAATATAAACACTTTGTGCAACATTTTTAGGCACAATACTGATAATTTACATTAGAATAATTACCCTGAAATAGGATTGCTGAATCAAATAACCTGTATGTATTTTTTTCAGTTTTGTGACTCATTTTATCAATATTGTAAAAATGTCCTCCAGAAGGATTATACAAATTCATCCTCCAAGCAGCAGACTCTGAGAGCACAGTTTATTAACACTGACTACAGTTTAGTGGGGTGTTTGCCCTGTCTTTAAAAAAAGTTTTATGATGAATAACAATATTTTAGTTTAATGAGAATATCTTCCTTTACTCAGAGTCTAACATTTTTCATAAATTTACTATATTGCATCTCTTTTTAAATTACCTGTTTATATCTTTTGCTTTTTTATTAAGATGATTCATCTTTTATTTAAAAATAATTTTAAGAGGTCTTTTTATAGCAAGTGTACTTATACTTTGTTTCATACGAATGTTAAAAAAAATGTTTTTCAGTTTATTATTTCCCTCTCTATTTCTTGATGATATTTTCTCCACACAATACATTTATATGATCAAATTAGTCATTTTCCTCATGGTTTCTGTGTTTAGAATTATAGTTAGAAAGCATTCCACACCCTTAGAGTATATAATCATACCAATATTCTCTCTTAGGACATTTAGTTTACATTGAAATCTGCAGTCCAACTGGAATTTATTATGACAAATCATACAAGATAGAACTCTTATTTTACACTAAAGTCATATATATATATATATATATATTTGGGAATGTTTCTGTGTTTTCATTGAAACCTATTGATCTGTCAAACTATGTCAGAATTACCATCCTCTGATTTTTATGGTTGAATAATACATTTTGACATGGAGCATTACATTTCAAGAGCAATATTGACAAACCAGGAAGCCCTTAAAAGTGGAGTGAGAAAATCACTTCACATAATAAATATTTTAAGAATGTTTAACTTTGAGAAGAGAGGATTCAATTCCTGTCAAAAGTAGGAACTCCGTAAGTAACCTAAGGGGGTTATATTGTGGTTATTTTTTAAAGTAGTTAAGGATTCGTTACATGGATTGGAATAGAGCTGTGCGACTCTAGAGGAGAGAGCTAGGTAGGACTAATGGGTGGAAATTACTAGAGAAAATTGTGCCTCAACAAGGGACTTTTCCTAACAGCCATGTTGTCCAGTGAGAGAGCAGGCCATCTCAGAGGAGGGTGGGGTCAAAGGACTTGGCTGCTCTCCACTGAAAAAGGTAAAAAAAATAGATAACTAAATTTATGAAGAATGCAATGAAAGGGACATTTACAACGATAAGGGCTGGGCTGCAGGAAGGACATTCAACCTCTAAATTTCTGGCATCTACGATCTCATTATCCTAGAAAACCAACGTCATAACTCTACTGACATCAAGCCTCAGCCACTGAGAATCAGCGCTGAGTGATCCCTAAGGCAATGACCTTGAGCCACTGGTTTTCAAAACCTGAAAGTTGTGGAACACTTTTTCTTTATCCGTGGGGTGGTGGGGCAGGGCTGGGGCTGGGTTGCAGGATATGAAGCGAAGGGAAATTTAATGGGTCCCTGTACAGCCCTATTTTTTCCTTAGGCAGATTCAGGGTGCCCTGGGGTGCAAAGGGGTATTTCCACAAACAACAAGAAAAAATGTGGTCCCTGGATCCCAGGGTCTCGTTTCCATCCTGCTTCTGTAGACACTAAAGCACTGAGCAAGGGTATGCTCAGTCCCCTCTTCACCTCCATGGGGTATGGAGAAGAGAACTTTCTTTTAAAATTTCAGTAAAATATGCCAAGGCCCCTAGAGCTGTCCTATTCAAATGCAGTGATTTTATCTATTATTTATCCCATGGCTTTGTCTTCTGTCAAAGGAGCTAAGAAGAGAGGCAGAGCTTTGAAGCAGCCCCCTTTGGACCGGTTTGCCTTGAAAGGAAGCAGTGGCCAAGAACAGGAGAGCAGAGGTGAAGTCCCTGTGGGACCCCACAGGTTCCTGAGTAGGAGCTCTGCCTCATGGCTGAAGACAGTGGCTCAGCACGTGTCAAGCCACCTAAGCACTCTGCCTGTCGTCTTCTGAAGAGCCACAGTTGTAACTTCATTAAAGGCATCAGTAGAGGGGGAAACGCCATAGTCCACCCCAGTCGCCATAGCCCACCAGCTCCCTAGCATTGCAGAGTAAAGATAAAAACTTTGTGAGGGCAAGACATGCAGCAGAAAGGAGGCCATACAAACCATGGACATGAACTAAAGGGGGGAATGTGGGTAGGAGGGAGTGTGCAGGGCAGAGGGGAGTGAAGGGGGAAAATGGGACAACTGTAATAGCATAATCAGTAAAATACACATATATATGTAAAAACAAAAGGGGACCTTACGAGATGCTACAAACTATGAAGATCGATATAATTAAGCCCTAAAATATAAGGAGAAAGTATATGGGCCTTATAAACATAATGGTGGGTGAAAAAAAAGCCAGACACAGAAGAATGTTCTTTTAATCCATTTTTATAACATTTTAAAACAAATGCCTTGCTGGCGTTGAAGTCAAGGTATTGGTTATCCTCTGGGGAGGGGTGACGGTAGGTGTCTGGGAGGGGCCCACGGGGCTTCTGGGATGCCAGTGATGTATGTAGTGTTTCTCAATCTAAGTGCTGATTAGCTGGGTGTTCTCAGTCTGTGACAGCTCAGTACAGGTCACTGAGTTGTCCATGTATGATTTATGCACTCCTCTGTATATGGTGTACTTGAATAAAATTTCAAAAGAAGAGGAAGGTGGTAACGTGGCACTCCTTAGCCCTGTTCCCGGATTTCCGCCAACTGTGGAGTAAGTGGTGATTTCATCGTGGTTCCAGGGGAGGATGCGGAAGCACTGAGGGATGATGAGAGAGAGTAGAATCACGTGGCTGGCAAGTCTGACCCAACCTGGCTGTTCCAGACTCACATCCTAGGCCCAACCCTTCTACTACATAGTTGTCAAACAGAGAGCAAAGTTACACTCACCATGCCCAAGAAGTAGAGGCGAACTGGAGTCAGACCCTCTGCAGGCTGAGACATTGGAATCCATGACCCAGTGCAAGTCAGAGAAGAGCCCAGGTGCTCCCGGGGCTCCAGCAGGTCTCAGGGACCCTTGTGCAACACTGGAAATTCAGCTGGGGGTCTTCTGGCCTCAGATCATGGAGATCCGTCCAGCTAGAGCCACAGCTGAGGCACGGTGTTTCATAGGCTCCTCCCAAGGCCAGCGGAGGGGAAGGGAGTGGGGAGAAATGCAGGAAACGCAGGTGGCCTGTCCCAGTTCACACACTTAATCAGATCAGTGCAGCTGAAACAGGGCCTCAGACTAAATTAAATTATGGTTTCTTCATGCCCTAGTGGAAAGTTCCTTGCCCCGGGCTTCAGGAAACTGTTCCAGTTACTGGCTCTGCCATTAAGTATCTGTTCTAACCTCTCTGGGCTTCATTTTCTTCATCTGTAAAATGAGAAACTGGAAAGAGGTTTACTCTCCAACCCTTTCAGCCCAGATTTATGACCTAAAATACTGGGGTTCAAATTTCTGCCTGGGAAAGAATACTGAGATCAAGACACCTGAGTTTTTAAGTCTTCACTCAAAATGGGGTGCTTCATCATTTCTTAGAGCTTCAGTTCCTATTCTATAGTACGGGAAGAAGTTACTTCTAGAGAATTGTCACCAAGATTCAGTGAATTAATGAGTGGCTCTCAAATTTGACCTTCCGGCTGGATCACGTGGAGGGCTTCTGAAGCACAGGTTGAGGGGCCCCACCGTGAGTATACTTTACCTTTGAGGCCTGGAATAGAGAACAAGAATTCACATTTCTATCGCATCCCCAGGTGAGGTGGATGCCGCTGGTCCCGGGATCACATCTGAGGACCCCTGAGTGATGTAGTTAGAAGTTCATAGTAGAGTGTGAATCTGAAATGTTCTGAGTCAATCTAAATGGGAAATGATTCCTCGGTGCTAAAACAGCCACAAAGATGATTCATGTTCTTCTGTGACAGGCAGTTGGGATATAAACCAAATGTCCCCAGGCCCCACCAGCCTGTGGATTCTATTGGGGTTGTATTAACACTGATAACCAAATTTACTGTCACATAGTTCCCAGTCTACAAATTCTGGACCAGAAATTGGGGCATTCTCCCCATGTCTACACATGGTCTCATGCTACAAGCATTTCTCCTCACTGATTTCCTCCCCTCTGCACCCTAAACGACTCCGTAGGGGCCCCTTGTCACAGCTTCTGCTGCTGGGATATTCTGGAGAACTGGCCTTCCTGGTCAGGAGCCATTTCCCCCATTATGTCCCCTGAGGAAACAGGCCACATTTCCTCCAGCCCTCAGAGCAACAGCTTTTCCTCACAGACAAGCGAGAAGGACCCTCTCTTCGACTCTGTTGCCCTGTGTCACCTGAGCCCTGACGTAGCCACGTGCAAATGTGCTGAGGACAAAAGCAATGTGCATTTGGCAGATGCTCGGTGAATGACGGCTCTGCGTGTACCATTTCTAAGTGTAATTTCTAAGCCAGAGCTGCAGTACAGACCAACCCTGGCAAGGATTACACTCCAGAGTAAATGAAAGTAGGGCTTCCATTCACAGATATCTTGCCAGGTCAGTAAGGTAGAGGGGAGAGCTACCATCAGTTTCATTGTGAAAGGCCATCAGGGAGGCCATCAGGCCGTCAGGAAGTGCTTCCCGTCCATCCATCCACCCGCCCATTCACTCATTGCGGGAATGCTCAGCACATGCCCAGTCACTAAACTGGGGGTGGGGGGGTAGGAACAAGAATATGCAAATGCAACCTCCCTGGATGTTAAAACCACGCCCCATCCCAAAGGACAAGGCCAGGGAAGTCAACAGGAAGAAACACAGATGGCCCATCACATTTAAAAATAATTTGGTCTTATTAGCAATTTGTAAATAAAAAGAATACCATCTTTTTCATCTTACAATATGGCAGTGGATTTTAAAATAAGAATTCTCAGTTGTTTTTTTTTTTAAGCGTGCTGGGAATCGGTCACTCTCAAGATAGGAGCTGGGAATCCAATTTGATGGAACCTTTTCCGTGAGCAGGAAGAGGAGGTGTGAGAAGTGGTAGGGGGTGGAGGGACAGGTGCCACCTCAGGGGCATGCTCCTGGAGCAGCTCCGCCTGGGTGCTGTCTGCTCCTGCCCGGAGACAAGTCTTCCAAACCCACAAAAATGTGTTCACTTTAACCTCACTGCTCTGTTCCTAGAAATTTATCCTTGAAAACAGCGATGGCATGTGCAAAACGAATAGCTCTAAAGATGTTCTTCACAGCTCTGTTAGTAATATTTAAAAGCCAGAAATCGTCTAAATGCCAGTGATGGGTGCTTAGCTACCCAGGAAGCTCGGCGTGAAAGCATGTGGACGCAGGACCCAGAAGGAAGGGAGTGGGGCCCAAACTCCAGCTCTTCCACTCACTCCCTGCGCGACCTTGGGCAAAATTGCCTCCAAGTCTGTGTCCTTCTTTATAAAAGGTGTGTGGGAATAGTATTTAGTCTGTGAGAAACGAATTATATGATGTGTGAAAAGCATAGTCCATAGGAAGCCTTACATAAGTATTTGCTATTATTAGATAAATTGCACTCTACCATATGATGAAATTCCTTGCAAACATAAAAAAAGATGCTGTAGAAAACTATCTAATGATGCTGAGAAATGTTTATGGATATTGTTAAATGCAAGGAGCAGGTTATATCACTCTATGATCATCTATTTTGGCTAAAAATCTTTTTTTCAGAGGAAAAAGAGTGAAATAATTTACATCCAAATGCTAACCGTAGTTGCTTCTGAGTGATGCTATGACAAAAGGGTTTTCATTTTCTTATGTGGGCTTCCCAGCTCCTCCGTGTCTGCCAGCTCTTCCTCAAAAGGGAGGTAAAAGGAGGGCAGCATCGGTGACGTGACTGTGCCTGTCATCCACTTTTTTATGGTACAGATGGAACAATAACTCATTTTTTCTGTAAAGATGCTCCTGAAAATGGGGGTAGAGAGTGTTGTCCTACAAAATTCCCAGCCAGGTGTCCCTGTTCCGTGCCCTTCAGGGAAAGAAGAGTCTAAGAAACCACCTAACCCAGGGGACCACAGGTTCCTTGGCCTGGGAGCCCATCCTGAGGGGCCCCACCTGAGTCTGTGGGTGCCACTGACCCCCCAACCCAGGTCCACTTACAGCATGAATGTGAAAGCAACCAAACAACATGGACTGAGAAAACAGGAGGAAAGGAAATGGAGGGGGTGGGTTGAGGGAGGAGGTAGCTTCCTTCAGTTTTCACCCCCTCCCACCCTCCTTCCGCCGGATCTTCCATCCTCATTGTCTGCTGCTGGTTTTTTTACCCAACTTGCTCAGAACCCACCATTTCTGCCATGTGTGATGTCTTCATGTGTTTTTCTTCAGCTTTGGATCTCCCAGGGGGCAGCAAAGACCCCCAGCATTTGCCCAAAGCCAACTTGGCCTCAATACACAGGTCCCCAGCAGGACCGGCCACTTCCTGGCCACGCCCCCTCCAGGTCAGAGCTAGAAAGGGGGGAAGAAAAAAGGGCCAGAAGAGGAATGGTGGGCACATCCTTCCTGTTGGGCAAAGGAAGGAGAGGGAGGGTTTGGACCTCCTGAAATGAAGTCACCTGGCTTCTACTCCTCCCACCAAATCCGCTTCCCACCCCCACCCCCAAGCAAACAATGTTTTTCCAAGAGCACACCGAGGCGAAGGCCACATGGATATGGCACCCAGACGTAGATTTGGGGGTTTTGCTTTTTCAGGGTGGAAGCCATGGGTAGGCAGGGCACCCTGCTCATTTCCACAGGCTCCATCGTCATTACCGAGCATTTATGGTGCATGACTGCCCCCAGAGAGCACCTTCCAATCCCCTTGGAAAGGTATTTGGGGAGCCGCAGCATCTTTCCAGCTAGCTGCAGTCGTCTCCAGCTCTCTCCGGGGCATTTGTACCCTGAGATGGCTTTCTGAGGAGGTTCTCCTAGATGGTTAACCCTTGACTGGGTGTACTTAAACAGCTGGGATTTGGGGTGGTGCTAACAGGGTAAGAGAAAGCTTCTCTCCCCTGCCAACAAGACAAACCTGAGCGTGCCATTGGCTGGCCAACGGCGCAGGACTACCAGAGATGGGTGAACAGGGCTGACCCAGAGAGACCTGAAAACCCCCTTGGAAAAGAGACATTTTAACACAGAGAGAGAGGTTTAAGGCCCAGTTCTGACTGCCTGCAGAGAGCCCTGCTCTTAACTACTCCATTTTACCATTTTGGAAGTAAACGTGGCTTGCAAATTGAGCGGGCTGGCACATCCCAGGGGGCCCCAATGGGAATGACAGCATTAGAGCCAGAAGCCTTGACTTTCTCAGCTTCAAATGCCTTGAAAGGACAAAGTGTCCCTTTCTGTGCCATCCCCACTCAAGACCTTTGACTGCCACCTGCCCGATCCTTGTCATTTCTTGATTTCAGGTGAAAGCGGTAGGGGACTGATGGAAATTAGCCAAAGAACATATATGCATATATGCGTAACCCGTGGACACTGTGGTGATGGTGGTGGGGAAGAGCTGGGTGGAGGGGAGCAAAGGGAGGGGAAATGGGGGACATCTGTAACAGTGTCAACATTTTAAAAAATGGTAAGGGATGCTGTTTGCGGATAAAAGGCTGGTGACAGTCTTTCTCTTAGTGTGAAAAGCCCGTCATTCTCCTCAGCACCACCCCCAACCAACCCCTTTCAGCACTAGCTGGAACACACAGACATTCTCACATTCCGCCCTTGACTTAGAAAAGACTCGTCCTCTGGGTGGGAGCTGTGTCTTTTGTTCCTGAGGGCTTAAGGCATTTTGGAATGCCAAACGGTAATGACAGGACTCCAGGACACCAAATGGCCCTACCTGGGGCACCTCCGGAGTGAGTCATAAGCTGCATCTGATTAATTGAGTTAGGACCTGTCAATCACTAGTTTTGCTATAAATACACTGAGAGCTGGAAGAAACTTTTCTGATGGGTGGGGGGAAGGCTGTGCAAAGGGGAACGAGGATTTTGAGACAAAAGAGGAAGAGAGAGGCTACAGACAGAGGAAGAGAGAGGCAGTTGCGTGTGTGACTTCCAGAAGGGTCCATCCATCAACACGAGGGCCTCTCTCTCTCTCTCTCTCTCTCTCTCTCTCTCCATCTCTCTTTCTTTTTCTCTCCTTGACCAGGAGTTGCAGAAATGAGTCTACAGCCACTTTAAACACTACGATAAGGGAACAGACTGTGCAGGGGCTGGTGCAGCTCCTAGTAAGTGCAGGATGGGCAAATGGGTGGGACCTGTTCTGAAGCATGTTTGACTCAAGGTGTTGGCAGATATGGCTCTAGAGCAAGCCCCACTCCCTCAGGGACCCCTAACAGATTCCCTGTTGCCAGGAGAGGAATTTCCCATCATCCTCCCTTCCTCTTGTCAACTGCTAGCAGCGTCTGAGCTGGAAGGCTGGCTGACAAGGTTAAGGGGAGAGATCTGATATGCTATCATGCTTCCCAGGTCCGTGACAGGCAGGTTGTGTGAAGCAGGCCCATGGTTTCCCTCTGCTCCCCTCCCCAAACAACCCTCCCATGTGCCAATCAGAGTCCAAGATAAGGAGCAGACTCCGAGCCCTCCTCCCAGAGCCTAAACCTCAAGGCAGTTATTTATGGGAGCTTCACAGTGTCCATCAGCATCCAGTCTGGGGCCTCCTTTCCACGTGGTGCTGCCACAGAACCACGTGGGAGCTGCCACGGCACGTGGACTGCACTCCGCAGGGGACAGAGGCAGCTCTCGCGCATGCCCTTCACATCGTGCGGGTCACCACCACTTGGCAGTGGTCCTCTGAGAGGACCATGTCCACCACTGGAATGGCTGCCTGTGAGTGGGGAACCTTATACCCCTCAGACTGAAGGGTCCGCCTCCCACACCAGGTCGCTTAGACCAGGGCTACTGGAAGCGAGTATCAGGAATGAGGTGCAAATTGTGTGTTCCTGGTCCACAGTGAGGTTAAGTACAGAAACTGAGAGTAAGCATCACGAAATATTTAAAGCGATGTGGCAGAGTAACTTAATGTGTTTGTTCTGATAGTTAAAAAGTGACTTGTATTTTATGTCTTTTTATTTCATGTTCTCAAAAGTGTATTCTAAATAACAGATCACATGTATACAAGTATGTAATGAGACTATCATTCTGTAAGAAATTATCTGAAAATGCCTGTTTCTTCATCCCAGATAGTTAGAGAAGGACAGTTCTAATTGCAGTCCACAGCTCTAAGAATATTGCACTGAAGCCCCCAGGCTACTGACTGACTGTTTGTTCTTCTTGTAGGACTTCTGAGACAGAGCAAGAGCGAGAGCTGAAGGAGAGAGACAGAGACCGCACATCCTTCCAGCCCGCTCCCCCTGAAACTGGACAGTCATGTTTCAATAAAGTGACGCAGGAAACCCAATCCTATCTGGCACTCTTGCCTGGGGGCAAGCCAAAACAGAGGCCAAATACTGTAGCTGTGGCCTCTCCAAGGAGGCCCCAACGTTGTCTGAAACACACACCTCCTCCTCAGCAGCTGCTTTCTCTGCGTGGCCTAGTTCCCCAACCCCCTCTCAACTCTTCCCTTCTCATCTAGAGGTTCTCACCTCTCAAAGAGTAAGGAGAAACCCACGGCCCTTCCTATCACTGGAGTTGAACAAGGTTTCCTGAGGGACTGTTTCGGTTCAGGCAGGATACCCGGTGATTAACAACAAAAGCATTGCAGACGGACAGACTTGAGCTTGAGTTCTGGCTTCTGCGCCTCCTGACTGGGTGACTTTGGCAAGGCACCCACTCTATCAAGGCCTCAGGATCTGCATCTACAAAAACAATGTAACAACGCCTAATATTTACTAAATGTTATACTACAGGTTAGATATTGGCTACTTGCTTTTGGGAAAAGTCTCAAAAAAAATAACCCTGTGAGATAGATAGAACAACCCCAATTTTTTGGTGAGGAAACTGAGGTTTAGCAAGGTTAAGAACTTGACAGGTTCACACAGTGAGTGAGAGTCAATCTTCTCTACTCCTCTTCCCAGAGTTACTGTGCTTAACCATATGGGATGCCACCCTAGCGTCATTGCCAGACTCACAGGATGGCTGCGAAGATAAAATAAGATAATGCACTTTTATCATGGTGCCATTCCTACGTATCCATTACTATTGCTTTGGACATTATTTTCCCAGGGCTATCTGGGGGCCTCCAAATGTCCCCCTGGCTACAACCTGGGGCAGCAAAATCTTCCTTCCTTCAGAAGGAAGCCAGCCAAGGCTTCCTTGGCAGGTGGCCCAGCCCGTACATCCTTTAATAGTCCAGGGTCTCCTATAAATATGCCAACAGCAAATCAAAGGCTCTGAAGCAAATCTCAATAGTTACTCAATTTCAGGCTCTACAGCATTTTCAGTTTTGCACCTTTCACATCAGTTAAAATGTTCTTCCAAGTTCCTGGCTCCTGGATTCCTCCATCTCATCTTTTTAAATGCTGAGCCCCTCTCTGCCGAATACTGTAGGTATCAGCTGTTAAAAAGAAGGGAGCAGGGCCAAAGGGTAGACAAAAAATTTAGTGAGGTTGCTTGACTCTTCATAAATATTTATACCCACTTGACGAGGCAGAGTTGGTGCCAGGACTCTCCCCGGGGCTTCCCATGGAGGATTTTTAGTGCAGGATTAGGGCACAGCTGAATGCCAACTTCTTTCCCAGCCATGCCCCCATTAACCTCAGGCTCATGCTAATGGGCACCTTTTGTTGAGGGTTGGCTCTTTGCCACACAAGGTGTGCTGTCATCTCCAACCTGTACAACACATGGCAAAGTAGGTATTAGTGCTCTCATTTTACAGATAAGGAAACTGAGGCTGGGAGAGGCGAGTAGCTGGCCTAAGGCTGATCGGACAATCAGGGGATGAGCCAGGGTGTGCCCCAGCTCTGGGTAGCATCAGTGTCGAGTTCTTCCCTCCGGGAGGCTCTGTGTGTCCTCCCTCAGGGATGGGACTCTGGGTCTCTATCAGGACTTGGTTGGCTCTCCTCCTTCTCTCTTCTCTGAGTTCCAGGAAGGGCTTCTCTCTATTCCCAGCATCCTGAATGGTCCCTCATGAATTGTAGCCTCCACACCACCCTGCTGGAGGTGGATGTGTGCTCTCTTTACCTCTCCCTCTTTGGGTGTCATTGGTTTTATTTCCAAGGTGGGGTGATAGGGATAGAAAAAGTTCATCTCATTTACTGGCCTGGTGCAGGGTGGTTGGAGCCCTTGTTAATCAGGTGCGTGACTACCTCCCAGGATAGAGGAGGGACTCACATCAAAGTTCCCACTGGAGGTACCCTCAATATATCTTTGCTCCAGGCTTATATGTTTCTAGAAACACAAAGCTGAAAAATGTCATATCTCCTGTTCCTCAAAGGGTGGTGACATGTATGTGGCCATCAGACACAGTCTATCTAAGCCTATGACTAACTGTGTCCTATGTTGATGATGGCACAGTGCCCGTAGTACCTCCTGTATCGGGATGTCATTGGGTGCTGACCTGTTCAAACATAGATTCGTGGGCCCCAGCTCACCCTCTACATCACAGCACAGTCTGCAGTGGTGGCCAAGATATTCCCAGGCTCCCGGGTAATTCCAGTGTTTACAGAAATCACTCAGTCTTTGACTTAGGGCATGGGCTTTAAAATCAGAATCAACTGGATTCAAATCCTAACTTTGGGCAAGTTGCCTAACTTCCTTGAGCTTCAGTGCTCCTCTATCATAACATAAGAATAGTAACAGTATGTGCATCCCGAGATGTGTTGAGGAGAACAGGGAGAAAGTACCCTGTGACACCTAAAGAACTCTTCTCTGTTGACCTGCTCCACTGTCCTTCCGCCCAAAATTTGAAGACAGTGCCTAAATGTGGCAAGTACTCAAAAAATGACTCGGATTTGCTCTTGTAAACCAGGAATAATTGAGAAAACTGACTGATGAGATCATTACAGGGAAAGAACCATGGTTTCCGGGCCAAATTCTTCCTGATTCTAAGCAATCGGTCAACAAATCCATAGTGATCACCTGCTGTGAGTCCAGCATCACAGAGAAACCAAAGTTCGTACCTACAGCAACTCAACTTTTAGCTGAGGAGAGGAGGCAAAGACATACAAGTAGAAATAAAGTAAGAATTAACTAGAATAACAAGACAACTGTCAAAAGATGCTCCGTGTTCATTTATTCACCCTTACACCTTTCTAATGAAATCATTCATTGCCTGTGCTGTGCCAGGAACTGTGCTAGAATCCAAAGAAATGAGGTTAATAATATAGTCTCTCCCTCCAGGTGTTAAAGTCTAGAGGAGAGAGATGAGCAAATCAATGTTCATGATTAATTCACTTTCTTCTGGCTATGCGTATTGGAAAAGGCTAAGTTTCACAGTATTTGAAACATTTCATTCAGGGCCTGGAGATCAGCTCTGCTGGAAGGCATTCAAGGTCTGGTTTCTCATCTGAGAGCATTCAGAGCGTACGTCTAGAGACAAATACACTAAGTAGACCACAATCAAAGTAGAAATGGCAGGCAGTTTTGAAACTTGTGTCTAAAGGTAGTTGGGAGGTGTGAAAACATGAATAAATCTGTTCTAAATGGTTAACAACAAGCCGAGGGAAGGGGAAATATAGAAAACCCCAACCCACCTTTCATAACCCCAGTAGTGTGAGGAGATGGAGGCAAAATGAAAGATGAGGGAATCCAATCACAGCTACACTTTCTATAAAACTCACGGCTTATTTCCCTGAGGGGAGGAATCGTCTCTGTCTGCTTACCACTACGTAGTCGGCACATAGCAGAGTGCCTACACAGTTACTGGTGTCTAAGAAACCTCCGTTGAATGAATGAATGAATGAATGAATGAATGATGCAATTGTCCAGATCTGAGAATGCAAAGCACCCAGTGTGCAGACAACCATCATTATGGATTGATAAAAGATAGGTCTTTTGAGAGAGTCCAAACTCCTCTGAGCTCCAGACCTGTGCATCCAGATGTCCATTTGTCAACTCCTCCGAGATGTCTCAAAGCCCCCTCAAACTCAGAAGGGAGGAACTTGAGACCTTTCCTTGTCCTTGCTTTCATATGGCTTTGGACCTCAGTGAATGCTGCCACTCCCTGTCTAGTCACCTAACCCAGAAACTAAGGCTCCATCATTTCCCAGCTCTCTCCTCGCTTCTCATCACCAATCCAACCCTCAGTGCTACCTACTTCCTAAAATTCCCCAAAGTTCATCCCCGGCCACTACTCACCTCCAAAATAGCATCTTCTTCCCTGGCTAATCCACTTGCCTCCTGACACGTCTACCCATGTCTCCCCTCCCCAGCGTCTCTCCACTTTGCCCTCCTCCCTCTACCTGCAACATTCTTTCTTCCCGCCTCCAACAGCTCACTCCTTCTCACCCATCAGACCTCAGACACTGCCCCTTCCTTCTGGACTAGGGCAAAGCCTCTGCCGTGACGTCTAACACACTTCTCCCTCTCCCAACCTTTGTCACGGTCCAGAGGCCAGCGGGTAGCTTCCTAACCCAGAGTGGGCCAACTCTATTCACGCTCCTGGTTTCAAGCAGGATAGTAGAAAGGACTCAGTTCCCATAGTAGAGACTCGGTTTCAAGCAAAATTCTTCAGTGAAGAGAGCAAGACAGGAAACAGTCATTGTGCTGCAACAGTCTTTGGAGTCAAGAAAGGAATAAGCCCCTGGACTCTGGCCTGCTTGGCTTATGGGAGGTGCCTATAGCACTCAGAAGTTGCAAGCTTAAATGCTCACAGCGCCCGGGGTCAGTCCCATCAGCGAGCAAAGCAGGCCCCAGGGAGACAAGAGCAAAGACGAGAGCCAGCAGGTCTGGGGCAACCTGAGATCACATCCCTGCAGCTCAGCCCGTGGGCTCAGGTCTTGTCTTCATTCTCAAGAGAAGTCCGAAATCATACGTCTCCTGATTTTTAAATGCTGGCAACTAATTCAGAAATTATAAAAGCAATGAGGGAGCCAAACAAAGTGCATCTGAGCTCTGGTTTCCGCAGGCTGGAGCACCTCTCTGTTTCCCTGCCCCCACCCTGCATGGCCTCATGAATTCCTCCCCCACCCCACCATGGACGGGCACCTACACCAGACCTGCTCTGGCTGCTGATTAGCGCAGGGGAAGCTCCTTAACTCAGGCCTGGGTGGATTGACCCCCCCTTCCTCCCCCACATGCCCCACCCCCAACAGGCACACAGGTCCTGCTAGCCTCCTTATCAGGACATGAAGATCTCTTGGATCCAGGGCATCCACTGGTCCACGATTGCCTTTCCTTCAAAACAACTTTTTAAAAGAGGTGCTCAGAGAGGGAAGCCAGAGCCCAGGGTGGGTATCCACTTGGCCTCTCCCTTTGTCCTCCATCCCCCACCTCCATCCTCCACTTAGCAGTGGTCCTGCAGCCAGAACACTAGGGTTCTCACACAGTTAAAGACTGCTATCCATTCATCCCCCAGGGATGAGCACTCAAAATCAGCTCCCCAAGACCACACCGGTAGAATTGAGACCCCTTACACCAAGAACCTGGACATCCTCGAATGCCACCACCCAGCCACCCTCTAAACCCACTGGCACGGTGCTACCACTTGGCAGAGGGCGGGGACAGCCCAGAGGCAAGTTCTGGCAGTACCACATGGGGCCCATTTCAGGAGGTGGGACTTAACAGCAGAAGAGAGAGGGGTGGGGTCCCAAGCTGCTGATACCTGGATGTCCTGCCTCAAGCCCTGCAGGTCTCAACTGTCCCTCTCTGCCTCCTAAGCCCTCCCTTTTCCCCGTCTCCTTCTACACCCCCGGGATGCCCTGACTCTTTTGACCTGCTGCGTTGAAGTAGTCATCTAATCTCCAAATTCCACCCCTAGACATCTCCCAAATCCATCTCCTTTTCTCCACCCTCGCGTCCAGAGCCATAGTTCAACCACAGTCCCGTCAGCTGGATGCCTGCAGACGCTCTCGCCTCTCCAGTCTCACCCGCAATTCACCCTCCTTGATGCTGTCTGAGCGATCTTCCAAAGACACGAATCTGACCCTGCGGTTCTCCTGCTTAAAACCCTCCAGGGCCTCTCCATCATCTCTGCTCTCAAGGTATAATCCAAATTCCTCACCAAGCCTGGCCTCATCCTGCCCCAGAGGGCTCACCCTGGGCCTGTCCCCAAGTGCGCACGTGCTGGCATTTCCTCGGAGCCAGCCCACGCTCCCTCTCGCCTCCAGGTCACCACACCAGCAGTCCCAACTGCCTCCCAAGCCCCTTCCTCCAGTCTTTGCCTGGTGTGATAATGATGATAGTCCTTCCAGGCTCAGTTAAGGTGTCTGATTCTGCAGGAAGTCTTTCCTAACTCCCTGACCCACACCCACCTCTCCCTGCTTCCTTCATTACAGGATGACATTAGATATTGTCATCAGGGTACTTATCCTGTGATCCTGCAACACGGTCTTTTTGCCGCTGCCAAAACAGACTGAGCGACTCTAAGGCGAGACCCCACTCTGGAAGCTCAGTGCCTGGCACAGAGGAGGAGGCTCTTGCTGTAGGTGTGTTGAATGAATGACCAAAACGTTCTAATCTCTGCCTTGTGCCTGGGATTGGCTCATTCCAAACAGCCCCTGTTTCAGCACACAAGGCTTATTTTTAGCATTAGTAGTTTATCTCCCAGGGAAATTTGGTGCCAGCTGTGGTCACCTGTTTGATTGCTTTCTGCCTTTAACTAGAAATTAATTTGGATTACTTAAGCTTTCCTTGCCCAGCGGAGAAACTCTGGCTGGGTAAATCCAAAGCTGCCGGCAATTTTTCTCTCCCTCTTTAATCTCTTTCTCTCATGCGCCAACTCTAATTTTGTGCTTTCTGGCTTTCTCTCCCTCGGTGCCCATTTCTAATCTACCATCTCTGACCCTTCGCAGATGTCAACTCACCTGGGATCTTTACCCTCCCACCTGCTTATCTTGGGGAAACTGAGGCCAGCCCTAGATAGGGACTCAGATGCATCACCTGGAAGGTCTGGAGCAGCTCTGAGAAGGGAAACCGGAAGTGAGGTGTCCCAACCACCGCCCTGCCCTGTCTGCTGCCCTCTCGGCCCCAGACCAGGCCTCAGCGCTTGGGAAGATCTAGAAGTCCTGACCGTCAGCATTGAGAGCACAGATATGGTCAGGAAGCCAGCCGTGGGTCCTCCCTCACCAAGTCCTATTTTGGGTAAAAAAGTGTCACCCCAACGTGTTTCCCCTCCCCGGCTCTCTCTTCATTAACACCTCCTTCTCCCCGGCTGCCCCACTCCCATCAGCCTCCTGTCCTGCTCTCTTGGCAGGAGTCCATCCACACCCACACAGGCTCCAACTGCAAGATTGGCAAGTGTCTGTTGAGCAAGTTAGCAAAAACCTGAAGGAGGGTTGGAGAGGGGGGGTCACCTGCTGCTGCCACATGGGACGGAGAACTTGCCAGGATCTCTAGGGAAACCACGGACAGAATGCACGCTGCATTGTTCCCAGGTGACTGGAAAGCTAAGGAACCACCGCCCGAAGGCACACAGGAACAAAGTGGGGGAGCCACTGACTCCATGTTTCCTGCCAATGGTTTTGCTCACAAAATCTACAGCCTCTGCTACTTGCCTGGCAGCAAGTTCCTGTAAAATGGATGTTCTTATTTGAGGGAAAAGGCTCTGCAATGTCCGATCAGATCAGAATTCTCTGCTTTGAGCAGCCACCAGCTGTAAGACTCCCAGAAGAAATCTCGTGTGGCTCCATGTAGTAATGTGACAAAGGTCTCCTCTGCGCCCACCTGAACCGGGCACCATGCCCAGCTACATGGCAGGCCTGCTCTCAAGCAGCTCCAGTCCGGTTGAGAAGGTGGCAGAGGCACCAACAGAAACTCGACATTCACGTAAAAGCTTGATCAGTTAGAACCAGTTTCCGGGTGTAAGGTTATGCACAGTCCCTTGGAGTTCATAAAAAGAAACCGCAGGACAAACCTGCCACCATGTTGTTTTAACCAAAATGCCTAAACCAGTTTCAGTCCTGCAAATGAAATTCTAGCTTCCTGCTTTTCTATAAGTTTGCAAAGCAGTGTGCAATTAATTACCTTTGGTGGAATTAGCAGCAACAGTTCGGCTTTGTAAATTCACCTTTTGTTTATATTTAGAAGGGAGAAATCCAATGTGTTCCAAATTCCTTATCCACAATAGATGGAATTTGATCTTTGCTCCAATCTAGTTTTAAAGGTTATAGGAAACCATAGAGAAGATATGTAAACTATACTGACAATGAGCTTACATGTAGCAGGGAACTGGAGAGAAAAAGGTCCCTCCTTGACAGAGACAAAAGCCACCATCATAGTGTGCAAACCCAGCTGGAAGGCGAGGTCCTAATTAGTGCCCACCCCTACTCCCAAAGCTTCAGGAACATCAAATAAACCCCTCCAGCAAACTGTACCAGAGGGAGTCAACGCAAAGTGATAAAAATGCGAATTTGAGTTTGCACCTGTGACTAGGCCCTTACCATGTCTTCTTAAAATGCTCTTCTCTCCTGGGACCCTCTGTTCCTGTTCCTCATCCATTTCATCTCCAGTTTCTGAAAAAAAAAAAAAAAAAAAAAAGAGGTATTTCTACTGATGTGCTAAGGTCAGTGTGCCCAAAGCAGGTAGAAATCAGTGTCCTTGATTTGTTAACACCTATGAAATGGTTAAAATGTTCACACCTCTTTACTCTAAAATAACACTTTCAGCAATTTACCAGAAAGAGTCAACAATGAGTATAAATGTGTATCTGCAGGTATTGTTTAAGATAACTTAAAAATTGAAAACAACTTAAATCTTCATAAATGTTGGCTTTATATAAACTTTGATATACTTATACATTGAATTGAAAGTGATGAGGAAGCTGGGGACTTCCGACCAAGATGGAGGCATAGGTAGATACGCTTTGCCTCCTCACACAACCAAAAGGACAACAAATTTAAAAACAAAAACAACCAGTACTGCCAGAAAACTGAACTGTATGGAAGTCTGACAACCAAGGAGTTAAAGAAAAAACATTCATCCAGATGGGTAGGAGGGGCGGAGACAGGCAGCTGGGCAGAAAGCACTCACAGCCAGGCAATAGCTGGCAGCCATTGGTGGAGCCGGCGGTCCCACATTTGTGTACAGATAAACCAGGAGGAACAACTGCTTAGCGAGACAGACCTCACAACCCAGGGTTCCAGTGTGGGGAAATAAAGCCTCAAAACCTCTGATTGAAAAAACCTGTAGGGGCTAAGGTACACAGGAGAAACTCCCAGCCTCACAGGACATTTCGTTGGAGAGACCCACAGGGTTCTAGAATGTACACAAGCCCATCCACCTGGGAATCAGCACCAGAAGGACCCAATTTGCTGGTGGGTAGCAGGGGAAGTGACTGAAAACTGGCAGAGAGCAGAGCAAGCGGCACTGTCCCCTCCCCCACATACAGCATCACAACCACATGGGTTGCCCTGCCCTGGCAAATACCTAAGGCTCCGCCCCTTATTATGTAACAGGTGTGCCAACCAAAAAAAAAAAAAAAAAAAAAAATGGCCCAAGTGAAAGAACAGATCAAAGCTCCAGAAAAAGTACAACTAAGCAACGAAGAGGTAGCCAACCTATCAAATGCATGGATCAAAACACTGGTAATCAGGGTGTTCACAGAATTGGTTGAGTATGGTCAAAAAATAGAGGAAGAAGTGAAGGCTATGAAAAGTAAAGTAAAGGAAAATGTACAGGGAGCCAATAGTGACAGGATGGAAACTGGGACTCAAATCAACAATTTGGAGCAGAAAGAAGAAAGAAACATTCAACCAGAAGAGAAAAAAGAAACAAGAACCCAAGAAAATGAGGAGAGGCTTAGGAAACTCTGGAACAACTTTAAATATTCCAATATCCGAATCATAGGGGTGCCAGAAGGAGAACTGGAAGAACCAGTAACTGAAAATTTATTTGAAAAAGTAATGGAGAACTTCCCCAATCTAGCAAAGGAAATCAACTTCCAGGAAGTACAGGAAGCTCAGAGAGTCCCAAAGAAGTTGGACTCAAGGAAGCACACACCAACACACATCATAATTACATTACCCAAGATTAAAGATAAGGAGAGAATCTTAAAAGCAGCAATAGAAAAGGAGACAGTTACCTACAAAGGAGTTCACATAATACCATCAGCTGATTTCTCAAAGGAAACCTTACAGGTAAGAAGAGGCTAGAAAGAAATATTCCAAGTCATGAAAGGCAAGGACCTCCATCCAAGATTACTCTATCCAGCAAAGCTGTACTCTATCCAGCAAAGTTGTCATTTAGAATGAAAGGGCAGATAAAGTGCTTCCCAGATAAGGTCAAGTTAAAGCAGTTCATCACTACCAAACCCTCATTACATGAAATGTTAAAGGGACTTATCTAAGAAAAAGAAGGTGATAAAGAATATTGATAGTAAAATGAGAACAAACTCACAGCTATCAACAACTGAACCTAAAAAAACAAAAACAAAAACACAAAACCAAAAATGAACTAAGCAAACACCTAGGACAGGAACAGAATCACAGAAATGGAGATCACATGGAGGGTTATCAGTGGGGGAGGGGAGAGGGGAGAGGGGAGGATGAGGATAAAGGTACAGGGAATAAGTAGCATAAGTGGTAGGTAGAAAATAGGCAGGGGGAGGTTAAGAACAGTATAGGAAATGGAGAAGCCAAAGAACTTACATGTATGACCCATGGACATGAACTGGGGGTGGGAAAAGGTGTGCAGGGTAGATGGGAATAAAGGGGGGAAATGGGACAACTGTAATAGCATTATCAGTAAGATACATTTTTAGAAAAGAAAGTGATGAGGAAGCTATACAAGAAAAGATTAATAGATTTAACTATATAAAAATGTGAGTAGTTTCTATGACCAAAACACTCAATCTTTACAGCGTCAGAAGACAATGGGTAAATTGTTTGCAGCATATATGACAGGCATACTAATTTACCTAATTAAAAAGGAACTCTGTAAAATCAGTATGAAAAGAAGGACAATGCACTGTTTTAAAAGAGGCCAATAACCACATGAAAAGAAATTCAAGCTCACAAATTAAAGAAAGGTAAACTGTATTAGTAGCTACATTCAATTTTTCATCCATGATATTGGCAAAGTTCAATAGTAACCAAGATATAGTAAAAAAAAATAATAATAAGTTCTCATTCATTTCTGGTAAAAGTGCAAATTTGAATGACAATTTAATAATCTCCCAAATTTTTAAATTCTTAAATATTTCCATTACATGAATTTATCCTTGCATATGTACTTGAACAGGCACATAAAAATATACACATAAGGGTATTTACAGAAGTATTGTTTGTAATATTGAAAGCCAGGGACAAAAAAAAATAAACTATGATACACCTGTAATAGACTGCTATGCTGCTATTAGGCAGAATGAAGTGGTTCATATACTTGATATGGAAAACAACACCCAAGAGATACTGTGTGTTGTTTAATAAGTGAATACAGAAAGTTGAAGAATATTAAGTATAAATAATCTCATTTGTGATGTGTACATATGTTTTTTCACACAAGCATAGAGAATTTCTTGAAAGATATGAAATGTAAAAAGTGGTAATGCCCAAGAACTTGAAGGGAAGATTTTGTACTTTATATTACCTCATTCAGAACTGTTCGATTTTTTTCTTTTGGTGGTAATGTATTATTCTTACAATGAAAAAAAAACTAGATTGAACCATTAATGGAAACACTATTAATCACATACTTGGCTACCAGAACTGTTTAAACACCTACCATACGGTGGAGAGCATACAAGTGCATCACGTCCCTAGTCAAGATAGACAAACTACGTCATCTCTTCTCAAGTAGCAAATAATAGCGTGAAATAAAAGAGACTACTGCAGAGGGGGTGCCAGGGGGCTGTAGTGACAGGAAGAAGCCTCTAACATGAACACCTATAAGATCTTAAGATGGATAAATCAAGCAGAAAAGGGCTTTGCTTTTATAGGAAGATGTAAGCAGGAATTGGGGGTGGGGGATGGGATGAGCAGTGGGCATGCTCGGACAGTCATTTAGGGACTATTTTTTTGTTGTGGTCCCCCTGTTTCCAGGAGGGTTGAGAAAGAGGGGCTTTTCCCCATTCTAATGTTAGCTCAGGCTGAGCATGGGTCAAAGTTCAGGGGTGGCGGTGTAGCCTAGCTAACATTTGGCCAGGACAAGTAAATGCACATTTTGTTCACATCCATCAGTGAAAACAAAGAGTTTGGCTAATCATGTATGAGACAGAGAACGGAAATTTGGAGGGGCTGTGTCTGGCCTTGTCACAGGTAAACAATGGGGCAAGCCTGAGTCTTATCTGGGTCATCTTGGGTTGGTAGGTTCTTTGCAGTCAGCCATTTCCAGGAAGACAGAAGGGAGCTGGGTTTCAGACGATAGCTGTTTCCGGGATAACAGGGCTCGGGGAAAGTTCACATTGTACAGACCATCACAGTCCTCAAAGAGCTTTAATTCTCAGGGATTTACTTATTTGATTAAGCAATCAAATAAGTAAATAAATGCAAGTTATATAATTGCTGTCAGATGCTTTCAGAGAGAACGTGACTCCTGGCTACTGAGGAGGCCGTATCAAATCCACACTGAGCTCTTCAGCTTTGCAGTTGCACAAATTCGTCTGTGCCCACCGCAGACCAGACTGAGAGAGAGATCGTCATAACTGAGCAGATGGCCTGAAATGGACCTGGTTATGTACAAGGATGTAAGATTCATTACAGCTCAATGAGGGGAGGAAAGGATTACCCAATAAATGGTGTTGGGACAATTAACTAGCAATTTGGAGAAACAGTAATTTTAGAATCTCACTTTATGTTATGCACTAAAATGAATTCAAATTGAGTGGAAGAGTTAATTGTGGTTTTTTTAAACATCAAAATCTCAGAAAAATAGAATTGGATATTTTTCAAACCTCTACATAAAAGATAATTGTATAGGCTTAGAAGCAATACAAGACTTGAAAAAAAAAAAAGAATAAGAACTCTAAGTTCAACTCCAAAAATGCGAAGTATAAAAGCAAATGGCAACCAAAAACTATTGCAGCAAATATAATAAAGAAGCACTATCTTTCTTATTTAACACCTCACTTATATTGGTCAGAAAAAAATTAAGACTCTAAACAATGAAAGGTTAAAAGATACTCACAAAAGAAACAATGTCACTAGCAAACAAAGATTTGAAATGTGTAACTCCCAGAGAATACAAAATGTCAATTAAAACACCAAGTAACCATTTCCCTCAGTTAAATTAGCATACATTTAAAAAAATCATACCTCCTGAGCTTCTGTTTCTGGTTAGAACAGGGAAGCCACGAGTGACTGTTGAACCTTCCCCAGGAACGAGAACCGGCTGAGTGAGCCATGGTTTTGTACCACAGATTCGCAAATCGTCAGAGTGCTCGAGATGCCAAGAGACTGTAAATTCCTTGGGTGACAGGCTCTTCCTAGGATAGAAGAGATGATGGCTGCTCCCATCCAGGAAGAAGTGGCAGGAAGGGAAGGGAACTGCCATAAACTCGGTAAAGAGATACCTGCCAAACCTGTAACAGCATCTAATGGCTATACGTGACCTCCTGTGACAGATTAGAATCCCAAAAAGCCTTAGCCACAAAGTGAGTCTACACCTACCCACCTGCCAGGCTTTCCAGTAGGTCTTCATCAAGTACACAGAGTAATAGACGGAAGGCTTAGGGCAAGACCGGAGGACGGAGAGGATGCCCGAGCAGCGCGCAGCATCTGCCCCACGTGCAGGACCTGCTGAAGATGGGGAGCGGGTCAGGCAGCGCCATATTTACATAAAAACATACCTATGAAAAAGCGCTAGAAGGAAGATGACAAATTGTTCTCGTGTTGACCTTGTGGGGGTGTTTTTTTTTTTCTTTTTACTTTAGTTATCTGAATTTTTATACTTTTCCTTTTATTTAAAAATATTTTTATTTTAAATTTTTTTCTTGATTTTTTTTTTTTTTGCAATGTTTGACTGTCCTTTCAAGAACGCGGTGTTTTTCTCCAGTTATTTACTTATCACGTATGTCCTCCTGTGTTTTTCTTTATTTAAATCTTTTATTGCACAAGAAATCCATGGTTATATTTTGTCATTTTTCACATACTCAGGAGTTTTAATTCACAGAGAATAAAATCTTAAACTGGACTTTCATTTCTGAATATAACAAAGGGGATAAGCCTTTCCAATGACCAAAGAATGCATAACTACCAGATAGAATTATGTTATACAGCTAAATACTGTTATTTACGTAAAACATTAAATATGTTTATTTTGAAAGCATCTGAAAATATTCACAGTGGTTGGTCTTTGAGTAGAGTGAGGTAAGGTTAAACTTCTTTCCCCTTGTCTGTTTTTCTTATGCTCAGTGTGCATTATTTAGTGGTAAAAAGAAATAATGACACTTAAATCCCAATTTCAAGCTCAAGCATGCGTCCAAAAGCCCTGAGCCCATCCAGATCCAAGACAGTGTCAGGGAAATAGAGTTCCCCAGGCTAGAAGCTTCTCCATCATGCACTTCATCTTTCTGTTAATACTCCACTTCTGGTCACTTGACCTTGAGCTTCCTCTTCCTGTATTATTCTCTTGGCCTTAAAATTTCATGCTCTGGAGCTTCCTTTCCTGGCCCTCAGTCTACCCCTACCAGTCCCACTGTCCACAGACGCACCCCATGGGGTCGGTAAACCTGTTGAGTAAGTGCAGGGAGCAGGGGCTGGCCCGTTGTTCCCTCGTGGTCCCTGGGCTCCTCGGTGTCACACAGGCAGCTGGAACAAGAGCAACATTTGTCTTCCCTCGCCAAATCCCCAGCACCAGAGCCTGCTAAGCCACCCTAGCTCCTGTTCCTGCCAGACCTTTATTAACCATGACAAGGGTTTGGAACACCCACAAAACATCATAATCTCCCCATCTCCCTGTAGAAGCAAATAGAGTTAAAGAGGCTGCGGAGGATGGAATGGTGGCAGACGCATCCCAGGAGAGCCCTGCACCAGCCTTCCTGGCTGTGTGTGTCTCCCCGTCTCGGCTCGCATCTCCTCTCCGGAGCCAGGCAGGGCTTGCTGAAGGCGAGCTAAGGAGGTGACTGCAAATCAAAGTGAACATCCCGCTGAAAAGAATTCAGAGTGATGATAAATAGCTTTCTGGGGCCCTGGCGTACAGCAGACAGCAGAGAACTCTCTGTTCCCCATCCAACCCTGAATATAAACTAGAGAGAGACATGAGTTCCTCGTCCCTCCTGCTTGCTAACCTTTACAGTTCTTAGGCAAAGGAAGGGCAGCCACACCCTACCAGGAGGGCCAAGGAACAGCTCAGAGGAGAGGGACCCTCATTAAAATAGGTCTCCTCATGGTTATTCAATCGCTAATTGACTTTTCCTCCTCACTTGAATTTTGATGCTAGTGTCTTAATTAATTAATTCTGTCACCAAAGCCCCAGGGTGCCACAGAGGGGTTCACCATGAGTTTATCTCTCCATGTTCCAGTCAACTTGACAGGTAGGCTCTTGCTGGCCGGCTCTCTGGGTAGTTACCTGAGCCTGTCTTCGTCCCTTGAGGAAGCAGAGACAGGCTGTCATTCTCTGAACATTGCTCACAGGGCCCAGCCCGCGGGGGAGAAGCCAGAGGCCCAGATTGTTGCTCTCCTTCGCTGACAGCACCGTGAGTTCACTTCCCTCTCTCTGTGTGCTCATAGGTAGAACGAAGTCCACCCCACACACACCGTAGCCGGTGGGAGAGACAGATCGCAAGTGGCGTTTCTGAACAAGCCTCCTGGGAAATCATTTGTTCGCTGGGTCGTTCATTCATAGGGGTGTTTTACTTGTTTATGACTGGCCTGTGCTAGACTTGGGTGGGGGTGGGGTGTCAAAAGGGTGTAAATGTGGGCCCTGGCCAGAAAGGTGTTTATAATTATAGTTGAAGAGACGTGACATTCTCTTACAAAAATAGCCTGGCTGGTGTAGCTCAGTGGATGGAGCATGGGCTGTGAACCAAAGGATCGCTTGTTCGATTCCCAGTCGGGGCACATGCCTGGGCTGCAGGCCAGGTCCCCAATGGGGGACATGTGAGAGGCAACCACACATTGATGTTTCTCTCCCTCTCTTTCTCCTTCCCTTCTCCTCTCTCTAAAAAATAAATGAATGAATAAAATCTTTTAAAAAAATAGAAGCCAACATTTGGTGTTCAAAGGGCTAAGTCAATTGTCCTGGATATTTTGGCCATGTGTCCCCTCTTCACTGCTAGGACCCTCTGGAGTGTTTCAAACATGCAACGAGAAATCACAAAACCCCAGGTGGAGCTTTGGTGGGAGAAGTCAACATCAAATTCTCTTCTTCTGTCTCCCTTCCTCTCCCGGAATGAAGGGATGAGGTAGCAGAAGAAGGCACGTGAGGAAAAGTAAGCTCCCTTTCCAGCCCTCTCAGCCCACGCCACAGAGGGGGAGGATGGGTCCAGACCCCTTGCTTTGCCCCTTTGGATTGGGCTACCTGAGAGCAGAGCCGCACTGCCCCGAAGGCAGCCAGGGCATGCTTCGGTCTACACTGCACTAGGAGCTGCCGGTCTTGCTTTTTCTTTCTCTTTCCTCTACAGTTTAGGGGGCCCATTCTCCTTAACCACCCCCAACCATCTTGTCCTCCTCTCTTTCTCCCTTCCACATGGGCAAGAAGAGATTCATGACCAGGGACTGATTTGTGTTTCTTATGGTAGTTGGTGTGGGAAGCAGCAGAAAACGTAAGCCACAGTTGTTTCTGGTTCCTCCAGTCTAACTAGCAAAAACCTTCTGTGCTGGGGCTTGGGGTCTGTGCTCACTAGCAAGGGGGTGTATTTTATTTTCCATCTGCAATTTTCATCACACACCTCTTTCTCCAGGAGACTCATAGAGAGGAATGCTGTGATCTTGGTCAGCATACTGGTATTTCAGGGTCTCCTGCCCAAAAACTGTGGAGGAGTAGCTGAGAGCTTGACAGACGGAACACCCAGGAGGCCAGGCTAAGCCAAATCATCTCCCCAGTGCTCCTCTGGCAAAGGGTGCTGTCCTGATAGCATTTTCAGGACTCTACCCCAAAGAGCTTCTTGCCAGGAGCTCAGTACCTGAGACACACTTTTCCAGTTTACCCTATTTTCGTATCTCCTATTGCCATTCTTGATCTGCTTTTTCAACCTGTCTTGGCCGCCAATAGTAATACTCCTCTGTTTGAAAATATACCCCGATGGCTGCCTATAGCCCTTAGTATAGAAAGTGATATCCTCACCATAGCCTATGGGGCAGGTTGCATTGTGGGGCTCAACAGCTGCTGTTCCTCGCTGTGGGAGGGTTTATGTCCTCACCCCTGGTGACATCATGTTGGGCCACGTAATTCGCTTTGGCCAATGGAAGCGGCATAGTCACTTCCTCATGGAAGCTTGAAGGCTATCACATAGTCTTATACCTTCCTTTCTCTCTCTTCCAGGGCACCAGAAATGTCCCAGATAAGAGCTGCCCCATCTACCTGGAGTGGAGAAGATGTGCAGCCAATCCACATGGGCATGGAGTATGAGTGATAAGTAAAGATTCTATGCTACTGAGATTTGAGGGTCATTTGTTACCAAGCACTTTGGCCTAATCTGACTGACACATTCCACAATGTGATTTGACCCCTGACCACTTCTCCAATCTTATGTCTCACCTTCCATTCCTACACTCCAAAAACCTTGGCCTTCTTTCTCTTCATGGAACGTGCCAAGTTTGTTCTTATGTCCAAGCTTTTGCATATGCTGTTCCCTGTGCCAGGATTGCTTTTCCCTGAGGTTTTCACGTGACGGACTCTTCTTCATTATTCTCATCTCAGTTCAAATGATGCCTTCTTAAGCAATGCCTTCCCTAAACCCCTGCCTAACGTAGCCCCCCCCCCCCCATCGCTCTCTATCACATTATCCTGTCTTGTTTTGTATCTGTTCACTAGTTTGTTATTTGTTTTCCCACTTTGGAATGAATGCCCCATGAAGGTAGAGACCTTGGCCATCGTAGTCACTGCTGTATCTCCAGACACTAGAAGGTTACCTGACACACAGTCAATACTCAGTATTTGTGTCATGAATAAGAATCATCTCCTAGACTTTAAACCCATTTTTGATTGTCCACTGGACACCTTTTCCTAATCCCATACTCAACAGATCCGAAGCAGAATTCAGAATTCTCTGCTCGCTTTGTTTACCCCAACCTCCTCATCATCCCCTGTGCCCTGGTCAGTGACACCATCACTAACCCTGTCCCCAAATGGGACACCTCAGGGTCATGTTCCACTCCTCCCTGCTGTTTCCCTTCCCACCCCCAGTCAGTCACCAAACTGACTGTCTTCTAAGTCTCTCCCTAATCCGCTTTGCCCTCGTTCCACCGCTCCTGCCCTCATCGAGGCCCTCCTCATCCGCTGTCTGGATTATCACAATCTTTGCAGAACAGGGTTCCCTGTTTCCAATTTTCTCCCCACCCATCTGTCCTTCACACTGCCACCAGAATTATCTTTCTGAAATCTGATAATGTCACTCTCCTGTTTAGAAGGATTTCAAAGGAACTACAGGATGAAGCTTAACTCCTTAGAGACCATGAGATAGCTTTGGGTTCTGGTACCTGCCAAGCACCCAGTGTCTCTCCTACCTCTCACCACATGCAGCCACGCTGACCCTGGGCCGCTGCCCCAACATGGGTCAGTACTCACTGATCTCTCTCTCTGCAATGCCCACCCCATTTCAACCCCTTGCTCCCTCCTCCCCAACAAACACTCCTATCAGCATCCACCTACTGAGAGCCTTCTCTGCGGCTCTTAGTGATCTCTGTCATCACCACTCCCTCTCTGCAGCCTCTCCCACCTCCCCCCTCCCCTCCTGTAACAGTGAAAATAGCTCTAATTATAAGCCCCATCCTTTTGCCTCCTTCAACCCTCTACGCAATCCTCTGTTATAAAACGTCACAGGGCATCATATGGTTTTTTGGGAATAGGTTAGTCTGTGTGTCCCTTAAGAGCTCCCCAGGCAACCTTTCTTGTACAAGTCCCCAGGAATTCACACAGCACCCAATAGACTCAGAGCATGTGCTCAAGCAAGCTTGTTCCAGTAAACAGGCGGGTAGAATAGACGGTATCAAGTATAAGGAGAGAGAATAATAGGTGGGTAATTATGTTACAAGCCAGAGCCCTCATTTGCTTGATATGACCAGGAAAAAAATGCAAATAAGAGTGGAATCAACCCTTAGTTTCAGTTCTGCCCTAAGAAAGCCACCCTACAAAGTAGAGCCTTATGACAGGAAGAGGACCTTGCCGGTGTGTTTACCCAAGCCAAGACTCTCAAACTCTCTGGCCCGGGGGCTCTTCCCCGTGTACAGCACAAGAAAGCGCTTTACTAATGTTGCTCTTGATTTGCAGATTCTGAAAGAGAACTTAAGTGATGCTCCCAAATCATGCAATAGGAAGCAGCAAAGTTAGAGCTTGAACTCGGGGTCTTTGTTTCTGAGCTCTGTGCCCTCTGCACCCAGCCGGGCTGCCTTCCCCTCCACGGAGAGCATCGCTAAGTAGATGATCGTCCCCAGCACCTCTAAGACCCTGTAATTCTCACACTTTCTCCCTCTGGGCTGTCTTGAATTGCTCTTCCCTCCTAACCTGTCACAGTCCCAAGGCTCTGTTAGGGCCACGCCTCCTGGGGAGTGGGCGAGGGCCCTGGACTCCTTCTCCTTGTCCAGCAAGCAGAGGCTCCTCCCCAAGAGGGAGGAACAAGATCCTCAGCGCAGCCGTATAGTCACTGTCATTTTAGGAGATGCAGGTTCCAGCTTAATGCTATCAGAGGCTGAAAATAACCCCTCCAGTCTCTCTGCTTATTTCTTAAATGCTGTTCTTAACAGTAATGATGGCACCTGTGGGGGAGGAAACAGACGGGATTTAGGCTGAGAGTTGGTTTCATGTCACCTAAAAGGATTATTTTATACCATCAAGAACCATCAGAAAGATAATTCCCCTCCTAGTGGGGAGGATGGATTAGGTCTTTGCTTCAGATGGTACTTTATGAAAAGATTATTTAAAGATTATAGGACAAAATGGATACATTTGACATCTGCTAGGGCTGGGTGTTTGGGCTGCCTGGGAAATAACTTACGTAATTAGTAGCTTGCTTGCCTTACTGCTAATCTAGAGTCTGTCTGCACACAAATGTCCACACACTCTTGTTCTGGAGCTTTCTTCCCCTTCTCCCCCCACCCCATTTTTGACTAAGAGTGACAAAGAATGTCACCACCTCCACGAAGTCTTCCCTGATCTCTCACCACCAGACGTGATCACTCTTGCCTCTAGACTCCCTCCTCTCTTTGAAGGTCTTATCACCCACCTGTGCCTTCCCTCCCTGGACCTGAAGCATCTCACACACACTGGTGTTCAAGCCCCACAAGGCCACACATACAATAGGCGCTGAGAGATGTAAAAGCCTGGTTGTGCTCTGGCCTCAGCTGTTCCCCCAGACAGGGTAAGGAAGGAGAGTCTTAGGGGCCTCTAGGGGCCAGAGGAAACTGGTGTTGTTTGGGGTGGGGTTCTGCCCCTTTGCGCCTCACCACACTGTTATCCACAGCAGGGCTTTGGGTCTGAGGAGCATGTGCCATCCGGTGGGTCTCTAAGAAACACTGCTGCCCAGACATTTGGCCAGACACCCGGACTCCCCCTACTCACTTATTACAGTGAGACAGTTTTGAGAAAAGATCCTTGATGAGGCTCCTTGCAGAAGCAAGTCTGGCTTTACTCAGAGCTGAACAAGCCTTTCTCCTGAATCCCCAGCCATCTGTGAACAGCCGCCGTTGGTTTAGAGCATCCCCCACGGCTATCGACCTCCCAGCCTCTCCCCACCACCGCCCTCAGGCCTGCACTGCACCGACACCAGCTCTCATGCCTCATACTATTCCCTGAATCCAAGAAACACACAGTTTGCTCTGCCTGGGCTGCCCTCCGCTCAGGCCTTCTCCATCCCCAGAATTCCTCCCCCAGCCTTTAGAATCAGCTCAGGTGTCACCTCCTCTAAGAAGCCCTCTCTGATGCCTCCAATAGATTCAGAGCCTCCTTGTTTTCCTAGTATTCATGGTCTGAGATATAGAGATAGACATCACCATATCTAAAAACATTCACTAATAAACAGCCATTAGTAATAAATAACCAGCCATGTACTGTGTGCCCATCGTGGGCAAGGCACTGACCTCTGCACTTGGATGAAGCAATGAACAAGACAGACCAAGATGCTTACCCTAGAGGGTCCCATGTCCTAGTGAGGAGCCCAACAAACACAACGATAAGTAAATTACGCATGTTAGCGGTGAGTATGAGTGTGCAAAAAGGAAAAAGTGGGGAAGAGTGAAGAGGGGAATGTTGAGGACAACCAGGGAGAGGGTGGGGCGGGGTTGAATGGGGGAGCCTGGACAGGCCTCGCCCCACAGGTGACATTCAACCAGAGACCGAAAGAGAGCAAGAGATGGTCAGCCGATTTCTAGAGGAAGAACATTCCCTGTGAACAGTGCCAGTGGGCCAGTCCAACCTGCCCCTTGTTTTCGGATGACCCACCAGGCTAAGAATGTTTCTTACATTTTTTCAGTGGTTGGAAAAAAATCAAAAGAAGAGTAGTATTTCACAACACATGAAAACTAGATGAAATCCAAATTTCGGTGCTCATAAATAAAGTATTGGAACACGCCGCCCCCATTCTCTGCCTGTGGCTGCTTTCATGCTGCAGCGGTGGAGTTCCATAGCTTGGCAGAGACCCTCGAAGAGAAAAGTATTTACTCCCTCACCCTTTGCAGGAAAAGTGTCCTGACCCCTGAGTTAGAGCAAAGGCCCTGGGGCAGGAGCAGGAACAGGAAGGAGACAGGCCTGGCTAGAGTGAAGGGCAGTGAGCATCCCGTAAGCTTGGTTATGCCATTTAGTTTTAACTCAGGCAATAGGGAGCCACTGCAGGATTCAGATGAGAGAAGCCACAGAGTCTGGTTTATGTTTTAAGAGGGTGGTTTTGGCAGCTGTTTTGAGATGAGACTGTTAGGCTACTGCTGTTATTTAAGTGAGAAAAAACAGTGGCTCAGACCACGGTGTGGGCACTGTGTGTAGGTGACAAGACATGGTAGGATTTGCTTATGTTTTGGACATCCAGCCAACAGGATTTCCTGATGGATGGGATGTGGGATGTCAGAATAAGGGAGATCAAGGAGGACTCAAAGTTTTGGGCATGAGCAATTGCAAGGTGGGACAGGTCTGTGGGGAAATGTCACAGATTTCGCTCCAGGCAGGCTGATTTGGAAGTGTCTACTAGACAAGCCACTGATAAAGCTCAGTATCAGCTGGAAGTGAGTCTGCAGTTCAGAAGAGGGGTCTGGGAGGAGGTGTAAGTTTGGGAGTTATACAGACAAGTGGTATTTAAAACTGTGCAACTAGATAAGCTCGCCAAGGAAGTGCACATGGAAAGAGAAAGGAGGACTCCAACTGAGCCATGCACAGGCCAGCTTTAAGACCCCAGAGAAGGCCCTGGCTGGTGTAGCTTGGTGGATTGAGCATGGCCTGCGAACCAAAGGGGCATTGGTTCAATTCCCAATCAGGGCACATGCCTGGGCTGCAGGCTAGGTCCCCAGCTGGGGGCACATGAGAGGCAACCACACATTGATGTTTCTCTCCCTCTCTTTCTCCTTCCCTTCCTTGTCTCTAAAAATAAATAAATAAAATCTTTAAAAAAAAGACACCAGCTGGAGAGGCTGTGCCAGGGAGGAAGCAGAGAGGACCCCTGTCCAATGCTGCCCCTATATGAGCAAGGTGCACATCAGGGTGGCCACTGATTTAGCAGCATGGAGGGCCTGAGTGGGCTTTACAAGGACAGGTTTGGTGGAGACACTGGGGTGAGAGCTGACCAAAGGGAGTTTGAGGAAGAGAGTGGAGAAAAAGAGAAACTGTAGTACATATGGACAACACTTTTGAGCAGGTTTTCTGCAAACGGGACAAAGAAGTGGGACATCAGCTGGGGAGAAGGGCATGTTGATGAAAATAAGCTAGTAGAGAGCAGAACCAGTTCTGTAGGAGTGGGTGGGGTTTTCCTGGAGCAGGTGGACAGCATGGGACTAATGTACCTGCGAATAGACCATAGGAAGTCCTCACACATCCCCAGCCCTGGAACGCTAGGACCCACCTGTATTCACCATGTTAGGGACTTTGTATTCTGTTCACACTTATTCATTCATTCATTCGTTCATTCATTCAACAGATTTTCACTGAATGGCCTTTACCTACCTGGTCTGATGCCAAACTCTGGGGATACAGCACAGACAAGTCCAGTGATCTCTGCTCCCTCGTAGGCGACATGTTTATGGGGGTAACTGAAAATCCTGAGCTCAATTGACTCAGAAGACAAGGACATTTAATATCTCCTGTAATGAAAATCCAGATAAATGTCCACGGTTACGCCATTGTTACAGCCTTAATCAAAATGCCTCACCATTGTCTCCTTATCTACCCCCTATTCTGACAGATCTTCAAAGCGATAATATTTATAACCTCATTTAATGCAGCTCTCACACAGGAACAGAACTTTTCAAATGCTTGCTGAGTGGATACATAAAGCCTGAGAGGTGGGGGAAAATCCTCTTTGAAAATTCCTCCATAATATTCACCCCTCGGAGTTACTAAACTGCAGTTTTCAAAAGGAAAACACCGCTGTGTCGTCTAACACCTTGGAAGTCTGATTTGGTTTCCTTGGGTACTTTTCTCTCAACCACCCCCTAAGACGGACTGTCCCTTCTCAATCTGGATTTTTCCATGGAGTGGGATGACGTGGACATCTGGAGGGATAATTTGGAAACGGAGGCATACCTGGCACCCAGAGACTAGAGGCCCTGCACCCTGGCTTGCCTAGCTCCACCGAGAGTATGGGTGGTTGCTGTGTTCCATTCTCTTCCTGGAATCACATGCTATTTACTCTTCTTACTATTGGGTACTGAGGGGGGCAGTGTATTAGGTACCACATGTATTACAACTTTTATAGTAAAAAACACTGCCAAGGAGTACTCTCAGCCCATTTTTACACGCGAGGAAACATGCAAGTTGGTGGGTGGGGGGCGTTCTAACTTGGCAAGGTCACACTGCAAGTAACTGGCAGGACTGAGACAGAAATCCACGTCTGAGTCCAAAGCTCTTGCTTTGACAGCTGCTGTGTCGTCTCTTACCTTCCTGCTGGAAAGCAGAACAGGGAGACTTCCATTTAAAAACCCTTATTAATTATCATCTCCCTCCCCTCCCTGAAATTACCGCAGAGCCAGTGTTCTCTAAGGTGATGTCTCAATCCAGCCTTGACAGGAGAAACATCTACCTGTGACAGCAGGTTGAGGCTGGAGATGAGGGATTGAAATGCTAATCCCTGCCACCTGGGAGGAGGCAGTGGAGGTGAAGGAGGACGGGAGTTGGGGTCCAGATGCTGTGACCAGGACCGAGGGGAAGGAAGAAGAGAAAACAGGACCTAGAATACCTGACAGGGAAGGGACGCTCCCACACTCTTCCTACAAAGAGCTCCCCAGAGCTGCATTTCCCCAAATGCCTACTCTTTGCTACCCACAGGGGTGAGTTATCTATCGCTGGCAGTCCCAGCTGGGATCTCGGTCTCAGCCAGTGGGACAAAGCATTCCCCTTTCTCTAACTGGTTTTGTCATGGCATGATGGCCATCCAGACCATTCTTCTCAGAACAGACTGCTACTCAAAACTGAACCTCCGAAGTCAAGGCACTGGGGAAAAAGGTGAAGGGCAGGTAAGCCTAGAGGCAGACTGCACAGAACCTGGTGGGGCACCACGAAGTCTTGCCTCCCCCCAGGGCCAGGCAGGCAGGAGAATGGCTATTGAAATCAAACTTATTACTTTCTCCCAATATACATTCCCATGAAAAAATTACATCATCTTTTTAAAAGATTTTTTTATTTATTTTATCTTTAGAGAGGAAGGGAAGGAGAGAGGGAGAGAAATATCAATGTATCGTTGCCTCTCGTGCGTCCCCTGCTGGGAACTGGCCTGCAACCCAGGCATGTGCGCTGACTGGGAATCGAACCGTGATCCTTTGGTTCGAAGGCCTGCGTTCAGTCCACTGAGCTACACCAGCCAGGGCACATCATCTTTTAAGTAAACACATGCATCTGATTCCTTTCTCTGTTCAACTTAGGTCACAGGACCTCAAATTATATTTTATTTTCTACAATTTTCTGTATTTCTGAAAGTGTTTACAATAAGTATGTATTATATTGAAAAGAGAGGTGGGAATGAACTAGCTTCCTTCCTTCCTTCTTTCCTTTCTTCCTTCCTTCCTTCCAAGACAAGCTGGAAGTAAGACACCTGAGGCGGTAATGGATGGTTGGTGTGCAGTAAGAATGACACTGGCTCCCGCAGAAATGGCCTCTCCCAGGTTGGAATCCCTCCGGCTGGTGAGTCTGAAAGTCCGAAGAGCAGATGCTGCAGTGGTTTGTTCATTAGTGGGAACGCGCCAGGGGACGGCACTCTGCTCAGAGCTCGCCGCAAATGTATTGGCTGGTCCTGGGGAGCCAGGAAGAGCAATTGCACTCATCTCAGACCACTTAGCAAGGAGAGAATTAACCCACACAGGGAGGCAGCCTCTGAAATTGTGAATTAGTCCTTTCCTGGCTCTCAAAGCCTCTCTAAGAAGTTGCTTTTCATCTCAAGGGGAGTGGTGGATTTCCAGGCATCACAAGGGAGTTACGGAACACCAAGGTTCCTGAAAAGTTGTTTTTCACAAATTAAATTTTCATATACCAAATCCTACTTTCCCGTACTTTTTTATTATCAAATTAAAGAAGCTTCTTGAGAGAATACAATCAATCCACTCCTGGGAACACGACTCAAGCCAAAGGCAGCACACTTTTTGATGACATGCTTTTTTTCTTTTTTCAACAATCAGACTCTCAAAATAAGATACTAGTGATACATTTCTGAAATTAAGTTACAAAATATGAATCTAACTAGAAATATCTGTCTCCTTGGCTAGCAGCTACATGGTCCAGAAGAAACCCCATAACGATAGCTGAGCTGAATAAAGAAGTCTGAAAAGTCTTGCCCTGGCCGGTGTGGCTCAGTTGGTTGAGGCATCATCCCATTCCTGAAAGATGGTGGGTTCAATCCTCAATCAGGGCACACACCTAGGTTTCAGGTTTGATTCCTGGTCTGGGCACATACAGGAGGCAACCAATCGATGCTTCTCTCTCTCTTGTTAATGTTTTACTCTCTCTCTGAAAGCAATGAAAAAAATGTCCTAGGGTAAGGGTCAAAAAAAATTTTTTTTAAGACTGAAAAGTCTCTAGAATAGTCTACTAAGAAATCCAATGTGTTTGGATATTCAGCTACTGTCTGTCAGCTCCAAATGCACCCATTCTTTCCACACTTGTGATAGGATGCTGGGGCTCCGAAAACCACCGTTCTGGTTGGCCAGCTAGATCTCCATCACCCAGGTGATGGGGCAGCCAGAGGAAGTGCATTTGGCCAGAATAGAAAATAAGGACATGATCTTTCATGTTTCTTTCCTGTCCCTCTCCGTGCACTATACCCCCCACCCTCACACTCCCCACCCCCTTGGCAATGCTTCTCCATTCTGGAAATGGCAGCTGGTTCCAGGTTCCAGCTTCGTCTCTGCTGCCAGAACTAGCTCCATGGTGCTTCGATTACTTGTGAGGCTGTGTTGGAGCAAGGCTGCTCAAGAAAATTTCAAGAATTCTGTGAGCTAATTTTAAGCACAGTTACCATTATAAATCGAATTATATAAACTTACCGTATTTGTTTGTTAGGGCTGCAGTAACAAAGTCTCCCATACTGGGTGGCTTCAACAGCAGAAATATATTGTCTCACAGTTCTAGAGGCCTGAAGTCCAAGATCAAGGTGTCTACAGGGTTGGTTCCTTTCGAGGACAAATCTTCTCCATCCCTGTCTCCTAGCTTCTAGTGGTTGGCCGGCAACTTTTGCATTCTTTGGCTTGTAGAAGAGTCACTTGGATCTCCGCCTTCATGGTCACGTGCTGTCCTCGATGTGGGCGTGCCTGTCTCCAAATCTCCCCTTTATTTGAGGACACCCGTCATATTGGATTAGCGCCCACCCTAATGAACCCACTTTAACTTTTACTACCTCTGTAAGGACCTTACCTCCAAATAAGGTCACGTTCTGAGGTCCTGGGGGTTGGAACTCCAACATACATACCTTTTTGGGGAGCATAATTCAACCCATTACACTAACAATTAAACAAATTATATTTAAAAATTACAGAGAGGGAGAACAAACAATGGATTAAGAAAGAAGAAGGACCTGAAAAATTTGAAAATACTTATTTGTAAAGATATATGCACCCCATGTTCATTGCAGCATTATTCACAGTGGCCAAAACAAGGAGTCAACCGAAGTGTCCTTCGATAGACGGTTGGATAAAGAAGATGTGGTCCCTACATACAATGGAATACTACTCAGCCATAAAAAGGATGAAAGGCTGCCATTTACAATAATATGGATGGAGCTTGAGAATATCATGCTAAGCGAAATACATCAGAAAAACTTAAGAACTATATGATTTCATTGTTATGTAGGATATAAAACTGAAAGCCACAAATAAACAAACAAGAAAAACAAACAAAAATTCATAGACACAGACAACAGTAAGGTGGTTACTGGAAGGGAGGGGGCGGGGAAGTAGTAAAGGGTGAAGGGGGTCAGATCTATCGTGATGGAAGGAGAAGACTTTGGGTGGCAAGCACACAATACAATATACAGATGACGTATTATAGAATTTTACACTCAAAACCTATATAATCTTTTTTTCTTCAAAATATGGAGTCAACTTTTATTATATATTTCAAAGATTTCTGAAGTCATAACTGCAGAAATTTGGGGAAGCTTACTAAATTTTAGCATGAATAAATGTTAAAATTAAACAAAACCAAAAATAGTTTGTAATTACTTAAGCCCATTTCCGTCATTAACCCTATAAACAGCCTAAGTGCCCAGCAGTAAATGAGTGGATCAAAAAACTGCGGTACTTATACACAATGGAATACTACTCAGCAGAGAGAAAGAAGGAGCTCCTACCCTTTGCAACAACATGGATGGAACTGGAGAGCATTATGCTAAGTGAAATAAGCCAGGCAGTGAAAGATAAATACCAAACGATGTCACCTATAAGTGGAACCTAATCAACAAAACAAATAAGTAAGCAAAATATAAGCAGAGACTTTGAAATAAAGAACAAACTGACAGTAACCGGAGGGAAGGGGGAAAATGGGGGAAAGAAGGGGAAGGGTCGTCAAGGACCATGTATAAAGGACCCATGGACAAAGCCAAAGGGGGGAAGAATTGAGGATGGGAGGTGGGGGCGGGGTGAAGTGGTGAGGGGAAATGGAAATCTATATAATCTTATTAGCAAATGTCACCCTAATAAATTTAATTAAAAAGAAAAATATTAAAGTTATAAATAAATAAATGTTACTTATTTTTAAAAGAAGAAGAAAGAAGATGCGACTCTAAGGATTATCAGGGAGCAGCAGGAGGGAGCTGCTTTGTGGTGGGTGATGGGACAGTTAGGGTGTAGATTGTGGTGCCAGTGCTTGCACAAATCTGTGTACGCTAAGAAGTCATAGGATTATACGAAAAGACATAAAAACGGGTAAATGGGAAAACCGGTAAGACCCGGTCTGTACACAAATTGATTTTGCGGTACCATGTGTTTCCGGGATTGGATGGTGAGCAGATGCCATATTGGAGAAGCGGGGGTGATAGACACAGGGCTATTGTTTTTGCAGCTCTTTCTAAGTCTATAATTACTTCAAAATTAAAACCTTTTTTTAAACCAACAAAGGTAATTAATACCCCAAACTCATTACTCCCTGATTACTTGCTTTTTACTATTATTGCTGTGCCTGAGGCCGTGGCTCATCAGGTCCCTTCTTCCAAGCCCCTAGCTTCTTCCCTGGTCCCCTCCCAACCCCCCCCCACCCCAGCCGTAGGGATAGCAGCTGTTTCCTACATGAACTGTCTCTGTGCTACTTCAATGTTCCCTTTTTGCTTCTTAGGTTATCTAACACCTGGTTAAGTAAATTCTCACATTAAATTCTCTCTGTGAATCATGCTGCTGTTTTCCTCACTGATATCACCAGTCAACACAAATGTTCTCCTAATGATTTAAATGGCTTGCATGATGCTAGAACAGAAAGCATTTCTATTTCCTAAAACGACAAAAGGCATACATGCCTCTTCCTACGTGCCTCTTCCGATTATCCTGAAATTTTATTTTGGAAAATTGGCATTCCCAAAGGATGCTGGAAAGCAGAGCTTGCTTTGGCCTGGAAGGCAGCCTAGGCCATTGATGGAGCCCAGATCTGGGATGATAGAGCAATCTCAGACAATAACATTTTGTTTTTAAATATTAATAATAATTTCCTTTCTGAATATAAAGGTAATCTGTGCTTATACAATACATTACAAAGAGTTTTAAAAAATGGGCACATAATCCCAGAGAGAGAGATCACTATTAACATTTTGAGGTATTTTCTCCCATGGTTCTGTGATATGTAACATAAATAGTTTGCATCTGTCTATATATGTGTACGCTTTAAAATATGTAGAATAAAACTGGGTTCTGACGGGGACTAACTGTGGGAGGTGGGGGCGGGGCAGGGGAGAGCAATGGGGGATTGGGACAACTGTAATAGGACAACAACAACAAAATCCACAAATGGGCATGACTCTGACATTTGGATGACAAACAGCAGCTTGATGGACAACCTCCTTTAGCACATCACCGTTATCACTTAAAAACAGGGCACGGGATATTGCATTGACTGTTTCTCAAATAAATTTTTGTGCCCTCTCATTAGCAAAAACAAAAACAAAAAACAAACAAAAAAAAAACCTGGGTTCATTTATACTGCATTTGGGTCTTTGAAGATAATTATCGATCACTCTTCTTTCCTTTGATGACTAAACACAGGCTTTAGATAAAGCCTGCTCGCAGAGGCAGCTCAGAGAACCTGGCCGGGGCTTGTGGCCAAACAGGCTTTCCAGTTCTCATCTCATTCCCACGCCAACTGCAGAACGGGGTCCTCAAGGCCGACGCTGCACCAGTCAGCTGTGGCAGGAATGAGTGCTCCTTCGCACGTTTTGATTCCCCAGAGCGGAGGCGGAGCAGACCCCAGCAGGCAGGCCTGGCCCCAGCGGCGGCACGCCCGCTGCAGGCAGGAGTGCTGACCGTCCCACCTCCCCCAGCGCCCAGATCTGTCCCCTGGGGAGCGGCCGCGGCGGGTGTGCTTCACTCCACCCGCTGAGGGATGAGGAGCTGCTGCGGGAGTCCACGCCCATTATCTCGCCAGCTAAGGAAATCATTCCTTCTCTTGTGCGGAGAAGCAAATGAGGAAAAAGTGGAAAGAAAAGCTTTCTTGCCAAAGTCCCCCCTTGTAAACAAGGTCCAGAGACAGGAAACCTTCGCAGGCCCTGTTTGCATCCCTTCCCTTCCGGGAAGTGCGGATTTGGGGGCATCTGTCATCAAAATGTCTTCACAAATCATTTTATCCTCTTTGGTTTTTTATTACTATAAAACATAATACATAGTCATTGTAGAAATTTGAGAAATAAGACAAGCTACAAGAAGAAAATGAGAAACACAGTAATCCCATCATCCAAAACAACCACATTTTGGCATAAATCCTTCTAATCTCTGTTCCATGTGTATGTATACATTATTTTTTTAACTGAATTACACAGTACTTACTGTTTTATCACATGTTTTTTCATTTAATGTACTAATTGTAAAACACCTTTACATATTTTTCCACTCGTCTGTAGCTATGTGACAAATTGCATCAGAATTTAGTGGCTTAAAACAATAATTTTATTTTGTTCCTGATTCTGAGGATCACAGCCCAACCACATCCAGGAAACAGAGAAAGGGTCTCCACCCCTCGAAGAGGGGCTGCAAGGTCACGTTGCCAAAGAACAAGCGGGAGGGAAGGCACTTTTAGAGCCATCTTTGGAAAATACAGAGTGCTACATATATTATTAAAGATTCTTCTTCACGACTGTAATGGAGACTGGAGCAGATAGCTGAGCAGTATCTATTTTTAAATGTGTCATCACTGATTTAGTGAATTTTAGTTTTGCAAGTTTTAGAAACTATTATAAACACATCCATGATAAAATTTCTGTACATAAAATGTTATCTGTATCTCTGAACGTTTTCATCAGGATAAAATATTAAAAGTGGAATTGCTGGGTGATATGGTTAAAGCTGTTTGATATAAACAGTCAAATTAATTTCCAGGGTAATTCTAATTTAGATCTACTTCACTGAAAAATATTTTATTGTCTTACAGAAAAAACAGTTCCATCAATACTCTTCTTTAAAAATATTATTGACTATTTTCATCTATTATTTTTTCCAGATATTTTTCAGATGTAAAAGTAATTCCCACTGAAATTCTTATTAGAGTTTAATTAATGATTAAGCTGGGATAAACCTGGGTTGAATTGGTCTGTCTTCAATATTCAGTCTTCAGTCTGGACATCTTTTACTCTGGTCTTCTTTTATATTCACGAGAAGACATTAATAACATCCATTATTGAATTGTTCCTAACACCATATGCCTTTGGAATTGTTTTTACTTGGTTCACTTTCCCCACTGCATATTTTAATTGATTCTTAATGTGAAATTGGGAAAAGGCTCATTTTGTAAATTTGTCCATATTCATCCACCTTTCTAATTTTTTATTAGTTTTAATAGTTTGCCACTGGATTATCTTAGGGTTTCTGGGTAGATCATCATTGCAGTCCTTTTGATTTCCTTTCCGGTAGCCTGTCTTATTTCTGTTTCCTACCTTCATGCACTGGCTAGGGTATCCAGGATACTATCAATTAATGTAGTGAAACCGGGCATTTTAATCTCATTCCTGATATTACCTAGAACATATCTTTAAAAATTATATGTACTAATGTTTAATATAAATATTGTTTATCATTAAAAAATCTTCTTTTTCTAGTTTACTAAATTTTGTTTATTCAGAATTGGTACAAAATTTTTCTGAATTGTTCTTAGACATCTACTGAGACCAGGAGAATTTCTTCTTTGGACTTGGTATAATGTTATATTTCATAATATTAAATGACTTTTGTATTCCCAGGATAACCCAGTAAGTAGTCATCCTGGGTTGTTCTTCTTCTATACTGTTGAAGTAGATTTGTCAGCACTGTACTTAGAAAATTTTTGTCCATTATAGTAAAACTGGTTTGTAATTTTCTATATTATGTCATCTTTCTCCAAGTCTGTTACAGGATTATACTGGCTTTGTAAATTGAAATGGGAAGATTTAATATTTTTCATTACTCTGGCATGGTTTAAATGACATAGAAATTATTTGCTCCCTTAAAATTAAAAGCAAAATTACCCTAAAATGAAGCATGCTTAGATGTCAATTCTTTTCTTTTTAATTATTAATCTAATCAGATTATCTGATTTTTCTTGAATCAATTTTATTAGTTTCAGGTAGATTTTTTTAAATCCTCACCTAAGAATATATTTGTTGATTTCAGAGAAAAAGGTCAGGGGAGGGAGTGAGAGAATATAAATCAATTGCCTCCCCCTGTATGCGCCCCAACCGGGGATCAAACACGCAACCCAGGTGTGTGCCCTGACTGACAGAGCTCACAACTTCCAGTGTACCAGGTGACACTCCAACCCACTGAACCAGCAAGCCAGGGCTCAGGTGCATTTCTAAACAGGTTAGCATAAAGTTGTTTTAGCTTAATTCTCATTTGAAATTACTGTATCTGTTAACACATTTCTTTCTCATGTGTATTTTTAGCTCTACATTTTCTCATGTCATGAAAATATTAGCCATCAATTATCTATTTTATCATTTATTTATAAAAATTCATTCTTAGATTTATTTGTCTACACTATTTTTGTTTTAAAATGAATTAATTTTTAAATAATTTCCTAAATACTCTTTTCCTTATATTTCATTTGCTGTAATTTTTCTAGCTTCTTGATTCATCTAGCTACTTAATTCATTTATTTTATTTTTTCTTATTTAATTAAAAAATTTAAAGCTATTCATTTGCCTTCAATTAACAGCTTTGGCAATATTCCACAAATTAAGATAGTGTTTTTACTTCTGAACTTTTGAATACTAAAAATATCCTCCTTTACTTAGTAGTTTAACATTTCCAAGTGCTTGGCAGGTTTGTGGGATTTCTGAGATTATTTCATTACAGTAAGCAAATATGGCCTCACAGTGTCTGATTTACCAATTTATTGATGTTTATTTATGATCTAGTGCTATGTATATTCTTAAATGTTCTCGGCACACTCTCAGAGACCAGGGTAAGGCTAGGCAGGCTCCCTTCCCACAGAATGTGGGGTGATTTAAGTTCCCATCCCTCCACTCCCATCCCCTCCTCAGTGCCCATTTTGGAAAGGAAAACAGATGTTCAAGCATAAATGTGACAGAAGAAGCATCCTAAACATCTTGGGTCAAGTTATTAAGGCAGACTCATGTTATTATTATGAAAAAATGCCTTATACAGGGGTCTCCCTGTCCTACTCACACTTCTGGATGACCCCGACTCCCCGAGGAGGTGATGGGAATGGAGAGCAGTGGACCGCCTGGACCTCGTGGGTCCTTGGCAGAGCCCCGGGGAGTGAGCACACGGCTTTCCCTTGTCCTGGGCTCCTGAGCGGCCGGGGTCTCCTTCCCAGCAGCAAGACTCTGAGATACGACAGGGTTGTACACTTCATATACATTGAGAACAATAACTTCTGCAACACTTGGAAGAAACTGACCAACGCTGCCCAAAACACTGTCTGGACTCTGTGGATTCTGCGTAACATTTTCATACCTGCGCCATAGTTTCCTCTCCGTGACATTTTGTCGTCGTTTTTGTCTCATACGGACTCTTCACTGGATCCTTCTCCAAGGTGGAGCCAAGCAGACCACACGGAATCCATTCCTCCTTCGTGTCTAACCCAGCCACCTGTGGTTTTCTCACCATCCTGGTGTTTCTTACAGGCCGGGACAGCCATGCACAGGCACACGCAGCTGAGTTTGAAGGGGCGTGCAGACCCCTCTCCTGTGACACACACATGTGCCCCTCAGGATCTGCACCCAGTACTGCATCTTGCCACCAGACCAGTGTCTTGAAACAAGGCACAGCCTGGCCTGCCAAGGGAAGTGCTGCTTGAAATAAGGGAAGAAAGAAACCAGCCGCAGGACCGGATATAAAGACAGCCTGTTTCATGTTCCACTGAGGCCCAGCCCGGCGACTCTATCCTGCAAGGATGGGGTGCCGTCCTTTGCGGCAGGACCCTCAGTACTCCATCTAGTGATCATTGAGTTAAGTCCCTCATGGATTTACGGCTCCAGTCGAGGCCACTGATTGAGGACAAGGCTCTCACTGGGTGAAATGCACGCCAGTTTTGCCAGCGTTCTTACCGATTTTATGGAGGAACAGATTGTTGGAGGTTCTTACTTGCCCATTTGGAAGTCAACATCTTCTCCATCTTTGTTTGACTGAGATAATGTGAGCTCCTGATAATGGACCTTCTTCAGAGAGAAGCATGTTTGCTTCTGGCAGGAGACACGGGCACTACCAATCCCCGATGACGGTATTCCAACCAGGGACTGAGGGGATTCGAAGCTGGCTTCAGTCCCTCCCACCGACGGACTATGGCTGCTTCACCTTATTCCCACAGTGTGGTCATTTGTGATCTTAACCCAAACCACCGGTCTTGTCAGAGCCCCATCCTTGACAGGCTTCCCCCTCCCTAAGTCTGTTGAAAGTCCTGCCCAGCGTCGTAGCTCCCAAGCTGTATCTTCTGGAGAAAACTTGGCCAGAAAATCCAGGCTCCACTCACTGGGTTGCCTCTTCTCTCAGAAGGTGGCCGGATAATTCTTCACTGACTTGTGAGTTCTCTGATACTTTCAAGCAGGTTTTGGAAATTACATTTTGTCTTGCTTTTCTAGTCATTCTCGGCAGGAGAATGGGTGTGACCTGCCAATTCAGCTGTCACTGGAAACAGCACCGCGCCAGCCATCACATCCGCAGGAAACGTGAGGCAGGAGAGATGAAAAGAAGGCGTTCGCTCATCTCATTAGTCACATGGCCACACCTGGCTTCCGGTGGGTGGATAATGTGGGCCACTGGCATAACACATTGCCACCCTAAATAAAACTTGGGTTTGCCTTGACCCGTGTGGCTCAGTTGGTTGGGCAGCGTGCTGCAAAGTGAAAGGTCGCCAGCTCAGTCCTCGGTCGGGGCACAGGCCTGGGTGGTGGGCTCATCCCCCGTCGGGGCACATGCAGGAGGCAACCGATCAATGTTCCTCACATCGATGTTTCTCTCCCTCTCTTTCTCCTTCCCTTCCCCTTTCTCTAAAATGGACAGATAAAAATCTTATAAAAAAGAACCTTGGGTTTTATTACAATGAAAAGAATGGAAGTTGGGTAAGCAACGTAGCCTCTGACACATTCCTCTATAAAACGGAAATAATATTAATACCTAACTTGTAAAGTTAATGTGAGGATTAAAAGCTGTAAAGTAGGTAAAGCTCTTAGCGCAGGGCCCAGCATACGGTGAATGTTAGCAATGGCACTACTTATTATACAGGGTGTGGGGGGAGTAGGTTTACAGTTGTGAGCACCTGAAACAGTTTATTTTTGTATTATTATCTGTCAATTATTGTATTATTTTCCATACAACAACTGTAAGCCTATTTTTACCTGCCTTATAGTATGGGAATTTGAATGTACTAGATTATTGTGTGATAAACAGGGAAAAGAAGCAACCCTTTGAGCCCCCTTCTCTAGCTTCTCGAAGTCACCTGAAGTCACTTCTAAATTCAGTCAGGAAACTTGGGGATAAATTGGCCACCATCATTGCTTCATTTTAAATAGTATTTGCTTGACTTATGACAGCTGATTACAAATCGAGTCCAGAGTAGATATTAAACATGTAAGTGTCCCTCATAATTACACTCCAGGTTTTCTTTGGACCATCTACATTTTAGTATAGTTTCATTCTTTTCATTCTAACAAATGTGTAGATACATGTGATTTACTTTTTGGACCTTTGTAAGACCCATCTTGTTAAACAACAACAACCTACAGAACTAATCCTCTTGTCAGATAAAGGTCCTGATTTTTAGCTGTACATGTATCAGACTCACCATGCCCATAATAGCTTCTGTATGAGATTCGCGGGTATTTGGACAGTTCTCTGCCCTTCTCTCCACTTCTTATGACAGCCACACTCAGACTGTCTTACACACACACAGGGGCCACCGACCTGTTCATAACCACAACCACCACGGAACAACAGAAATGATCTCATCTGCCTTCCAGCAGGGATCAGATATGAGAGACAGAGCAAGCATGTGTGTGTGAGTATGTGCCTGTGTGTGAGCATGTGTCTCTGTGTGCATGTGTATGTGAACACCTGCCTGTGTGTGAGTGTGTGTCTGTGTGTGAGTGTGTGCCTATGAGTGAGCATGTGCCTGTGTGTGGCCATGTGTCTGTATGTGAGCATGCCTGTCTGAACATGCATGTGAGCATGTGTGTCAGTGCATGCATGTGTGTCTGTGAACATGTATCTGTGTGTCTGTATGTGACCACATGTCTGTGTGTGAGCGTGTGTGTTAGTGTGTGTGAGTGTGTGTCTGTGTGAGTGGGTCTGTGTGAGTATGTATCTGTGTGTGAGTGTGTGTCAGTGTGTGACTGTGTGTCTTGGAACCCCAGCATGGCAACAGTGTTGCAGTTGCTGATTATAAAAAGAAGAAAAATTGCCAGAGTGACACAAATTACTAATTACTTTATTATGCAGCAAGAAGAATAAGAAACTGGAAGTTATTTCAGCAAATTCTCTTTTTAAGCAAATAATTGTTGGGTTTCCAAAGCTCTAAATTAAGTAATTCTCCTCAAGACCTTGCTTAAGTCTCCCGCTTTGATCTCCAGCGGCTGGCGAAGCATTGCAGCTGGCTCTGGGATGGGCAGTAGGTTTCATTTGTAGTTATTTTTTTAATGGGCCATCCTCAAAATGAGATATCTTCAGGGGTGTTTTCCCCCCGGTCTTTAGGAGTGGTTTTACTGAATCATCCTGTTTTTCCTCCCATTCTGTGAGAGGGGGCATCGAGTAGTAAAAAGATATTTCAGAAAAGAAAGAGAAGAAGATGGCCTTAGAATAAAGCTTAAGACCAAGGCCCCTGATTTTGTGACCTCGGGCACAGCTGCCACCTTCATCTGGGCTGGATGAGTGAGACAGCGTTTTGACACTTTTTAAACTGAGAAGCACTGGGCATTCTTATGTGTTATTATTAAGATGGCAAAGAATGACAATAGTAAGAAGATGTATTAAAATAATTATACTAGTAGTTCGCGTTTTTTAGAAGGCTTTCAGGATATGTCACGTGCCTGGCATTGGCTGAAGTTTTTCTATAGGGGTTAACTCATTCAGCCCTCATAGCATCCCTTTGAAATAGGTTCCAGCACTTCGCCATTCTACCTGGCAGGTACCGAGAGGGTGGGTAAGTAGCCCAAGATCCAGAAGTAGAAAGGGCAGAGCCAGGGCTCAAGCCCAGACGGTCTGGATCTGGAGTCGATGCTCAGACTTCTACAAACTGCCGCTGGCCCACAGCAGGAGGCGGCAACTGAGCCACCGGCTTGAACCATCAGCTCGATTCTCTGGCCGTCCGCTGTTCAACCACAGGTCAAGCATCCCTTCGGGGCATCACAAGGATGTTCTTCTGTGGCGACAGTTACAAAAAGGGCCGACTTCAACCAGAAGTAACTGAGATGGAGAGAGAGGGTGGAGAGTTGTGTGAATAGGAGGTGGAGGTACGGGGTAGGGGCAGGAACAGTCAGTCACTGGGCTGGCATGTACAGGAACCCAATCCACCGCCAGCCTCCCAAGGGGGACAGTCATTCGTAATAATTTACCGCCGATCGCCAGCAGGATCTGAGAGGATGGAGAAGGCAGGTCTATCAGATGTGTTCAGGGCGAGCAGGGAGGGGAAGGTCTGAGTGGAGGCTTGGACACTCGGTGGTCCCAGCAGGGGTCCCGTGAGGGCCGGCGTGTCTGTCAGCCGGCAGCTCTGTGGTCTGGAGAAGGCCTGCGCGACATGTGGTGAGTACGGAGGTGGCCGTGGGCAAAGCAAGAGGACTGAGACAGCCTGTGGCCTCCAGAGTTTTGCCTCCATCAGATCTTAGAAACACACCCTACGTGACTGGTTGACAGGAGCTGGTAGACTGTGCGGAGGCTGCGCCGTGTGCAGACAGGGGACTGTGGGACACTCTGTGGGAAACGCCGAGGGTGACGTTCCTCCTTCTGCAAACCAGGGACAACGATTCCCAGACCGGCTCACCACACCCAGGGGTCAACAGCAGCGAGCAAGACACACACCATGTGCACAGCAACCGGAAGCCCAGGGAATTCTCTGACCCAGAGGGAGGCGGTTCCCCAGTGCCTGGACCCTGGGACATGATGGCGTTTCTGCCTTGCCAGGGCACAACTTAACTGGCAACTTTAAAGCTGAAAAATCAGAACCACATATGCAAAGTGTGGCCCATGGGGAAGATCTCCTTGCTTGGGTCCCCACGTCAGGGGAGCCAACACCACATAACAGAGGCCCTGCAGCCTGCGGCAGCCTGATCACGCTCAAGGACAGCATCACACCGAGAGGCAGCCCTGGGCCCCAGGCAGCTCACCACCTGGGCCAGACCGGCGAATGTCGCAGCAGGAGGTTAGCAAAACCAATGCTGCCTTAAACGAAACTCTGTGGCTCTGCGGGGAGCCGTGTTTGCTCTACAATATTTTCTGATGATACATATAGAATAGAAAGTGCCTGAACAAGGCAGGCCTTCGGTAACAAGTGCCCAAGACAGAGGCGGCCACACGCAGAGAGGGGTGCTCTGAGCTGCGGTCAGGCAGAGGATGCAGGTACACGCAGGGAGGAACATTCCAGGCTTGCAGGACACCATGAAGTCGTATTTCCGCAGCAGTGTGGGTACTTCAGCACAGCAGCCACAGTGCTAAGAATACAAGTGTGGGGGTTCAAATCCCAGCCGGCCAGGACTTGTGTGAACGTGCGAAAGCAGCTTCACCCCCTGAGCATCTAGTGCCCTCGTGCATGGAATTAATACAATAACCTGCCCCTGACCTTCACCTGTACCCCAACCTACCTTCAGACTGGATGATGGACAGATATCCGGGTTATGTGGTGACCAAGTAGATGATGCATGTGCTACAGCCTAGTACATAGGAAACACTCAGTCATTCCCAGCCCCTGAGTCTGTCCCTGCCCAGACCACCAAGTTCTGTGAGTTCTATGGTGTTAGAGATGATTTCTGACCAGTAACCAACAGTCCGACTTTCATGGGGGAGAGACACTGTGGAGGGAGGGGGTGAGCTTCAACACTGGCTTCTTTGCAGAGCTTCGACTTCAGGGGTGGCTGCCTGGGGAGAGGGCATGTGGAAGACTAAGCCCAGAAAGTCCTGAGCATCTTTCTCTGTACCTTCGACTCTTCCTTAGTCTCTGGACTGAGCCTGAAGGGAGAAGGACAAGGAGGCTGAGGTGGGCTCTGGCGGCCACCAGAGCGTGGCACCCAGCGTCTGGGGGCTGAGACCGTTGGGAGCTTGGCAGCGGATGAGGCAGAGTCTCTGCCCTGAGTGCACCCCGTGCAGACAGCCCCTCCGGGGCCAGTGGACAGGAGTCCATGGGCCAGTGCAGGTTGGCCAGGGGAGGGGACCAAGGGAAGGCATGCCACTGTGCCAGCACCTCAAGGACCTGCCCTCCATGTCTCATAGCATCTCCACCTCCCACGGCACAGTGCGAAGTGTTATAAATTTGCCCCTTGGAGGAAACCGGCACAGCGATGGCAATGGGGATGTGAGAAGGTGAAGGCAGGGGCAGAGGACTAGCGCTTACATACATAACAAAATAACTCCTGTGGGTGGCGGAGCAAAGATGGAAGAGGTCCTCAGTTAGCTGTGTGTGTTTTTGTAGCCTCTGTCCTCGGTGGCAGAGGTCTTTGCAGGTGGGACTGTTGCCTTACTCCTCTCTGCAGCCCAGCAGCCACCCGGGGAACTGGAACACAGTAAGCATCAATGGAAACAATTCTTGAAAGAATGAGTGAACAAATGAAAAAAGCTCCTGTGGCCCATGTATGGGCTGTGTCCATACTCCTGATCACTTGGAAGGGGTTCCAGGTGGAACAAATGTGGAGAAAGGTCACAGGAGCCCAGCCCTCCGCCTCCCAGCCGCCCTCTCACAGGCCAGCCTTTGTCTTACCCTCCTCCCAGGTCTGTCTCTCGGGCTCACCCTTCCCTCTCTCATAGGCCTAAAACACGACTTTATCCTCTTTCTCCCTGCTTGAGAACCTTCTGTGGCTCCCTATTTCTCAAGACATCAAGATCCTCCTGTAGCTTTTAAGCCTTTGCATTCTCCCAGCCTGCACCCCTCCTCCCTGCTCCACTGTTACTTGCTCCAGCCAGCCCCTCGCATTTGCTCCCACCACCCCAAGCCCCCTCCTGGCTTCCTAACCCAACCCAGACAGGCCTTGGGACTCCACTGGTCTGATGGCTTCTGAAGCCTCCAGGCATCAGGAGTCTGGGTGGCGCGATCTGGCACCGGCGGGTTGTCCGTCCTTGTTCTCTGGGTGAATCCTGCGGGAGCATGAAGACTAGATTTCCAGAAGAGGGAAGCATGTCACATCTTCTGCGTCCCTCCCCCCAGTACTCAGCTTGTGATGGACAGATGAATCATGTCTGAGATTATAAAATAATTGATTAAATTCCATTTAACATGCCCCTACTGGGCTCCAGCACTGGGGTTCACAGGTGTGGGAGACACAGTGTCCCTTGTGGGGGAGAAGAGACACCAAAGGCCATTCTAATGCAGAGGAGTCGGTGCTCAGGGGGAGTGGGGGCTGAGCAGAGTCGCCCAGCTCACTGCACAGAGTTGGCAGACCCCAGTCTCCCCAGGGAGGGGACAGCTGAGGGGACTAAGCAGGAGTTAGCAAGGTAGGACTTCTATAGGAGGGGCCACCGCTAGTATAAAGGATTTGGGGGGAGGTGGGGGGATGAGGTTGCAAGTGGAGTCTGTGGCCAGCCCATAGAGCCTCACGTGTCCTGCCTCAGAGTTTGAGTGCTATCCAAAGCTTTTGGGACATTAATGAGGGAAATGAACACACCAGCAGGCACTTGAGTTACCCACAACTTTGAACAGAATACAGCATCTCGTAGGGTCAGCCGGAGAAGTAACAGCCTTGCGGAGGAATACCCAGAGAAGTGTCTCTAAGCATTCTGTGCTCAAGGAAAGGATGCTTCCCTCTCACCTGAGATTAATTTTTAATCTCAATGAACAAGCTTTATGAAAAGCAGTCATTGTTTGTACTGAGAGACTGGATCCCACCAAAACTGGGGAGTAGCCCCTGCCTCTTTCACAGGCCCTCCGGACCCCTTCCCAACCACTCACCTGCAGCTCAGACCCCCATCACTCCCTCACTCAGATCAAAACATCCTTCTCCATCCCACGGGGCTGTGCCTTAGTGTTCCTCACCCTGGCCTCTCCCGCTGGCTTCGGGCCAGTTGCTTATGCCTCTGGGCCTCTGCGACCTCATTTATGAAATGACTATAACACCCCTCGTCCTAATCCAAACGGTGTCCCTAACCCTGACTTTGTTCTGGACAGAATGGTGAGACGTTAGCAGATCCATGTGATGATAAAGCCACATAAAGCACACGCCACACTCAGGACATATCAAGTCTCCACCACTGTTGGTTCCTTTGCCCTTTCCTGCTCATGTCACAAGCCTGAAGTTCAGGGGCACAGGCTAATTGATCTTGGACCTGTGCTCAGGGCCTGTGAACAGGATGTCCCCGGAGCAACTTCTCAGCTGAGCGTTTGTTCAAGTAAACAGAAGTAGGGCTGTTCATGGACTATAATGCCTATGACTCCACTTAAAAATATATCTCCTGAAGGAGGGAAAAGTTATGGCACACCTGCCAAGGCTAAGGACTTCATGTAGATAGAGGGTCTAACCCTCCTAAGAATCACAAAAGTGGATATTGCCCCCATTTCACAGATGAAGAAACTGAGGCTTATGGAGGTCAACTGTGTCTCATTCAAGTCACTACGTCCAGTCAGGCTCATTTAGGAGAGAGAGAGAGTGTAAGAGAATACATGTGTGTCTGTACTAGTGGCCTTTTAGTCACCCTCAGGTTACATACAAAACGTCACCATCAATTCTGTCATTTCCCTAACTGGTTGTAAGAGGTAAGACATTAGACAGATTATCTCCCCTTTCTGTGGACCTCAGTATTGTTTTGTCACTGTTGTTTGCATGTTTTTTGTTTGTTGTTTAAATTCATAAAAGGGTGGAGGTGAGGTACAGCAGGGTGGAGCTTGGGGCAAGGTGGGGCAATATAAGATATACAGTCCCCCTATCAACACCAGCCTCCTAAGATTCTCTACAATACTTCCCCTCATTTCTGTATGAATCACATTCCTCATTTCCAGAACCAGTTATTCGAAAGCCGCCGTCCCAATCAAGCCCCCAGCTGTATTTCCTGGCTTTGCAGCCCATGCCTTCATTTATAACCGGAGCTGCCTAAGTTCGTCTAGGAGTTAGCTGGTCAGGGCTCACTGCTTCCCACCCTGAGGGCAGTCATAAACATCAGGAAAGGAATCAAAAATGAGAGCACTGGGGCACTTTAGCGCCGGGAGGCACCTCAGGGACCATCTACAATCCCCTCATTTTACAGGTGAGGAGTCAGGGGTCTGGAGGAGTCCAGAGACTCTCCAGGGCTCCACCAGCAAAGACACCATCCTAATACTTGCTTCCAGGCATTTACAGACTAACCATGGACCCTGATTTCATGGAAATTAGACGGATCAACAGCCAGCAGGATTCGAATGTAGTGGGCTACAGGCACGGGGGCTGTCAGGAACAGAACTGCTCAGAGTGATTGAAGGATGCTTCCTGAAATAAATGTGTTGTGAAATAGGCATTGAAGTGTGTGACAGAATGTAAAGGACTTTGCTTCAAGACTCTAAGGCAGAAATATGGTCTCAGAGGTTGTGGCACCTGTGGTTGTTTGTGGCTCCTTGTCTCTGCCAATCCCTGGCTCCTCTTCTTCCTCATTTTTCACTGGGTGTGTGAACACCCAGAATAGGAACTACATTTCCCAGCCTCCCTTGCAAGCAGGTATGGCCAGGTGATAAGTTTGGACCGATGAGATATAAGACAGAAGTGTTGTGTACAACTTCCTGGAAGTGTCTGTAAAAGAATGGCCGTGCCCTTCTTTCCTCCTTCCTTTTCCTGCCAACTCTGCAGATACGATAGTTGGGTCCTGAGTGGACATCCTGGACCATGAAGGGAAATTAGATGGATCAACAGCCAGCAGGATTCAGATCAACAGCCAGCAGAGCAGTTAGTTTTAGGTGGCCTACCCCCAACTTCCTTACGTTAGAATTTCTATCTTTCATCCTTTTTTTTTCTTTAGCTGAATCTAATTCTAGCTGATGCAGAAGTAGAAGGGGAATAATTTCAGAAGGCCCTAGTGAAATCCAGAGATGGAGGCAGCGCAACTGACTTGCAGAGATTGGAAGTGAAGTGAGAACAATTCTGACACGGACACTAGTGGAGCTAGAGGACGTCCTAGATAGACCAGCGATTCTCACACGCCATGCCTCAGGATCACGTGGAGAGCTTCTTAAGCCCCCTGGCGGGGCCCTCACCAGAGTTCCTGATTCAGTTAGTTTGGAAGCTGGCACCTGAACACGTGCAAGTCTCGTGAGTTACCAGGCTTGGATGCTACTGGTTCAGGGGACCACATGTTGGGGATCATCGTTCTAGATTTTTCAAAGATACTTACCAAAACTCGGCTTTCTTGGGTGAGTCTCAGCGTTGCATCTCTCTAAGAAGATGAGATGATTTCAGCTGCTCTCAAAGACCAGGGAATGGGGAGAGGCAAGAGAGGGTCTGAACAGCTTGGGCAAGCTGAGCATCCAGTGAAAAAGATTTGTGATGCAAATGACTTACTGGTGGTGTTCAGCTGGGAGCAGAAGGGATTTCAATATGGTGAGCCAAATCGACTTCATTACCTGACAATTAGCTCTAAATTAATGCAAGACTGTGCTGCCTGAATGTGCTCTAAGGAAGAGGGTCCCTGACAGCTTGAGATAGGCAGGTCCTGAGACATCAATCTTAGCTGGAGGCAGAGAGGGCTTTTTCTCAGTTTGCCAGTGTACTCTGAGCTCAAAGGATGGTCAGCACCCCACTGGAGGCCCTCTCCAACTTTCCTGCCTCCAGATTTAGCCCTGATTAACCCAACTCAACCCCATCCGAATGGACCTGGTCTCCCAATGCCCTTGAACCTCCAGGCTTGCACACAGGCTGCTGATTGTACAGCAGTGAGATGCTGCAGGATGAAGCTCATTAAGTTTTAGAGGCGCAAACTGTGAGCATGGTGTGAGTATATTCTGAGTATATTTGACCTTCTCAGTTGAAGTCATAAATCCCCAGAAAGTAGGAATTATTTTTCCTCTTTCTTTAGCTAATCCTGTCCCCATCTTATTTTCTCTCCTTCCCTGCCCTGTCCTCCCCTTCCCACTCTTCCTCTGATACGGTGCACACAGGAATATGGCCATAATAAGTGATGACCAATGGATTGAGGATCATGGGGACTTCATTTATTTACTCACTAAACATGTGCCAGCGTACAGATCACCATGTCCTGACCGCATAAAACTCATAGTCTAAGGGCCATGCAAGTGAGGAAGTAAAAACAAAAACAACAACAACAACAACAACAAAAACACCAGAAAGGTCTTGTCTGGTGTGGCTCAGTGTATTGAGAGCCAGGCTGTGAACCAAAGGGTTGAGGGTTCGATTCCCAGTCAGGGCACATGCCTGGGTTGCAGGCCAGGTCCCCAGTAGGGGGCGTGCAAGAGGCAACCACACATTGTTCTTTCTCTCCTTCTCTATCTCCCTCCCTCCTCCCTCTCTAAAAATAAACAAATAAAATCTTTTTTAAAAACCCAGAAAGGTGTGTTTTATGGCCTTAAAGACCCAATATACATGGAGTGAGGCTCAGGGCACCCTGCAGACCAGTGCCTGCCAGTTCCAAAGTCCTGTAAGCATTCCAGCACACAGTGTAAACCCTTTGCCTTCCCTTGCCGTCTGCCCACTGCCCCCACCCCTTGCTTAGGACACAAGCAGGTCACTGTCCAAGGATATTCTCCTGAGCCCTCAGGTGCCTCCAAACCCTCGGAACCATTGACTCTGAAAAGTCGAGGTGAGCAAAGGAAAACAAAACAATGGGGCACAGGAATGCCAGGGAGCCGGCTCTGCCCCTTCCCCCAGCCCAAACCCCTGCCCCAAGCCCATCCCTGAGGATGCTTCCCAGTGCTGCAAGTTTAGTCGCCTCACATCTGCATCCCAAATAGAGCTCTTTTAAAATATTTATTTGTTTTTGACAAATGACCCCTAGTTTTTCTCTTCTTATATGAAAGATGCTGAGCTGTCAGTCCAGGGAAGGAGAATCGAGCCGATGTCCACCCATCTGTCATACTCTCTCTAGAAAACAATGATCTCACATCATTTGTGACCTGACTCAGTTCAAAAATGTGAAGATATCAAATTACACATGTATATTGCTTCCCAGAATGCTTTAACTTCCATAACCTATTTTTATTTTAAATTTTAACTTTTTAACTTTAGGGTGGAATAATGGACAGAGATAACTGTATGTATTTGGTGTACAATGTAATCATCAGACACACATGGAATGATTATCGAGACAAATAATTGGTGCCTCCATCACCTCACTTGGTCACTACTGTGTGCGTGTGGTGAGAATGCTCACCGTCTGCTCTCAGCAGCTCTCAAGTACCCAATGCGTACTATTAGCTGCAACCAGCATGCTCTGCATTAACCCTGAGAACTTCTTCTTGTGACTGCAGGTTTGTACCCTTGACCTACAGCATCCCCTCCCCCCCACCCAGCACCTGACACCCCCCATTCTATTCTCTGTTCCTATGAAATAAACTTTATTATTTTTTTTAGAATCCACATATAAGTGATACCATACAGGATCTGTCCATGACCTTATTTGATACCCTAATCATTCTGGGAGTTCTCCCCATGTTACCGAGGAGCAGTCAGTCTTCAGTCGAAGAACCGAGGCCTCCGCATGGGCCATTGACTCTCTGGACCCCGTGCTCTTCCCGTCAGACCACGCCCTCCCCGCCACCTGCCGCAGAGAGTGTGCACCCAACACAGGCCCAGAAAGCGTGCCTGTGTGTGCAACAGCCTCACCTCCCACCCACTTCCTCCACTGCTGCCATCACACCTGTTTGGAACCCCGGAGCAAAGAGTTGTCAAGGAGAATAAAAAATGTCAGGACAGCCTTGGACGGGTGGCTCAGTTGGTTGGAGCATCCTCCTGTGCACCAAAAGGTTGTGGGTTCAATTCCCGGTCAGGCCACATACCTACATTGTGGGTTTAATCCCCAGTCAGGAGGGTACAGGAGGCAACTGGGAGGCAACTGATCCCTGTTTCTCTGTCTCTAAAATCAATGGATATATCTTCTGGTGAGGATTAAAGAAAAAACTGTATATGTAAATATCAGGACACTACAACGCACTTAGGATAGTATCTGTATCCGTCAGTGTCCTCCAGAGAAACAAATAGGAGGTGCGTATGTGTATGTAAATAAATAAATAAATAAATACTTTTTTCTAAATATGTCTATTTTAACATTATAAATAAGTAAGTACAGTTCTGGTGATGGAAGGAGACCTGACCTTGGCCGGTGCACACACAGGACAGTGCACAGATGACGTGTTGTGGGATCGTGCACCTGAAGCCTGTGTGATTTTGTTCACCAGCATCACCCCAATACAGTCAATAAAAAGGAAAAAAATAAATATATATTTTTATAAATAAATATATTTTTCTGAATATATGTATTTTATAAATAAATTAATTAATTAAGCACTTGGCTGATGTGATTTTAGGACCAACAAGTATAAAATCTCTTAAGCAGCCTGGAAACTCAGGCAGGATTTGATGCCGCAGTCTTGAGACGATTTCTTCTTCTCCCAGAAACTTGTTTTTGTTCTCAAGGTCATCAACTGATTGGACGAGACCCACCCACATTATTGAGGGAAATCTGTTTTACTTAAACTCAGTGAAGTCTAAATATTAACCACATTTACAAGATACCTTCACAATAACACCTGGGTTCGTGTTTTAGCAAATAACTTGGCACCACAGCCTCATCAAGACAAGACATAAACACTTGCCTCATTTCAATGCTGTCTCTAGAAGCATCTAGGAGGTGTGAGTTCAAGGGGCTTTGGGGAAACAAAGGTTCCTCTTCTAGCCAGAAACACAGAGATGGAACAGGAAGGAAAGGAACCCCTCAAGAGGAGGGGCACTACTTCTGTCCATTGTGTCAGGAATTCAACACGTGGGTTTCTGGATGGGACAAAACACAGCCCCTCCCCCAGCACTGGCCCCATACCTTCCTGGGGTGCCCTCATGGTAGATATAAAGGAGATTTTTTAAAAATACCTCCACCAAATAGGCTCAAGACCCTAAAATCTTCTCACCCTTAGTCACCTTCAAATCCTGGAGCACCAATGAGCTCAGTCCTCACAGTTACACTCACCCTCCCAGGAAACAGTCACCCCAGGATGGATTTCCTTGATTAACTTCTCACATCTGATAAATAACACCTGCCCTGTTCTAGTGCTTTCCTCTGACTCTGTTTATTAACAATGTTCAAGATTTTTCTTCTCCCACGATGGGTGCTACAGGCACGCCATTCAAACTCATCACACCAAGGGGAGGTCTCCAGCCATCCGTGGCTTTGAGCCAGCCCGTGACATTGTATTTGTCTGACTGAGGTGACACAGCTCTAACGGAAAGAGTTCTGGTCCTGGAGCCAGACCTGGGGGTCACTCTGGTGCACCTTGGCCTCTGCGTGGCCTTGAGCCAGTTCAGAACTGTCAACGTAAGGACCATCTGAAAAGAGGGTTTCCCTGCCAGTGAAACGAGAACCATTGAGAAGTCAACAGCACGGAAAAGCACCGTCCGAGTGGAAAGTGCTGCATGAATCCAGGACCAAGCTGCTTCTTATCCTCACTGTCCCAAATCCCTTCTGAGCCACATCACCCCCACCCCCTCCGGGAGCCCTGCCATGTGGCCTCTGCCAGTTGCCACTGCCGTGTACAAACCGCCCCAAAGGCACGGCCATTAAAAACAACCATTTCATTATTCTCAAGGAGCCTGTCAGTCGGAAATCAAGAAGAGCGAGGCAGAAGCAGCTCCCTGCGCTCCACGGTGCCTGAAACCCCTGCTGGAAAGAGGCAGAGACCGGGGAGCCTCACATTCCGGCCACTGGAGCCACACAACGGCCTGTGCACTCACAGGTCCAGCGGCTGGCCGGGCTCTCCAGGCCTGCTGGCCACACACCCGCACGGGGCCTTCCCAGGGGGCCGCTTCAGCTTCCGCACAGCGCGGTGGCTGGGTCCCTGCAGCGAGTGTCCCCAGGGAGCCCGGCGGAAGATGTCTTGCCTTTTGCAACCTAGCTTCGGAGACACATAGCATCCCTTCAGCTGTAATCACACGTCCACGAGGATTCATGGGGAAGGAGTACAGGCTGCCCCCACCCCCAGACAGAAAGTCCGGCTGTGAAAACAGTGTGTGGGGTGGAAGGCACTGTGGTAGCCATTTTCGCAAAAGCCAGTCTGCCGGAGGTTCTGAGTCACTAGATGGACGAACAACCTGGCCAGGTGCGGTTCTGGACCAGGGTGCAACTTGGCAGGCTGTGCCCTCTATTCTTGCCCGTTCCTGGTTCTAGGCATCCACCGAGACTGGCACAAACTGTACCCATATTAGGAAACCTGCCCAGCGCAAGTTTCAAACCAAGAGTGTTCTGGGGAGAGGGAGGCGCAGAGCGCACAGCTGGCCTGTCCCCACGCTCCTGGCCCTTCTGCCCCGCCCCCAGGCCTGCACTAGGCTTGGTACTTACACCTCCCCCTTTTCCAGAGTGACCCCAGCCCCCATTCTATGGACAGTGCCACCCAAGACCATCCCATTTGAGGTATTCGTGGCATACCTTCGGTACTCAGAGAGCAGCATAGGTGTTACCTGGGAACTTTCTAGAAATACAGACCCTCTGACCCCACCCTGGACCCATGTGATCAGAACCTGCCTTCTAACAAGCTCCCCAGGTGATTCTAAGGCAGAAGACAGATGGAACAGCCCCAGACAGGCAGAACTTGAAAGGAAACCGCATGCAGCGGCGTTTCAGTCTTGGCTTTGCCTATTTGTCAGCTGGGCAAACTTGGGCAAGTTTTTTGACCTCTCTGAGCCTCAGTTTCTCTAATATGTACATTAGCTGTCAAAGCTACCTCAGAAGGTGCATGTGCGTGTGTTGGCAGCCAATAAAATTCAACTCTGAGGGCCAAGTTCAGGCATAAATCCCCCATCCCCCACCCCAGGCTTGGCCAAGGTCTCTCCCAAAGGCTCCCCTCTGCCATGGGGTCCGTGAGGCAACAGAGGGAAGAGCGTTCTGGCATCGAGGTCAGCACTGCAAGGAAAGAGCAAGACCAAAGCACAAGGCTCAGGGAGCCTCCCTGGAGAGAGCTGTCTCCCCGAAAGTCAGGGGGGATCCAGGAAACCTGCCCTCTTTGGAGATATCATTATTTTTTCTAGTAGGCATTGCCGACCACCCACTTACACGAGTTCTGACAGGGGTCTTTATTGCCCTTTACCCTCTGGAAATTAGATCAGTTCCCCCACACACAAGTAAGTTGTTCTAGGAAACCTGTCTCCACTGGGAGTGAGGGGGCCCTACCAGGGACGGGGGCTTAGAAAGGAGTCACAGACCCCAGAACCACGCGTGGTCCCTACACCCGGTGTCAGTCAACCCACTTCTCCCACCGCCAGTGCCCAGGCCTGCCAGGCGCCAGGTTGTGTGTCTGGGGTGCAGGGAACCTTAACGTAAAAACCATGCATCAATACAGTCCTAGAAAGCAGAAGAGCTGGTAGAAAATGTTACCAGGCTATTAAAAGATTCAGTACCTCTAAGCCTTCAGATGATCTCATCCCTCCCCATGCTACAAGCTTTCAAGGGAAGTAAAAATAATCCGAAGCAAAGATTACGAGAAGAAAGCTCCACGCTTACTCTATCAGCACTCAGGGCTCCAAGTCCTTCCTTAGATCTAACTTAACGCCTTCCTGCTCTAAGTTTCCTGCAACTGACTGCCCCGCCCAGTGCCCCGAGCACAGAAGCTTGTCCGTGGGCTGTGGTTCTGGAAAACTCAACCCCCAGGAAGCGGGAAAATAGTCTCTCCATATCTTCCCATTCCCAGGGAGGTCTGCTTCTCGAGAGCTGGATGGTTCAGGTGTTTGCCTTCGAGCCCAGCTGGTCTTGCTAAGCCCAGCTGGCCTCCCCCGCAGCTGAGAGTCTGGACAAACGAACACCCAGGCACACACTGCCCTTCAAAGATGGGCACGAGTTAGTGGGGACATTTGACGTCTTCCCCAAAGGAAATTGACGCTGAGGTTACCTAGTGAGGTGGACATGAAGTCCAGAGAAATACCGAACCACAGAGATCAGAGACTTTCCAGAAGGAATCTGTTACAGAAAAATAATGCTGCCGCTTGCCGAGCTGACCAAGTTTCAATCCCTTTTCCTTCCGGACCTTGGCCTTGCTGTCAGCGTCCAGCTGGCCCGTCCATTAGCCGTCTGTGCAGTTGGAGAATCGAATCTAAGCAATTCTACAGACACAGTTGTGGATTAAAATCTTCCAAAACGTTTCAACTGGACGTGCGGGAACTGCGTAAATGCTCCTAGTAATAATTCTCTCACAGCAGAGCCACCAGAACTGAGTGTCCTGGGAGCGGGGACACAGAGGTCCCAGCTGGGTCTTCTCTGACTCACGGTGGGGCTGCGGGCCAAGTCCCTTTCCCGGCACAGGCCCTGAAAGGGATCCATCACCCCCGCCTCCCACCTGATGGAGGCACGCCAGAGACAAACTGATAAAGTGAGCTTCGAGCACTTGGAAGTGAGGAGATGCTGACAGCTGATCACACCCCTGCACGGCAGATGCCCCGTGGGGGAGCCAGGCCTCCTCCGCTTCAGCTGCGTCATCCGCAGCCTCATAATCTGGTTTATATGATGAGGTCTGATGGTCGGGTCCCCACAGAGCCCTGGCCAGGCTTGGAGAGGCCCATCCCCATGGGAAGGCTTTGCTCTTGGCCTTCACAGAGCTGGGTCTGGTTTTGAAGTTCAAAGCCAAGGTCAAGGGGTCTCTGATAGAGGGGCAGGGGCTCTCGGATCCTATCTGTCTCTAGGAAAGATTTGGAAGCCCTGCTAACTTTTCATCCCAGGCTGTGGGCTGATGATGGGCAAAAATGTAAACGGGCCAAGTTGACCAGCCGAGGGGTCAGGGTCTGTGACCAGGTATGTCAGGAGGGCTGCCCGGGAGCCCCTATGCCTCACCCAGAACTGCCTCCAGCTTCCGGCAAATTCTTCCTCGCTCTCCGATGAAGCTTGGCTGCTCAGCGTCTCAGTTCCTCTGGGGGTGCCATCTCACATCCCAACACGCTGGCACCTATTCACGTGGACGCACCCATCAGAGAACCTCCTTTTCCTTCTACAAGCTCCTGTCAGAGGCACAGCAGACGGAGGAAAGGACAGGGCCGGGGGAACTTGCACCCCGATCAACCCAGCGCTGAGGTGGTAGGGAGAGGAGAGGAGAGGCATTCACAGCCGACCGGGGGAGCTGATGCGTAGGACTGATGGGGCCTTGCGAGGTGGTGCCTGGTGCCCACCAATGCGGAGAGTCAGGCAGGTTGGGTGTCTGCAAGAGGCCCAGCTCCCGGGAGCCATCCCGAGAGGTGTCGCGTCACATGACTATGTTATTCCATGATGGTACACAGGGGTCTGCACTCGGGGGGGATTGCAAGAGGAAGAAAGTTCATACTGTCCATTCCAAGAGTTCCCCTCCAGGATGTGCCCACGGAAGTTTCCAGAACCCTCAACTTTCCCACATGCCCCGCCCCACACTCCTGGGCAGGCCCTAGCTCTGAGTTCTCCCCACTTCCCAATGAAATGCCTGCATCTCATCCAGCTTGACATTGTCCACCTTGGTTTCCATCTGTAGCTCTCCTTGGGGACATCCTTCCAGGGGACCCTGTTAGAGCAGGCTCGTGTACACAATAAATGGAGTCACTCAGTGGCAGCTGGTGAGTGTTTTCAATGAGTTGGAAAATCGGGTTGCATGCATCATGAAATATGGTGCTTACACCGCAGCAGGGCAGAGGGTGGGGGTGTGGCTAAGTGCCTTGTGATTAGGCCCCGCCTTCCCACCTTCCCTCTCCACCCCCTTCTCTTTACCCGCCACTGCTTCTTCTCTGGAGTTTTTAAAGTTGGAATCTGCCTCAGTATTCCATTAATATGTTGTAAGAGATGCTTCTTCAAATAAATGGTTGTTTGCCTTCGGGCTCAAAGTGATCTTTTACGTACGCATAGCAGGGTGTGTTGGCTTGTACACACGCATGAGTTTGTGAGTGTGTCCCTGTGTGTGTAAGGTATCAAATAAATGTTTACTGATGATGCCTATCCATACGTGTCATGCACTTGCATGTGTATTTGTACATCTCATGCACACAGACACACACACACACCTGGCCTCAAGAGCCATGTGCCCCTAATCTCCAAATGGCTTCAGCAGAGATATTGTAGGTGCACGGACAGACACTCAGATCGCTCCCACGATGTATTTCCCGACTGCAAGCCCCACCACCCACACAGTCTCAGGACTCGAAGCACAGGGAGGTCATGTCTCTGGGGTCCACTGCCCCTTTTCCGCGCAGGTGCAAACTAATCCAGCGCATTCTTCCTTCCTGCTCTTCACTCCTTCCCCTCCTAAACTGTGTCTCTTTCTCCCCAGCCCCTCCTTCTGCATCGTCCCTTCTCCAAAGAGCCAGATGTCAGACGTGTTCAACAGAGGTCCACAGAGCACAGACATCAAGCGGGAGGGGTCGTAGAAACCACCTCCAGGCTCTCAGCTCATGAGTGAGCAAACCCGGGCTCCAAGATGCTGAGAGATTTCTCCCACGTGCCCTTGGGGGTCACGGGAGAGCCAAGCCAAGGGCCTGGGTTTCCCAGCCTTTTCCACAACCTTGCCCTCGGTGCAGGAAAACCACTGCATGGGTTCTTTCCCTGCACCTCAAGCCCCACCCACATCAGAGGATAATGTGAGTGTAGCCAGTAAACATCCCCAGTGAGTGAATGAGTCTAACATCACACCTTGGCTAACAGTAAATAAACTGCTCTCTAGGATGGAAGGACTTCACAAGGATTCTTTCCCCGAGGAGCGGAGAGGTGGGGGGCCGAGGCACAGAGCAGTGATCCTGCTGCTCTTGGACTTCTTGCATGACTTCACACGGGTGGCCTTGGTCCCCATACCCCCCAGCTCTGGCATGTGGCCACCAGAGGGTTAGCGCCTCCCCCCCCCCCCCACAAACACACACCAGCATAAGCCACAGGAAGAAATAATGGGAAGATACAGGCCGGGAAGACCCGGCTCCAGCCCAGGGAGGGGCTGAAGAGATGACCGCCGGATTCAGTGCCTCGCGTTATGCAGGAACTCCGCACGCAGAGGTGCAATGCCTCGCCCAAGTTCAGGCAGAGAGGTCCGGTGCTTGGCGTTCCTGGAGTGACCCTCTGTTTCCAAATCCTCCCATCCACTCTCCCACTTAGAGTTGTCCCAGGACACTTCTCTGAGAGCAATGCTGGGCGAGGCCATAGGTCTGACCCGCTCTCAGAGGAGGACACTAATTCTAGATGACTCGCTGCCTGGCCAGTGTCATACCCCAAGCCCAGCTCAGCTGTCTCTCTCCTGCCTGCCACACCCACCGTTCCTGTTTCACTGGAGACAGAGCAGATGTCAGAGCCACGTGGAGGGACCAAGGAAGTGGGATTTGAGACATACAGGTGTGCCCAGGCTCCTCAGTCTGCCTGAAACTCCCCCTCCAAAGCTTCCCTAACCCCGCACCCCAGGAGCCAGACTGAGGGATCTCTAGGGAAGGGGCTGCTGCTGGTAGAAATCCTTCTCCAAAGGCGGGCGCGCCCTCTGCTGTTAGCACGGTGAATTGCGGGTCCCCCCGCTCAAGTTCAGAAATTGTCCTTTGAATCCATCCATCTGCGTCCTGTCAAGAGGAAGGACTTACAGAAGAGGGCCGATGGAAATGGAACCAGAAGCCCTTCCTTCCCTCGGTATCAGAGCTGAGTCTGTTCTCTGGGAACTCAGGTGGGAGGGTGTGGGATCCAGGAGGGCAGAGAATAGGGGCTGACCTAACTCTTCGGCAACTGAGCTTGTGTCTAAGCCCGGAGGAGCAGCAGGAAGAGTGCGGGGCTGAAAACCAGTGTGGGATCTAGTTCCATTTCTACCACTTAGTACTAATCTCTGACTAAGCCATGTGCCTCTCTGTGCCTCAGTTTCCTCACCTATAAAATGGGCCTTATAATGTGTGGCCTTACAACTCAGAGATGTGTCCTGGAAAACTCACTTTACAGGTGTGTTGAGGCATCAGAGAACGGTGGCGATGTTACTCTGCTCGGGTTTCTTTCCCAGGAAATGGCCAGGAGGGTGTGAACTGCCCAGGCCTCTTCCCTGCCTGGATTCAGACTTTTAAATGTCACTGGATGATTCCATCCTAGCCCTTGACAATGTCACCAGACCCGCCACGTTAAGGCAAGGCATTCCTAAGGTTGTATAAATAAAAATGCTTTGGGGGGGGCAACACAGTCTGCAAAAATCAGTCAATCCCCTCGGCTGTCAGCCTCCTGGCAAGTGGGACTGAGAGCCAAGGACAGGGGCCAGAGCTGGCTGGAGAGGACCCAGAGGGGTGGGGGAGGGACATGCTGCTCAAAGAAGGGGAAAAGAGCAGGGTCAAGGTCCCTGGGGCAGCAGGGGGTCCCTAGGATGGGGGCATAGAGGGAGGGAGGGACAGGACAGCTTCCTCTAAGCTTGGAATTTTCTGGGGTCAGCCCTGAGTTGAACTTGCCCTGCAGAGAGGTCCAGAGCGTGGGATCCAGAGTGAGAACTGATGGTAAGGGGGAGTCTCCTCTGTCCCTTGTGCCCGGGGCATCTGCCGAACCTCACTGACCCCATCCGTACTTTGCAGCCATTAGCTCACCCCAGCACAGGTAAACTGCCTCCCCACTAAGGGGCACCTAGTAGGTGCACCAAAATAATTATTGTCACTATTATTATCCTGATCATCATTGTCACAGCAGTCCCAGCCCCCTTATTTTCCGTATGATGTTCTCTTATTTGAACATCAGTTTCCTCATTAACAAAAATAAGGAGGATCCCTGTCCCTCCTAGGCTGCAGGGGTGCAGTGGGGAGAGGGAGAGTGGTACCCCAGGTGCATCGGGGGAGGAAGGTTCCAGAGGGACCCAAGATGCTATTACCGAAAGCTAAATGTTCCGTGGCGAAAAGCTGGTGCAGCAATCTCTGCATCCACTTGATGTGAGTGGGCACATTACTGTAATGTCCCGATGCTGCCTCAGCGCGGGGAAGGCCGAACGGTGCGCAGCCCCGAGACGCCTGAGCAGCATGAAGATCAGACGGTGCAGGGAAGCTCGCCTGGCTTACCTGAGAAAACAGGGCTCTTTGCTTCGAACATGACTGGAATTAGTCCACGGCCACCTGCCTCAGACAGAGCTGCCCAGGGCTGCCCAGGGGTGGGGGTGGGGGGTCGGGGGAGACAGGGCTGGCGGAGAGGAGAGAGACAAAGGCAAGCAGAGCACACACATCCTGGTCGGAATCCAGGGGAGAGAAAACCCCGTTATAACCCCAGTCCAGTGCCAGTGTGGACGCTGAAGTCCTGACTTCCACATGTTGCTCTGAGCACACCGCTGACCCTCCAAGAAGCTTCCTGGACACCCTCAAACATGAACCGAGCGCCTCGCGCTTGGTTTCCAGCTGTTCTGGGGAGCACCTCCAGGCTACTTCCCCCCCTGCTCTGGTCCAGGCAGACAGAGGACACCTAGGCAGTGGGTCTTCAAGGTTCAACTCCGAGTGGGCATGGGAGTGGGGGTGATGCCCTTGACTGGACCTAGGAGGTGGCAGGAGATGGAAAGAAGGTAAGCAGGACAGAAATGGGTGGGACCCTCACGATGTCCCCTCAGGGCTAGGGCTGCCTTTTCACCCCACTGAGCACTCTCCAACTTCCCCATAGACTCCTCCCTTGATACCCGTTTGAAATGGTTCCCATATTGTGAGCGGGACTGAGATTCTGTCATCTGGCCCAAATCTCACTCCCCACGGGATGACCAGAGACTCTCATCCCCCTTTCTGGTTTCTCTCCAGACCCTGGGGAAACCTCTGGGCCTTGATTTTGTCCCCTGTAGAGTGAGAGTAGTTGTCCATCCAGGACCCGGCTCCTACTGTACCAACCTTCCCGCTGACACTCCCTCTCCCGACAGCATATGTAGCTCACACTCACGCTCACGCTCACGCTCAGGGCTGTCAGCTTCCCTTCTCAGCCTTCTTTCTTAGCCATCCCTGCGCCCCCCTGGCAGGCAAGGCCTGCGCCTTTTGATGTTGAGATTCTGATGGGCCCCTCCTGGGCCCCTCCCCCCACACTCTCACACTGCAGACTTCCTCCCAGCCTGTGCTCACCATGGTTACAGTTTCAGTTCGCTCTTTTTTTTATTATTATTGTGGCAAAAGATACGTAATGTTTACCATTTTAACCGCTGGTCAGTGCACAGGTCAGTGGCGTTAAGGACATTCACACTATTTCATGCTCCTATCACCTGCTATATTATATCCAAAAGCTGGTCACCATCCTCAAGACAAACTCTACACCCACTAGACGATAATGCCCTCAGCCCCCGGCCCAGCATCACCCCCGAGCTTTTTATCTCTGTGAATCTCCCTATTTGAGATGCTCATACAAGTAGAATCACATGGTACCTGTCCTCCGGTGTCGGGTTTACTTCACTTAGCCCGCTATTTTCAAGGTCCATCCATGCTGTCGCATGCGTCAGAATTTCCTTGCTTTTATGGCCGAATGGTATTTCACTGAATGCGTATACTACATGTTGCTCATGCATCCATCTGCCCGTGGCCACGGGGCTGTTTCCAACTCTCGGCCACCGTGAAGAGTGCCACTGTGAACACGGACGTCCAGTTCCCTCTTCTCGGTTCTCCTGGGTGTATGTCTGGGAGCAGAGTCACTGGGTCCTGTGGTAACCCCCTGCTTCCCTTTTTGAGGAACTCACAAATTGTTTTCCCAGAAGCTGAATTATTTTACATTCTCAATGGCAATGCATAAGTGTTCCAATTTCTCCACGTTCTCACCAGCACTTGTTATTTTCTGGGTTTTGATTATAGCTATCCTGGTAGATATTTAAGTGGTTTCGTTTCTCACTTAACTCCCCTCCACACCCCCAAATCCCTGTGCCGCTAGGCAGTGGCCCGGAGGGACTCGCAGATGGGATGGCTGCTTTGGTCACAGCTGTCTGCCTGAGATGACAAGGTCCCCGAGTCCAGCTGTGTCTGTTCTGCTCGCTGATAGAACCTGGAATGCCAGAGGACTCAGGGACAGTTTCTGATGAATAGGAAGGAAATGAAATTAAAAACGGATTGACAGAGAGAAAGTCACATGACCCTGAGACCAAAGGGCAGACCCAGGAGTGAAAATGAGGGGAGAAAGGAGCGAACTAACCATAGTGTCAGTCCCCAGGGGGCACCTTCTGCAAGCTCCTTCCCAGCACCTGACTCTCATGCCTTGCGGACCTGAATTGGAAAATCACTGAGATCCTGTTGCTGAACCCCCTGCCACCTCAGCCCCACATCAGCTTCCGGAGCCTGAGGGGGTGCGCTTTTCTGGGGTTCCTGCTGGGACCAGAGGCAGCCTGCGGCAGCCCCAAAAACCCCAGTCAGGACCCCAGCAAACAGGAGAACACAGCTTTTTTCAATACAGCTGTTGCTCCAGGCGCTTGGAGGGAGGCAGGCTACTCCCAGAGGGAAGGCTTGGACACAGGGCCACAGTGGGACCCGCATGGTCCCATTATCTGATCTGTGGCTCCATCCCTGCTTCCTTTTATCCAGACAGTCAAGGAAAAAAGCAGAAGAGATGCTCAGAGCTCCCTTAGCCAAGGGGGGAATAAGGGAGATGTCGGGGAAGAGGTGGCCGAGAGAGGGTGGCGAGTAAGCATACTCTGGGTGACGAGGGAGGAGTGGAACACGCGATCACACGGAAATGGGCTGTGTGGGGCCAAACCACCACGCTTTCCCTTCTCCAGCTCCGTCTCTTCCTGTCTCCCCATCCCTCTCCCAGTTACTATCAAAGCAAAATTTACGAAAAGCTCGAGGCATTGGATATTCCTTTATTTCAATCTAACTTTTTGCAATCTCAAGTGAACAGCTTGGCTGCTTCTGCCTGTCAGGGAATTTAAATTGCAGATGGGATGGGGAGCCAGCTGCCCAGCGCAGCAGCAGCCCCTCTGGTGAGCACTGTCATTGCCTAGCAACTAGTCTGCAAGAACTTCATGAAGCAGCCGAGAAAGTTCCACTCTGCAAAGTGACCTTGATCCAGGGCATCTCCTGGGGGAAGAGAGGGAGTATCCCAGAGAACAGAGACCTCCTATCACATCCGGGTCGAGGAATGCAGCCAGGGACCGAAATCAGCATTTGCTCCCCGCCCACCCATCTTCTGTGTGTCCTGCGGCGGCATGGAGAATTCTCACGGGTTTTGACTTCCCGTTGTTGTGGAGGCCGTTTCAAACCAAAGATGCCTTCCTTCTTTTCTTGGTGCCCCTCACACCTCACACACCAACAGTGAGTGACAAAAAGACAGGAATGAATAATGCAACCTACGAACACGCACGTGCGTGCGCACACACACACAATCACATACATAGAAAGGCAAGTGCTTAGGCTGGTGAAAGCAAACCAGCCGCCAATGCCCACAGCAGCTCCACGGAGAGCAAAGCCGTTCAATCCGCTCCCGTGTGGACCACAGCTCTCCAGAATGGGGCGAATGTGGAGAGCATGGCCTCTACCTCCACCAGAGTTGGCGTTACCTCGGCAAAGCATTTGCTACGTACGCTGGGCACCTTTGTCTGAAAGCGAAGAATGTCCCCCATGTGCTTAAAGCTACCATGAAAGCATATGCTTTTATTTAAACAATTGGCTTTGACCACAAATGTGTACATAGTAGCCCCATACGTCTGCTTCGCTAAGCCTGCACGTATTGGTGTTCCATCAGCTCTGAGGCATAAGATGCCCTCACAGACAATATTCCCTCATCACACACACCCATCTCTAGCCTGCGTCTCTACGAGAGTTCATGGCTAACGCACTTTCCAGGTTCCTCTCAGGGGTTGAGTCATGCCAAAAAGATAACGTTGAAGTCCTAGCCCCTGGCCCCTCAGAACGTGACATTATTTGGACATAGGGTCATTGCTGATACAATTAGTTAAGATGAGGTCATATTGAAGCAGGGTGGGCAATAGGACTGATGTCCTTCTAAGAAGATGGGACAGCCATGCGAAAGCGGGGAGAACACCATGTGAGGAGGATGGTGGCAGAGATTGGAGGTATGCAGCGGCAAGCCAAGGGCCACCGGAGATTGCTGGCAAGCCACCAGAGACGTGAGGAGGTGAGTACAGATTGTCCCCTGCAAGCTTCAGAGGGAGCGGGGCCCTGCCAGCTCCTTGGTTTTGGACTTTGAGTCTCAGGAACCCTGAGAGAATGCAGCATCGTTTGAAGCGCCCAATGTGCAGCCCCAGGAAGCTGTGCAGTCCACTCTTCCGTTGAAGGGGACCTGGAAGGCCCGTGTGCTGACAGTGACAGCGGGTGCGACACAGAGCGAGGCTGCACGGGACAGAGCTTGGGCCGTCTGTATGCAGAATGGCGTGGGGTCCGAGGGCTTGAAAATCTTCTGACCTGGGGCAGACACACGGTTGTTGACTTCTTGGCTAAATTGCTATTTTTCATTAAAAGTATGTAGAATCTAAAGAACAAAGTAAAGGCACAAACAAAACAGAAACAGACTCATAGACACAGAGAACAGGCTGATGGTTGCCAGAGAGGCAGGGGTTGGGGGGCTGAGTGACAAAGGTAAGGGATTAAGAATAACAAATGGCATTTGGAAAGTGGCCACAGGGTGTAGGGTAGAGCACAGGGAACACAGACAACAGCGTTGTAATTAGTGAGTCTGGAGCCAGGTGGGTACCGGAAATATCGGGGGAAGGCTTTGTAAAGTCTACTATGCAGTACACCAGAATCTAATACAAAATAATACCGAATGTCAACTGTCACTGAAAAATAAAATTAAAGAACAAATAAAAACAAACAAACAACAAAAGTGTGCTCAGTTCAAAATAGAACCAGAGACACGGAAATAAAGAACAAACTGACAGTGACCATAGGGGAAGGAGGTGGGGGGATAATGGGGGAGAGTCAAGTCAAGAAACATGTATGAAGGACCCATGGACAAAGGCAATGATGGAGGGAGGGAAAGATTGCATGTGGGAGAGGGGGCAGGGCAGGGGAGAGGAATGAGAGGACAATGGGACAACTGTAAGTGACAACAATAAAGCAAGTGTGCTCAGTAGACGGCCTGTTGCTCTTGAGCGCACTGTGGGGGAGCAGTGTTTTAAGGCCAGTGGAGACCCCGACACCCTGGCCCTCCATGTCCTCTGACCCATCTGTCCCGCTTGCTGGCCACTTCTCAGATGCTGTCTGGTCCTGTCATTCAGCTTGTCCTCACCTCCAGGAAAGGGACAACTTTCCCCGGATGGCACGTTGCTGTGTCCTGGATCCCACAGAATGTAGTGAGCTTAATAGGTGTTCAATAAAACTGCAGCACATCGATGAAGGAGGCATAAAAATAGAAACACCCTGATGTGCGCAAGACTCGGTGGAGTCACCAGTGGAACAAGCCCTCAGACCCACTCATGTCCGAGTTGCTGGTACTGCTGGATTGTCGGTACCCCATTCAAGGGGGGAACTTATAACTCACTCAGGGTGTGTTCACATCAAGTGCCTGACTTTCTCTTCATGGAAATTCCACCAGGTAGGTCGAGTGGTGTGACCAGCCCTTAGGTCAGAGACAAGGACAACTCTGGGACCTGGGCACTAGTGCAGTGAGAAAGCTGGCCGTGGGGTGGGCCAGAGGTGGGAGGAGGCAGCTCTGGACCCTCTCCCCGAGGGAGGGAGTTACTTCACCTCCCCTGATGAGCGTGGGGGTCACCAACCTGCTCAGTGAAGGCAGCTGCTCCAGAAACGCCCCACGCGTGGCTCTGTGGTAGACACAGACAGGTGCCAGCCGGTCCCTCGGTGGGCAGCAGGAAACCCCCAGCTGACTGGTCCTTCAAGGTCGTCTTCCGCTGAGGGGCCTGAGCCTGCAGGCCGGGGGCTGAGTGGGGCACAGAGACCGATGTTGACGGCCAGGCCGTTGTCTTCCGGGTGTGCCGTGCTCACGCCAGAGGCTCAGTGGAACTTCCTCCCCTCACCGGTCCTGTCTCTTCCTTCCTGCAGAGGTGTGATCCCTAAAGATCGTCTGGCAGCCCGAGCTCCACCCCAGCATCTGTGTCCAAAAGTCCCAACCCGTAGCCCCAACGCACTCTTCTGCAGACTTTCTTTTTAATCGCAGTAAAATACGCACAACATAAAACTTACCGTTTTGCCCATTCGAAGTGTACAGTTCAGTGGTATTAAGTTCAGGGTCCGGCAGAAGTAACGCCTGCTTGAGGGTGGTTGGGAGGGTAATAATATGTGTGTAAAAATTTATAGTTTTCATTTGAACATTTCACCTAAACTGTCACAGGGTGTGCTTGAGTGCGATAGTGTTATGTTACAGAATCACGTGCTTGTGATTTTGTAACAAAAAAGGGGCGTTGCTTCTGCCAGACCCTGTACATTCACATCATGGTGCACTGGTGACCCCATCCAGCCCCAGAACATGCTCTTCTTCCCCAAATGAAGCCCTGTCCCCATTAAACATGAACCCTGTTTCCCCCTCCCAGAAACCTCCATGCTACTTTCTGTCCCTACGCGTTCGGCTACTCTTGGGACCTCACGCACGTGGACTCGTACAGCCTTTGACCTTTTGTGCCTGGTGTACGTCACTCAGCGTCCATCCGTGTTGTAGCATGTGTCAGAATTTCCTTCCCTTTGGAGGCTGAATGACATTTCATCGTATACAGAGGCCACATTTTGTTCACCCACCCGCCTATCGAGGGACCCTTGGGTTGCTTCCACCTTTAGTTACGGTAACGAATGCTGTGCAGACGCATTTCTATCTCACACCAACTTAGCCCCATGTACAAATGGGCCTTCCTAGCCTCCTTCAGGGTGACCGAGGCTGAGGGAAAGGCTGGTGTATTCAGAATTTTCCAATTATGGGGTAAGAAGGGGCAACGGCTTCAGCCCCCGCGGCCTCGCTTCTGCACCTTGTCCGTGCGCCGGGCAGAGGCGCAGAGGTAGGCAAGCAGACCAGGCGATGTTTTATTTCCAAGGTGTGAACGGTACACAAGGTACAGACGTGGGAAATGACGGGAAAGCGCTAAGGCAGCCCAAAAAGTTTTCGCGTCCTTTGTCCTTTCTGGGCCATCTCCCCTGTGACACTGCCTGTGCATGACATTCCCTACAGGGGTGACAGGAGGTGAGCAAAGGGTTCCCTACCCTGCAGCTTGTCTTGCCCAGCACCCCCCACTGCACAGCCAGGACGGGCTCCAGGAAACCTGGGATATCAGAAATAATAACCCTGACCTAAAAAAAGTGACTGAATGCATGAATTCCAACACACTATTGGAATGCTTCGTGAGCTAGGTGCAGTGCTAGGCATTCACCGCTTCGCCATTGAGACCACCCTTCCAAGAGCTGGCGACCCCCCAACTGGTCCCCAAATACAATGGGGGCAAAATAACCCAACCAAGCATAGGAAAGTGCCCGAGTATGCTGTCCTGTCTGGGAGCCGGATTCTGTCCCTACTCTATAGACCTGTGGGCCTTGACTTTCAGGGCAGTTTCCAATTCCTCTGCCCCACCCATTCACCACACTTGTCTTTTTATCTGCCAGGCATCGAGTTGGGGAGCAAAGGTGAAGAACGCTGAGCCAAGTGGGTAAGAGGAGCCCGTCACTCACGTTGTGAGGGATGTCACTCAGCGATGGAGATATGCCCACGTCCCAAAACAAAAGCTGAGCCTCTGGCCCCAGCCAAGCAGGAGGCTGAGCACACGCTCTCCGCTGCCCACACTGGGTCTGGGCCGAGCAACTTCATCCAACCACCAACAGAGCAATGGGCCAGCCCCTCCCACCAGAGGGCCCCTCCACTGCATCCTCAACACCCACCTCAGTGTCAAGTGGCCCCAAAAGAAGCTTTAGGGACCACCCATGCAAGTAGGGACTTGGCTGCCAGTTGTCACCTCAGGAAGGAACGAAAATATCAAACTGAAGGCCTGTGAGCATCCCTTCTGCACCAGAAATCTCCCCACCTGTCATAAACCAGACATGATGTATAGCAATAATATGGCCCCCTGCACTCCCCATTAAGTGCTGTCGGCAAATCACGTGATTTCGTTTTTAATAATGCACAAATCCGGCCCCTGGAAAATGACGGTGATGCTATCTCCACCCGGCTGGATGATAAGCAGGCTCCCTCCGGTGCCAGGGAGGCGCAGCCTCTTCCTATCTGCAAGGGAAGGCGAGGAAAGGCAGAGGCAGGGACTCAGCCCGCTGCGCCCACTGCGCCCTCCTGGCCCTGGCCTCCACATCTGCCGTTGTGAATGAGGGAGGGTTCCCAGACTTCCCAACCTTATACCCACCAGCCAGCTTCCCGCGGCTTCCTTGAGAGCATGGCTGCTGCATAAGCATCACCTGCTCAGAGTAGCCTCCCTGGCTACCCTACCTAAACCGGTGCCCTCCACCTGTCCTGCTCCAAGCCCCCGTGTTGTCATTCCTAGCTGTCTGTCTGTTTTTTCAGCACATCCCTCACGTGACAACCAGCCCTGGGAGAGCAGGAACCCCGGCTCTCTTGTTCATAATTCACCCTGCGGGGCCTAGCACGTTTCTTGGCACACAGCAGGCCCTCAGAAACTGTTTGCTGAATAACTCAGTAGTAAATGCTCAGTAAACCCTGCTCAGCTGAACTGAGCTACATTTCCGAGAGCAGTCAGCATGTCTCAAACTTCAATACCAGCATCATCAGGAAGGTCTTGGGGGTGGGGCTGGGGGCTGTGGATTTGCACTCCTAACCAGCTCCCAGGTGAGACTCTCATCTCAGGAATTGTAGGCACCTATTTCCTGCCCTTCGGCTTTCTAGTCAAATTCATCGGAGCAGCCCACGTAAGTATAAGTGACAAAAGCAGGAAACGGCACTCTTCAGATCCAGCGTGTCCAATCGGAATAAAATGAGTCTTCTCCCTAATAGCGGAAAGGTAAATTGAGGCCATTAGATGCAAAGTGAGGTGAGTCGTTCAGCAAGTTCTGGCAGAGACGGCATGGAACCCTGTGTACCCGATACACAGTTTCCCGTTCCAATCACGGAGTTGCACTTTTCTGACACCAACTGTAGAAATGAGTTGGCTTCCAAGTGGTTTATTAGAGAACAAATTATTCCCTGTTTTGCTACTCTTTCCATTTGAGTTAATCTGCAAGTCTAAAGTCCAAGCAGGTGCCAGAGTTATTCCTGCAACTGGCACCAAATTGCATTCAGAAAGCACAATTAGCACTTCATTAATGTGCCTCAGAATGGGATAATCTACATATTACCCAAAGGCGGCCTCAGTCCCCACTGCACTTTACCTTAATGTGCCTCGTACAGATTACCCTGCTAAGAGGCTTTTGCAAATCCCAGCTCTTGCCAGCCAGCTCTCCCGGCCTCTTCCTTTGAACAGGTGAGGAAGGACCTATTGATAATGGTTAAGAATCCCAGAAACTCTCCCTCTTCTTCCTCCCTCCTGTTCCTTCTCTTCCTGAACCGAACTATTCAGTCCACTATCCATTGTGGGGGTGGGAAAGACAGGTAGGCACCTGTGCCAGGGCAGGGGGGATTCAGCAGCTCAGAATGGAGTGTTAGTGCCCAAGTGGGGTGGGGAGGGCCCCCCACCGAGGGACCACTACCTGGGGTCTGGAGCCGGAGCACTGTGTGAGGTTTCTGTATGAGAGGGTGGCCACGGAGGGGGCTGGCATGGTGTGCTGGAGCTCCAGCGGGGTACGGAGGGGTCCCTGCAGAGGGCAGCACAGTGAGGGGAGTAGGCACCTGAGAAGATTGGGAGGGGCTTCCGTACCTGGTTGGGGGGACAGCCTGGCACAGGCTAGTAGGACAAGGTGGATAAGGAGGTCATCTGTGCCAGAAAGAAGTGCTAGTAGCAATGGAAGCCTGATTCCAGATGGGGGGGCTGATCAAATAAGAACATATGTTAAAGATAATAAAAGAGGCAGATTTCCCCCTGTTAGAGAAGGAAGTTACAGATATAAAAAGGAAGAAACCTGGAGCGAATCCTAAGGTGTTAGATTAGAATTTGGCAAGCATGTGTGAACTCGTGGCTTTTATACACAGATGAATGTATAAACACAAATGCAATTATGTGTGCCCACACCTACACGTAAGCACACATGCAGGTATTTGTCCAGTCTGTCCACCAAGAGGGACTGGGAGCCACCCCAATACCAATGAGCACACTACGCCTCCAGATTTTGGGTTCTAAACATCATTCTCCACTGAAAGGAACCAGGCTCCTTGGAAAACGAGCTGATTTCAGAGAGGGGCGAGGGAAGTACAGCATTACTATTCCAAAGTAAGGAAGTACCCAAAGAACAGCAGGGACATGCAAACAGGACACAGAAACCAACTCAAAGGGCCTCCCGCTGGGCACCTCTAAGGTGAATTGAGCATCAAAATAAGTAACAAGTTGCAATCCATTGACTAAAGTAGGAAACCACAAGTTCATGCTTCTATAGACAGATGAACAAATTGAAATTTGATCAAAAATGGGACATTGACCTAACCTCGGAGTTATCTCCACACACAGTTATTTACAAAGGGGAAGAGAGTGACTTTGTGATGGAGAAAGCTGGCAGATGCCACCTTAAGCAAGTGATGAAAGTTAATGTATCACTAGGATTAGGGCAAATCAGAATCAGTTACCACTGGATAAGGTGCAATGAGAACACAGCATCACTTCTGTGAAACTCCTGCCTGAGATGCGTAGCCCCACTCTGATCGTGAAGAAACCCCAGACAACCCCGAAGCAAGGATATTGATCAAACTAGGTGGCCTGGAGTCTTCAAATGTGTCAAGGTCTTGAGAGTTTAGAAAAGACTGGGGGTCTGTTCTCCACTGGAGTCTGTGGAGACACGGGAACAAAATGCTGTGTGTGACCCTCCAGCTATAAAGATCATTCCTGGGGCAGCCAGCCCCAGTCACGGGGTCTGAGGATTAGACAGATGTTAGTAACGAATCAGTTCGTTTCCTGCCTTTGATCATCAGTCATGGCCACGGAAGATCATGCCCTTGTTTGTGGGATTAGAAACAAAAGCATTCACAGGTGATAAGCCTCCTGACAGCCACGCACCCTGAAACAGTTCAGGAAAAGAAAGGCGTGCACGCAGTTCCTGCAGCTTCTCTATGACTGAGAGTGTTTCCAGTAAGTCAGTCAGGGAGCTGTAGTGATGGCAACAGCAAAAGACTTGAGTCTCCTTCCGCCAAGATTTTCTGGTCACTCCCTCAGTGAGCTCAGCCTGCCTGGGGACACCGAGTGAGTCAGCCCCGCACCACTGCGGTGAGGTCATCGTCGTCGTGCCCACCATTCTAACGATCCTGAGTGGAAGGGTGGGGCCGGGGAGACAGATGGACTCTGTGCCCTCCCAGCACCCTGCATTGATTTTGGAAAGGATTCAAGCCACTCGAATTGGGAAGATGGAGTCTCTCTCGCTGTTGTGATCACAGGGTCCTTGGGCAGAAAAGCAGTGTCCTGGCTTCCGGTCCCTTGTGCGGTCCTCATGGGTGTGCTGCCCTCTGAGGCTCTACCCTAAAGGCCTTGCCTCTTCTTCCTCCTCATGAGGAAGGCGGGCAGGGCAGGAATACAAATACATGCTGAAGAATATCTAGAAGCCACATGCTCCGCTTCGGGGGTCTGACCGCCTGCATGCCAGGGACGAGAAGCCTCTTACAGTGAGGCCTTGAGTTCATGCCTGTGCACCACAGGGTAAACACAAGCAAAGACTAACTAACTGATTCACACCCACCACGGGGTGCCCAGGTGGCAAGAGGTCTGAAAGCCGGGTCACGAGAAAAGATGATTAAGGAGAGATGCAGCATCTGCCTTTAAATATTAGGGGAGGTGGCCCGTGGGAGAGACCGGATTCATCCCGTAGAGCTCCAGATTAGGAACTGGAACGAACGGTGGAAGAGGCGAGGAGGCCGAGTTCAGCTCCACACTGAAGGAACTTTCTAACACTGCGTCTATCCTACACGGCCAGCAAGCGTGGAGCACACGCCGAAAGACCCCCTGTGAGGGGAGCTGCCGACGGTCTTCATAACCCTCTAGTGTGATGATTCCAGGCAAGGCCAGATTACCTGGATGCGGCTCAGACCAGGAAAAGGAGCAGAGGTTCGGTGGGCAGGGTGAAGATGGACATTCCGGGCTTAGCTTCAGCCGGGAGAACAGCCCCACCACCACAGAGCAGCTCTCTGTCCCCGACGGCACAGCCTCTGCCACCCGGCCCCAACACTTCTGGATGTCACAGCCCCTCGATGAATGTTCTGGGACTCAGTGGCCTCCCAGGTGTGGGGCTTTCCCCACCACCACCCTGAGGCTGCCCCTAAATCCACCATGGACCATAGTCCCACCTGTTCCTGAACCTGCTGGACTCTCCAGAAGGCAAGATGGGTCACCTACCTGATGAAGCCTTGGCCACACCCTTCCGTTCGTCACCCCTGTCTCTTACTGAGACATTTGACCCACCATCCTTTCCACACCCCATGGGTGAACAAGGCTCAGACTTAGGGGTACAACGCCTAAATGGAACAGGAGACCTGGGCTCTCCCTCCCACTTCACCAAGAGCTGGGGAAGCAGACAAGGGGACAGCTGAGTCCCTGGAAAGAACCAGTGGGGCCCCGCTGGTTTCGTCATCCCTACACTCACTCAGAGACAAAAGTTGGGCCAGGAGGGAAAGTTTTCCATGTGAAAGGTTGTCGTCCACTGGTGAGACCAGCATGCCCACATGCCCTGGGCTCACGCCTGCATTCACTGCTCCAGCTGAGTCGATGCAAAGAGAGAGACACAGCGACTCTAAGAAGGCAGAGGAGGCCGGTCTTTCCATAGCACGTGGCGACTGTGTTGGAGCTTATGGGTTGTCACGGTGGACACAGAATTCCCCAGGGGCCTGAAGAAAGAATTAGAGCGGTGAGATCTTATTTGACATTTGATGTTTCAATTTCCCTAGAAATATTAAGTCTGCTCAATTTCCGACTTAGATGCAATACCAAGCAGAACCAGTGGTCAGCGTCTCCCTTCTCAACGCCGCCCCTCTGCAAGTTTTAAGGGGGATCAGTTCATTCTCGTGACTCAGCATATTCCCCACCCAGGTCCTTCAGCACAAATTACTTTTACATCACCCAGGTATTCACGTCGCATAGAGTTAGCAGCTTTGTCAGTGTCTCGCAGCTTATCTAGCAGCGGAGCCCAAAGTTGAGAACAACTGACAGCCATTTTCTTCAATTTCTGGAAACTCTGCTTCACTTACTTACGCACTACTTCTGCCCCACGGCACGCTCCCTGAGAAGCCCTCTCTGGGGTGCCATGTGCCCAAGGTAGAAATGCCAGCGAACACGCCACAGGCAAGAGTGGACAGTGGGCTGGACCAGCAGACCTGAGCCCCAGCCTCATATTGGCTCTGCTGCTAATTTACTGGTGACCTTCAGAAATTCCCCTTGAACTTCTCTGCCTCTGTGATCATATCTGTTCTATTTACTTCACAGAGTAATGGGGGAGAGATAATGAGATTGTGGCTATGAAAGAGCTTGGAAAAATAGGAAGCGCCTTAAATCTATAAAGTTAAAATGTCAGGTTCCGAAAATGGGGTCTGAACACAGGGCTGTGCAGCAGACAGAGGTCAGAGCTCCATTCTGGTGCTCGGTTTCCGTTTTATAGCTACGAAAGTGGGCGCTTTGGAGGGGGTCGTGGCTACTCATGAGACAGTAGTGGGGCCAGTCAGGTTCGGATGAGACTGTAAAGATCCTTCTCGTACTTGAATGTCCACCCAATGGCCAGCTAGCCTCTGCTTGATTACTTGCATTGATGGGGAGCTCACTTCCTCAAAGACAGTGACTTCCACCTTTGAAAGGCTGAGGGGACTTTTCAGAACTACGAGGAAAAGAAAGAAGTTTCTATGGCTTTTTCTCTCCCAACCATTGGTCCAAGTGATACTAAGGAAGCCCCATAGACACCATCTGTTCCCTTTTCTGTATAATATTGGTCTGCAAGGTTGTCCTCAGTGATACTTCTTTTCTCTTGCTGAGCATCCCTAGTTTCTTTATTTACGTCTCTTGTGGGCCTCTCTGTCATCCTGGTTATCCTGAATTAACATGCTCCAGTTTGTCCAGAACCAGCTCCCAGCTTGTCTCTTTGACATGATCACCTTGTCCTTGGATGACAACGTGGGCATTCAGGCCTCTTCTGTCACTTCCAGTCTGAGCAGCCACTGTCCACAGCTCCGTAAACCAGGGGTCAGACCTGCCACATGCTCCCCATCCACTGTTGATAGCTGGCAAACAATTAAGGCCCTGAAACAGCCCAGAGAGGCAGACACAGAGCCTGCAGCCTGGCTGGGTGCTGGTTGGGGTGGGGGGGTGGCACTCCAGCAAGGAGGCACCCTGCTCTTGTAGAAGATGGAAAGGGATACCCGTTGCCATGGTGATTGTGGGGCAGGCTAGACTGCCTGCAGCCTGTAAGGAAAAGCACTGGGAAGGCTCATCGTGAGACACTGGAATCCACCCACAACCACTGCCCATACCACAAGGAGCATTACGAAGTCAAGCAGCACCTGGGCTGTTTGCAGTGTGGTCCAGGAGGAGGAGGGGGCAGGGCTGACACTGCCTGTCTTACAGGAGGATGGGGGGAGCTACTCAGGTGTGTGATGTGTGTGATATGTGATGTGTGTGATATGTGTATGATGCATGTGTCTGTGTGTGTCTGTCTGTATATGTTTGATATATGTGTGTTGTATGTCATGTCTGTGTATGATGTGTATGCCCATATACAATGTATCTATGTGTGATGCGTGTCTATCAGTGACTCTGTGAGTGTGATAACATGTTGCACTGACACAGCATCAATGTCCCCTTGGGCCTCCTTCTTTCTAGGCACAACGGTGACATCCAATCTCTCAGAACAGCTGGAAGGGGACGACTTGAGGCTGAGCAAGCCCCGCCTCCTCCGTGGCTGCAGCACTTTGCAGCCGTCTCTATTAGCACTAATTACATCTGCGCTAATCATTTGTTTACGTGTCTGGCTACCTCAGTGGAGCAGCTCGAGCCCAGGGGCTGCACCGTGTTTTTATAACCCTGATTCCCAGAACCACCCCTGGCATGAAGGAGGTGTCCAGTAAGTGCTGCCTGATTGAATAAATGAATCTCTGCCAAGGACAAGATCAGGGGTTTGGACTTAAAACAGCAGCGTGAGAGATCAAGGCTCAGTTCCAGAAGTATCCACGCTGCTCTTGTTGCTTTGGGGCTGGGCACCGTTAGGCAGCCTTATCGCCACGAAGCTCCTACCCAGTCAGCCTGTGGCCCTCCCTCTTCTGTGACAGGGACACCATAGCAGAGGCCAGCATGACGTGTGCAGCCAGTGATGGCGCTGGGAGAGGAGTCCAGAAGACCTCACCGCCAGGCCATCCACTTGGCAGGTTACCAAGCGGGGGACTGGTCTTATTTCACACTTAAGTAGTTGTTTCTAATTTGCATGCAGTTCAATCACCCTTTTTGGTGTGTGGATTTATGCTTTCGACATACGCATAGAATAGTGTAACAACAGCAAAGTTGTAGACCATTGCATCTGGTCTATAGACCACTGGTCTGTTCTGTTCTGTTCTGTTAAGTAACTGCCCATATTTTATTGGGTTCATTTTTATTTCATATCTGCTTTTCATGGAAACGTGTAACTGAGAACCAAGTCGGTTCCTTCCAGTAGCTTCATCAGATTTGTCCCTACTTTGAGTTCTATTTGACATTTTCAAAGCAAGAAAAGACAACACAGGAACAAGAAAAAAGGTGGGATTTGCACCTCCTCTCCCTTAGAAAGCAGAGGTGTTTTTCTCTAGAACTTTCTCTTTCATCCAAAGGACACACTAAGGAATCCTGTCAGGACTTCGCAGCACAGGTGCACTCCTGAAAACTTACGCCCAATTCCAACTTCGTCCAGCCATCTCTCAGCCTCCGTTTCTGCTGCCCACCCATCCTCGACTCCATGTCCCACCTCTTCCCTTGGGGTTTGGGGTGAACAGAAAATTGATAAAATTCACTTGCAAATAAACTTAAATGTAATAGAGAAATAGCCATTATTGAGAAGGAAGCTTTTAAAATGTTTTTATAGGGATAAACATATTCCTTGGAGAATGAGCCTACGTGAGCCTTTTTTAAAATCATGAAAGACTGGAGTTCATACATTCACATTACTTTGCTCTTCGAAGTAGTTGTGTGGGACGTGGCTGACGCCTTCCAAGGTTCCTGCATTGCCCTGACCACTGTGGGAACTCTGCCTCTCAAACTGCCTTCCGAGTGAATACATGAGCCAGACAAGAAAACCAGCCTCATTTTTCAAGTCATAAGGCATTTCGTCAAACAGATTTTCCCCTTGATTTTCATTAACCTAATGTCCAACCTCAAGGTCAGGAATAGAGCAATGATTAGTTTGCTCTATTATCATTACAGCATCATTAGTTTGGAATCCAGTGTCTGGGAATAAGAAATAATTCAGACAAGTAAATGTCAGACATACAAATGCTCTTGTGGAAAGATTGGTTAAGCAAACTGCTCATATATGTACATCGAAAGGAAACTATTTTAAACCTACTTGAAAGAACAAACTTTTCAAGCATTTTCAAGTATACCTTAAAGCACCCTTTACATAACATATTTGTGCTTTCCTTATATATTATCTTTATTCACTGAAGACATCCCTCCACGGGCCGGCAGGAGGCCTCCCTTGGCTGACGTGCTTCCCATTACTGGCAGCACTCAAACACAATAAAGTTGCATCTCTAGAACGATCTCGAAATTCAGATTTTTTTTTTTTTTTTTGCCATACTGCAGCCAATTCAGACCAAGCTTCCTCAGATTAATCTGAACTGATGAGGTTTGATTGTACTAGGTTGAACCACCTGAAATCAGCGCTATTCAACCATTCTTGCCTTTTAAAATGGTGATTTTACTCAGCCTAATACACTTCTTTTCTGGTGCTTCTTTCCAAGGAACCAAAAAGCAGTTCCATGTTTCCATGCTTTCTTCGTACATTATTTTTTATTTTTTAAAGAATTTTATTTTTTTATTTTTAGAGAGAGGGAAAGGGAGGGAGAAAAACGTTGATGTGTGAGAGAAACATTGGTTGCCTTTCACACACGCCCCAACCAGGGACTGAACCCGCAACCCAGGCATGTGCCCTGACTGGGAATTGAACCGGCCACCTTTCACTTTGCCAGAGGATACCCAAGCAACTGAACCACACCGGTCATGGCTCCTTGTACATTTTAAAGAAACAAGTGGGAAAATGGGGTAGACCGCCCCAGCCCCTCAGCTCACAAGTACAGAAACTGGGAGATTTAACAGAAGAAAGTCATTCAAAACACAACTGCCGCAAACCGGGCTGAAAAGAGTACTGTAACAAAAATAAACAACTTTTAAAAACCAATTCTGCTGCTTCCCCATCATCCAGATGCATGCCCTCTCCTCTAGACCAGTCGGCCCTGAGCAGGTGGTTGGGCAATCTAGAAATCCCTTTGGGGACAAAGCTATCATGCCTGCACGTGAGTGCCATTCTGAAGAGCCCAAGAGACTCTGGCCGCATGAAGAAAATCCCCACCGTAAGACTTCTCAAAGGCCTGGAATGAGAGGCGAGCAAATTCAAGTCTAATAGAACTGAACCTCAGGAAATGGGCAAATGTAAATTAGGACTGGGACACGGAAATTATTCTCATTTTTACAAGGCTCCTCGTTCACTCATTTGAGAGCATCCTGAGACTTTGTTTAAGGCAGGCGGGGATGGGCGGACTCAGGGCGAGCGTGGCGAGTCTCTGCTTCCAGACAAGGGAATGGATGTGCACTCTGGTGCGGAGGGCTTCTGATGAGAACGAAGAACTAACCTCCTGGATCTTGAAGGTTAGAAGAACGTGGGGAGCAGGGCAGCAGCAGACTGTGAAATGTCTTCGTCTGGAGGTGTTGAAGGAGGCCCAGGGTGAGAAACCAGGGACGATTTTCCCTCTTCTGCCAGAGTCTCTGGCAGCTGGATGACAGGCTGGTCCCCTCTGCCGCAGGAGGGCTCCTCCAAGACACCCCCTACCACCCCAAGATCTGTGTGCAGGAGCCAAACGGTGTGTGCCACCACCCACCGCCCCCAACACCGTACTTCCTGAAACAGAGAGGGAGAGAGAGCTCCCGGGGGTGTCTCCTCCGCACTTAGAGGCAGGGGGTGCTGAGGGAGTGATTTCTCGGCAGTTTATTTTTAACCAAGTGACAGGCAGACACAGAGAATGAAAATGCGAGATGGGCTTGCAGCTGCAGGCTGGCCCGGGTTCACAGGCCCCGTGTCACAGGACGGGAGCTCGGCCGGTGCCTGTGAAAACACACCGACCTGCCCCTGGAGTCCCCATCTCCCAGTGGGCAGGCTTGGGCACAGAACGCTAGTTTATGGCAACAGAATTAATGTGGCTCTAAAGGTAATTTGAAAGCAACAAGAGTAGCGAATTATCACATGAAAATGCAAATCGTTCCTTATCGGGGCTGCTCCACAGATGCTGGGATTCACCGCTGAGTGCTCGGCTGTTTTTCCAAGTGAGATCTCAGTGAGGAGGGTAGGAAGGCAGGGCCCAGCCACGTTCTGCCCAGAGAGATTTATAGCGCCTTCGATCCAGAGGTAAAGTGTGCGGCATTGGGAGGGACTGTTAAACCCATAAAGCCTCACTCTATTTATCACGCGGTCCTTGTTTGAGGAGGGCCAAAGGACACACCAGCACGCACTTCCATTCTGCAAAATGTCCTCTCTCTGGACGTGCGCACACCTGCCCCGCAATTCGCTCTTCACTTCACCTTCTTACCTGAGGCGAGGCAAATTCTTTCATCAGTCCATCCACCCAGCCATCCCTCCAGAGTTTCCTTCATTTATTTACTCATTTTTGGTGGGTGTATTGAGGAATTCATCAGCCTTTACTGCCAGCCACGTACACTGTTTCTGATTAGGACAAGGCACCCGAAAGGGTTTCCCACTTCCTCCTTGGCTAGCGTTTGTACAGGGTGCTTGTTAAAGAGGAGACACCGAACTTGAGAACTGGACCAAGGCTCAGTGTGGGATCAGCAAATAACCATCTAAAAGCTGAAACCAAGAGAAGCCAGCCCGTAGATGGGTGAGGAGGTAACCATCGTAAAGTGCTGTTGACGAGCCGGCTGCTTCTGAGTGCTTTTGAATATTAATTCACTTATGAGCCCAGGAGATGAGCGCCACCCTGATTGAGAGTCACTGACACACCACAGTCTTCTTCTGAAAACCATCATGGGGAAAAATCACTTACGTTCAGGGTGCCCCCTGAGGGGGCCGTGCCCTGGGTCCCCTGAGCAGCCTCTGGGCATCCCAGAGTGGGACAGACTAAGACCCAGGTTCCCCGGGCCTGTGAACCCACATTCCCGGAGAGCCCTGCAATTCCCTGGGTGTCTCTTCCTTGCACTCTGAGAGGACTGAGCGGTAAACAACCTGCAGAGGGTTCCTTTGTAAACAACTTCTTGGCTACCAACCTCGTGGGGCCAAAAATTCCTGCAGGGGAGGGGGGGTGATAGTACTGGGAAGGGAAGCTGGGGCCAGAGCCCAGCTGTATTGGTTTGTGAGGTCCGCTTAACAAACTGGATGGCTTAGAACAGCAAAAATACATCGTGTCCTGGTTCTGGGGACCACAAGTCTGAAATCAAGGTGTAGGCAGCACCATGCTCCCTCTGAAGGCTCAAGGCAGGGAGCTGTTCCGGGTCTCTCCTGGCTTCTAGCGGTTCCTTGCTGCGTGGCAGCGTAATTCCAGTCATCATGCACACATCCCGGTGCACACGTCTGCGTCCAAACTCCCCCTTTGTGTAAGGACTCCAGTCGTATTGCATCAGGGGCTCATTCTACTCCGGTAGGACCGAATCTTAGCTATTTATATCTGCAATGACCTCATTTCCAAGTAGGACCACACTCTGCAGTTCAGGGGTTAGGACTTCAGTGCGAGATTTGGGGGCTCATAAATTCAACACATGACACAAGCGAAGGGGTATGAACTTTACAAGAGACTGTCACGGGACTGCAGCTCCAATTACGGACCCTTGCACTTGAAATTTGGCCTTAAGAAGCCCTCTGCCACTCACTCTCTAGATGCCTAGAAACGACGATGAGGGGCCATGCCACCGGCCTCCTCCCTGGCTCCCCATGAACACTGCACCAGCCAAGACACCATGGCTGACAGGCTGCCTCACACATCCCCCATGCGGCTGGGACGACAATAGCCTTACAGAGTCTTTTTTCATCCAATTGTTCTTTAAATTTTTGAGAAAAAAAAAAGCCATTGAAACCTCCAACTGTAATTGTGGGGTTTTCTATTTCTTCTTGCATTGCTGTCAGTTTTGCTTCACCTATTTTGAAGCTGTATTTTTAGGTGGATACGCATGGAGGATTTCTATGTTTTCTTAGTGATTTGCTCTTCTTTTTGGAATTTCATGGCGTACTTTTGGATCCTTTTTATTCTTCAAGTTCACTAATTTTTACTTCGATAGCATCTGATTCACTGTAATTCCATCTCACATAGGCTCTCACTTCAGATACTGTGTTTTCATCTCTAGATATGTCCTTTTATTTATGAACGTCTTCTTTCCCATAGCACTTGGCCGCCATATTTCACATCCCCACTAACTCCAACCTGAGAAATCCATCTTCACTCCCCTCCCCACGGCTGCAGGATGAAGGATCTTTTCCTCCCCACGCCATCTGTTTCTACCTTGATAACACCCCCTGGGTCCTCTAAACATCACCGCCCAAGAGCTCAGGGCCCAGCGCAGGGAGCAGAGGAACAGGGAGGCCGTCCACAGGGGGTCGCTAAGATCGCTGGAAAATAACCATCCAAACATCAAATGCTCCTCAGGTCTGCAATCAAGCCCTGAGAAGACATTCCATTCCCAGGGGGACACCTCATGCAGGAGCCCTTAGGAAGCAGAGTCATTGCAGGCTCTGACAACTCCATCCCCACGTGACCTTGGGCAGGCACCGTCCTCCCCGGACTGTGGCTCCCTCCTGTCTAAACTGGGTGCGCCATTCCTGAGTCTTCCGTGAACTCAGGTGATTGATGCAACACATAAAATCATAACAGAAAAGACAGCGCTTGCTGAATGCAAGATGGTGGCAACAATGCGGAGAGATCAGCTTTCCTGTACTGCTGAGCTACAAATACACACACGGGAACTTTCTTTTCAGGCTTCCAGGCTGTTCAAAGACACCGTGATTTCCCTGTTTGCCCCTAGAGTTTCTGCGTGCTGTCCTGAAGGAACAGAGAGGGGAAGGACATGGGAGACGGGGCCGGTGTATTCCACAGTTGCTATTTAGAATCCAGAGAAGCCAGGTTTGTTGTGTGCAGAGAGATTGTTATCTCTCTTAGGGCTCAATGAAGGTCATCTTCGACTCTTTTGCTAAACAGATGCTGCTTTTCCCTTAGAGCTCAGCCCCGGCAGAACCTGGGACCATGACATTGGAGGGTCAAGAGGGGGTGGGGTGGGGGGTTGCCGTGCAGAAGTGTCCTAAGAGCTAAGAGAAGAGCCCAGGTCCCAGTGAGGGACAGAGGGAGGAGGAAAAAGAGGGATTCTGATACAACAGGTGTCTGGGGGGACTCTAACTAAGAAGTCATTTTTAATAATACTCTTAGATGCAATGGCTCCCCCGTGAGACTGTGGGCTAACTGAAGGGCAGGTTCACCGACGGAGTCAGGGACCTCGTACTGGACACAGACGCTCCCTCGGAGGCAGGGGCTAAGCAAAGGGAGAGAACTGTCAGAAGAATCCCCAGAGATGTGATGTTGGTTGAGGAACAGAGGAGGAAGCAGCGATTCCAAAACCAACCCAGGCCCCCTACCGCTTTAGAATGGAGGAGCCGGGGATGCAGCCCCTGCGGGGATGCTGGGCCCACAGAGAAAAGGCTTCCTCAGAGCAACCCAGACCCACAGGCCCGCACTTTGGTGAAGGCCAAGACCAGGGTGGTGTCATCCCCGGGGCTCCACTGAAGCCAGGCTGCTCCTCATTATCCAGCCTTGTGCCTGTCGTTCTCCCCCTCCCCACATGCCTCTCTGCTCTGCCCTGTCAATGTCCCCTGGGTGGCCCCCACCCACCCTCCACCAGGGTAAGTCACAGAGCATCAGGCTGTCCTAAGCAGGCCTTTGTGGGTGCCTGCCTGCTCCCCTGGCATGCAAACGCTTATATCTGCACATGGAGCCTTCCAGCGTGCGGGGAGTCCCTGAAGAGGCGGCTTTGAGATGGGATCATTTTCTTACTGGAAGCAATGGATGTTTTCTCATCTTAAAGTATGAGGAATTCCACCTTTGAAGCTGCCAGTGGGCCCAGGAATTGGTCGGGTTGGAGTGGGGAGTGGGTATTGGTAAGAGTCAAATCTAGCACCTTGGGTTTGCAGTCACTCCATTCACCCCATGTCTCTGGACCTGGCCTTGGGAAGCTTAGGGAGAGTTGCAGGTTGTATTTGTGGTGGGGTGTGCATGTTGGCAAGTACCCATGTAGGAACTCAAGTTTATGTGCTCACCTGGCCCCTTCAGGTACCACTGACCTTCAAGCATGATGCTTTTGACGGCTGAGTTCTCCCCAGCCCATCAATCAAACGGTACCCTTGGTGCAGTAATCTGTCTCTAACAACTCCCACCGCAAGTCAATAAAATGCCAATTCAGTTCTCCTTTTGCTAAACCTTAAATCTGCATGATACCTCTCCTTTCCTGGCTTGTTAAGTCAAACTCATGTTTACCTCCCGCCTCCTTTTCCCCACCTGAGCAGGACCACCTGCGCTCAAGCAGAGAGCACAGATGCTCAGGTAGAGGTTGATAGCAGGGCCCCTGGGGACTGGGAGACCAGACTGGTGAGGCCGCTGGGCATGTCCAGTTTTCTTCTACGCTTGCAAACCCTCAGCAAACCAGCCTTGCTTGGTATCACTAACTTCCTTGACTTTTCCGAACTTGACTTTCAGCTGAGCAGTAGTCACGTGGACAGTGCTCCACAGGCATTAAAAAAACAGACTGATTCAAATCCCAGCTCCACCACATACTAATGTATGGTGTACCTTCTCTGGGCCTGCTTCCTCATCTGTCCAATGGGCACGATAACAATATCTTCATTGCCTCTGTAGGATGATTAAAGGAGTTAATATATGTAATGCACTTAGGCCAACGTCTAACACATTCTAAACACTGTGTCCATTTGCCATGATTTGTAGTTTCTGGCTTTCCTGCTGCTATCTGTTTTCCCTGTAGCTCAGTTCCTCAGTTGGAAGTACCTCTTCTCCATTGGGTACAGCCTGGGGCCTAGGTAATTAGAAGTGGCTCCCTTTCCAGACAAAGGGCATGGGATGCGAACAAACTACCCTGTTGGCTGCTCCCTGTTTGGAATGTGGACCCTGTGGATCAGAACAAAGAGAATGAAGACAACTGGTTGTATTTGTGCCTTGACCGCATGGTGGCTGCTCCCGGGCCCCTGTGAGCTGTCTCGGTTCTTGCCTATCCCTAAGCCCAGTTCTCCGGCCTCCCTTCCAGGCTGGGAGCAACCCTTCGGCCCATTAACTGGTTTGTTTCCTTTGCTTGCCATCAAAGAATCTTGACCCATCGAGAGGAATCCAGGGTTTGGAAGCGCTTGACCACAGGGCTTCTATTCTGCCACCTCCTCGACTCTATCTGCTACCTGACCCTGTCTCTGTTGTTCTGCAGCAAAGAGAGAGTAGAGGAGAAAAGACAGTTCCAAGGGGTCTGGAGAGAAACACCAGGAATGTCAAAGAGCATTTTTTTTTTCTAGGAGACTTGATCTCCCCTTCAGCAGGCTGCTCCTCTCAGCCAAGAGCCTCCTCGTGGTGACCGTGACAATGATGGCTGAGGTAGAGCAGAACAAGGAGATGGCTCTGACATTGGCCATGAACGGCAGGGCTGGGCTCCCAACATGGGGTGCTGACGGCTAACATCTTCCTGCTCCTGAGCTGAGGGCTCACCAAACTTGTGTTCAGACCAGCCCCACTCACTCCTGAGAGCCTTCCTCTCAGGAAGCAGGCTTGCTTGCCAAAGGTGATTTTCCTGAGACTCAGTTGCTGGGAGGCCAGGTCGCCATTTGGCCAAATGAAAGTGAGGAACCGACTTTCTGTGAATTGATTCTTCATGGATTCTCTCAAGGCCCCTGTGCCCAGATACACACTCAGAGAATGAGTCCCCCCCCCAAAAAAAGAAATTTGGGAAGTCTCAAGAGTCTATTCTAGTGGGAAGGCTGACAAGGTGGATAAGAAGTCACCTCACATCTAGAGATCAGCTACCGTGTTCCAGGAGCCCATGTACACATGCTGTCATTTCACCCTTCACAACAAGCCCGTGGGTTAGAATCCTCAGTTTCATGTGTGGGAAAACTGAAGCTTGAGAAGTAAGTAACTCCCCCACAGCATCTGACTCCATAGCCCAGACTGCTCCTGCACGGCATGAACCTCCTAGTTCATCCACCTCTTCCCCAGCTCCGGCCCAGGCAAGGAAGGGCTGGAGAGAATTGATCTAGCGGCCACACAGGTGTGCAGAAACCATGTTAGAACTATAATCCTGCAGACTTGCGGGACTATGCTCAGGAGACCGTGGCTCCCGGAAGTGCATAACTCACCCAGCATCATGCAGCTCCCAAGTGGTGGTGGCAGGTTGCCACCTGTACTGCCCCTTGCTTCCTCCACAACAGCATTTTGCCCATGGTTTAAGACTCACTTAGTTCTTAATCTCCATGTCACAATTTAGTAAACGAAGGCTTGGGAAGAGACAGCAGGTGGTAGACTTGGTGTCCCATAATAAGGCTAGCCTTTGTTTTCCTGGAGGGAGCTTGCAACCTTCTAGCCCAAAATATGCCAAGCCTTTGGCCTCTGTGTCCTCACATATGGCCTTTGCCCCCAAATTCTAAGGATTGAGTTCTTGCCCTTTGCCAAATTATCCTCTAGGACCATGGTCTCTCTGAACTCACTCCATAATCCATATGAAGCTCTCAATTAAAAGTCAGTGGGGAGAAGCAGCCAAGACAATTGATTGACAGGCTGCTGCCAGAGGAGGCAGAACAGACACAGCTCAGGGGCCTGAGGGGCAAGCCCCACTCCCAAGCCACACAAACCTCCAGGATCCAGCGGCATTGGCATCCATGAAGGGCTGCTTGATTTCCCTCCAACGTCCGAAGGCTGTCAGCAGGGAGGGTACCACCAATTAGTACATCAGTGCATGAGAATCAGATGTAAGGTTGCTGTTGCCTGGGACCCACGTGAAAGTGTCAGCACTCCATGGGAGGGGGACAGCCCCAAGAATTTGGAGCAAATAGAGATTCTCATTCTAAGAGACGTGGTGGTCGCTAGCAGAGATCGCATGGTTCTTTACCACCTGGGTGTTCTGCTGTTAAGGAGAGTAAGTCCTCTAAGTTCCTTCTTTTAAATACCTCTCCAATTCCTTGCCTCCTTCCCTCTGCCAAGGCCTTGTCCTCTCTGACCAAGGGGACATCAGCAGCCTCCTGAATGCCTTAGACACATGTTTCTCCTACACGCCAACTTGTGGCCCATCTACAATGAAAGTGGGTTTAAAATTCCATTTGCTTAGGCAGAGGCCCGCATCACTCCAGGAATACACAAGAGTCATTGGGGTGTAGGAAGAAAATAATTACACTTCTGTTTCTATTTACTTTTCTGAAAACCAATTTAAAAGAAATTAAGCTTTACTAATATATAACATTCATCTTGCTTGGTCCAGGGGTGGAGCCAGCAGGGCAGAATGGGGACCCCCCAACAAAGGAGTTGACAGTGTTATCCTCACTCAAGGCTTCATTTTCATCTATTTTTATATAACCCATCAACACTGCACTACACTGAATTCATTATAATCCTTGATCCGTATAGCAGTTTGTTGTTAGTCCATAATCCATTTATGGATTAATACGTTTTCCGCAGCACGATATAAGCCCCTGTCAGCCCACCTGGATGCTGGCCGTAATCCCGGTCAGCTGTGCGGCTGTTCCCCTCCCATCCCCCTGCTGCCCTCACCTGAGGTGGCCGCCATCCTGAGTCACAGCTCCGTGGTTTCTTACTTCCATTTAACACAACATTAACTCCCCCACGTGTATTCCTCAAAAGCAAAGATTTTTCTTTTAGTTTCTTTACCATCATAAAAAGGGGCATTTTGCTGTATGTAATCTTCTGAACCTTTGCTTCCCCCACTTAATGTTACTTTGCTGAGATTTGTCCAGTCGCTCCACATCACACAGGGCCATTCATTTTGACTGCTGTGTAATATTCCTCTGTGCGACTTCACCAGTTTGCCCCTCCACTCCCCTGTTCATGGGCATCGGGCTGTTTCCATTAATAAATAAAACTAAAATTTATTTCACAATTTAGAAAAGCAAAGATCCAAGAATCGCCAGGGCAATTTTGAATATATGCAAATTTATATTTTTTCCTCCAAAATGACCCACACGGTAAATATATTTTAATGAATTGAATAATAGGACAAATTACTAAGTAAAAAGTGGGCAAAAGACTTAAATACTTCATGGAGAGAAATATCCAATTGACCAATAAATATGCGAAAAGATGCTCAACCTCATTAATATTTCAAGTAAACACAAAATAAAACTGCAGTGGGGTACAACCCCACACCCCACACGATGATGAAAATCTGAATGACCTACAGCTCTACATGTCAGTGAGGATGTGGGGAAACAGCTCTCCAAACTGCTGGTGAGAGCGCCGACCGGGACAACCTCTTCGGAACACTGGCGTTACCCATCTACGTGGAGCGCGCGTACGGTCTATGGCCCGGCAGTTTGTCTAGTAGGTGTAGAGCCAAAGGAAGTGTATTCACATGTCTCCCAAAGACGTGTACAAGCATGTTTCTAGAAGCACTAGTCATCATCATCTAGTGCTGATTACAGATGTTGATTCTGCCCCCGTGGCGTACATACGTTCTACATCCTTCAGCACACCTGCCACAGGAGGTAAGAGAGACTGGAACTCACCTCTCCCCAAAGTGTTTGTGACAAGGGTACTTCTGAGCACAGTGGGCTCCAGGGAGAATCTCCAACCCCCTTAGAAAAAAGTTATTGTCTTTCTAGAATATCAACTTGGGCATCCGGTGCTAAATATCCATGCAAAGTCAGATTTCTCTTTAAATGAAAAGAAAATGTTTTTTGGACTCTGATAACTCGACTTGGACTAATCGCAATCTTTGCTTTTGACTCATTGCCAGCATTGTTTCATGCATGCGTGCTGATTTATTCATGCACGCGTGCATGCATTTCTGTTCGCCAGACACCGCAAATCTAAAACAATACGAACCACGCATCCATGTGTTCCTCACCTAGACCGGCCCCCTCCCTCGTCACTCCCCACCTCTGCCAGCAGTAACCATTATCCTGAAGCATGTGTTTATCATTCCTTTCTTTATTTTCCAGTTGGATCACCTATATCTGTATGCTTTACGTACTTTTAGTTATTATTTTGCAGTTTAGATAACAGGTATTGTATTGTATGGAGTCTTTAAGGACTTATTGTTTCTGTTCGTTGTGTTACTGAGATTTACCTGTGTTGTCACGTGCACTTCATGCATCTTCACCACTGTAACGTACGGCATTTTGTGAAGATGTCACAATTTATTCCTCCATTCTTCCTGCCGTGGGCTTCGGGGTTTCGAAACCATGCCACTGTGAACACTCCTTCCTGTACTAACACTCGTCACGTCTCTCGCAGCCGTTGTGAAGACAAGGTCATGCTTCTGGACGTGCGTTTCTGGCAGGTGATGACGATAACAATGATAATGTGATGGTGATAGCTGAGGTTTGTCTAATGTGTTACCTCGTACAAAGCACTTTTATCACGTGACCTAATCCAACAACTCCGGGCACAGGCTGGCCCAACGCAGTGTTGGGAAGGGGCCAAATCCATGGTTCCTGGGTCTTGCTCAGTGCATGACTCTGCTCCTTCTGATCCACGTCAGGGCCCCAAGACCTAATGACCATTTCTGTCACTGTAAAGATGTCATTAAAAATGGGTAGGACATTTTATGTCAGTGGACAGCTGAGGGAACTGAAGCAGACACAGAGGCTATTGGAGAATGAGGCCTGGTACTACCCAAAGTTTCTTTTCCTCTTCTCCAGCCAAAGCTGAGAGGCTGCAGGGCCCGTGTGAGACCCCAGGCTGCCAGGAAGTTAGGATTTCTCCTAGTGCCATCCATCAGACACCCTTTCTCCCAGGATGACAGCGAGTTGCCCTTGACCCTTTCCCACCATCTGTCTCTGGTTCCCCCATCGCCTCCTCTCCTGGGAGGCCAGGCTTGGTGGCAAAATGCCAGCCCTTCTCGGCTCCCTATCCCATCACTGAATAATGAATACCCGCTAAGTGATGGGCTGGTGCCAGCGACCTCCTAGCAAATCTTCCCCCTGGACCTTGGATCAATAACACTTAGCTGCTCCTTTTCAGCATGGAAGCCAGGCAGCAGGCAACCCAGCCTGAGCCTGTCCCCTCAGGGAGATGCTGCCCACCCTCACAGGCTCCTGCTGATCCCCAGCACCCCCACAGCATGTTCTCAAAGGACTGATCACCCCTCCTTCCCAGCTTGTGCCCGCATCTCCCATTAGAATGGGCTGTCCAGCTCCATCTCTGGGAAGAGACACTTGCATTAGGAGCTCCGGCCTGGGCAGCCCACAGCAGCTAAGGGGAGAAAGGTTCTGGATGTTCTGGGAGTCATTGGCCATCTCAGAGCCTTGAGCTGCTTGATTTAGGATTAGGGAGGAAGAGAGGGAAAGAGGAGGCATTACATGTAGACAGTCATTTCAAAAACTGTGGTTGTGTGTCATGTCTAATCTAAGCACTCAGGTCCAACTTGGTTCTGAGAATCACATTTTTTGACCTCAAAAGGTCATGTTGCAGAGTTGAAGGAATCAAAACAGGCAACACTCGCAACTCCCTTGGCTTATAACTCAGTCCTCGCAGCTATAATCCAACATCTCTACGCCAGAGATGAGGACACTGAAGCACAGGTAGGTGAAGTGACTTGCCCAGGGTCACAAGGTATAGTCAGTGGAGGCAGGGATTGAGCCCAGGCCATCTAGTTCTAGAGTGTGTGGTCTGGACCGCTATGTCAGGCCATCATCCACGACACTCCACCCCCTGGGCAAGAACGGGGGCTCTGGAGGCAGATGCTCCTGACTCTGAATCCAGCAGCTGTTCACCAATGATGCAACGGGCAAGTTCATGAACTGCCCTACTTCTCTGAGTCTCCCCTTCCTTATGTGAAAAATAGAGATAACTCTTATCTCAGAGGGCTGTTGTAAAAATAAAACAAAATGAAGTGCAGAGTAGGTGGTCAATAGATATTAGTTTCCTAATTGAGGAGCTGGAGTCCCTGAATCCTCTCTGCACGGAGAGGACTTCCAATCTGCAGCAGGAAAGCCCCAGCCCACATTTGGGGTCTTGACATCACCTCCTGGTCTGGTATCACAGTCTCTCCTTCTCTGGGTGCAGTTTCCAGATTCTAATACCTTCCCAATATTCCAGCCCTCTTCAAGAGTATAGGGCTTTATGATTCCCCTCCTCTGGCCCTTCTGGCCCCTGCTACCCTACCCCCATCGCTGGCCACAGCCCACGCCTGCCTGTGCAGACTTCTGAGGCCACTCTCCTTAGCATATGCCCTTCTCAGGGAAGACTTGGCCACATCACCTGGGGCTCACTGCTCAGCTGATGGACAGCTCAGGTCCTTGGCTAAACGAGCTCCTCAAAATGGCATTCCCCCTTCTCCCAAGCTAAATGTTTCATTCAGTCCCAGCAATGGGGGTGCCTCGGTTACATAATGCTGCCTAAGGAATCATCCCAAAGCTAACCACTTCACACAACAGAAATCATGTTTCATTTCCTGGCTCCAGTGGAGTCGGGAACTTAGATAGGCACACGGAGGACGTCTTGTCTCTGCTCCGTGACATCTGGAGCCTCAGGTGGAGCCCTCGAAGGCTGAGAGGCTGGAATCACCTGAAGGCTTGGCTGTGGCGGGAGGAGCAGCTCCAACAGAGGTTCCCTCCCCCAACTGACAGGGTGGTTCCTCTCTGTGTGGGCCTCTCACAGGGCTGCTGGAGCGTTATGTTCGTTTTCTTGGGCTGCCATGACAAAGTGCCACAGACCAGGGGCTTACACCCCAAATAATTTTCTCACAGTCCTGGGGGCTAGAAGTCTGAGATCGAGGTGTCAGCAGGATTAGAGTCTTCTGAGGCCTCTCTCCTTAGCTGTAGACAGTGCCTGCTCTCTGTGCCCTCGTGTGCTCGTCCCTCTGCGCACTGTGTGCTGTGTCCTCTCTATAAGGACACCCACTGCATTGCACTAGGACCCAGCCCAGTGACCTAATTTTACTTTATCTAGACTTCAAAAGACCCTGGCTCCCAATACAGTCACATTCTGAGGTGCTGGGGCTAGGATTTTAACACATGGATTTTGGGGGACACAACCAAGCCCATCACAAGCATCCTTGTGAAAGGGCAGCCGGCCTCCCCCAGAATGAGTGATCCCAGAGACCAAGGGAGAAACTGCAATGTCTCCTCTGACTGAGGCTTGGGAGCCACATGTCACCGGTGCGATCTCCTCCTGGCCACACAGGTCAGCCCTGATCGGTGTGGGAGGGTGCCATGTCACCATATCAATTCCAGAAAGCAAGGCTCTATGGGGGCCGGCTTGCAGGCTAGCCACTAGACAGGGGCCAGGCAGACGGGGGCTCCATCCCACATTTAGCACACGGCTGAGGAGAAGAGTGCATGAGAACAACTCCCCCTGGAGAAAACTCAAAAGGCACAAAATCTCACCGCCCCAAGGCTCCTCACCCTCAGTCGCCCTCAGAAAAGTGGTTCCACAGAGGGGTAGGGAAAAGGGACTGGGTGTGTTCCTTTGAAATGATTACCTCTCCAGGAGTCACTCTGGCTCCCTTGCAGGGGTGTCCAGCCTTTTGGCATCTCTGGGCCACACTGGAAGAAGAGTTGTTTGGGCCATACATTAAATACGCTGCAACATCTAACCATAAAAAAATCTCATAATGTTTTAAGTACATTGACGATTTTGCGTTGGGCCCCATTTATAGCCATCCTGAGCCTCATTCAGCCCACAGGCCTCGGGTTGGACACCCTGCTGGAGTCCTGGAGCTGGCATCCCGGCTGTGAGGGGAGGCTCAATTCTGGCACTTTGTTCGTCCTTCCTACTGTGAGTTGCCTGTGCCCTGAGCAGCATCAGCCAGGCCTCTGGACAGAGTGGACACTGCCGTGGGGACACAGATGAATAAGATCCATGCTGTTGGCAGAGCTTATGACGTAGCACATGGCACAGAATGAGTGGCAAAACTGTAACTCACAGGGGAGACCACGAGTCACATGCTCAGAGCACACTGGACTACATCACAGCCCGGAGGGGGAGGTCCCGCCCCTTCGTCATGCGTAGGTGTGACCTAAAGGCACAGTCATGTCATTCCTTCCCCCTTATTTGGTTAATCTGCAGACAAACAGAATCACTGCCACCTAACATCTGCTTCTGTTGACCACAGGGTCAAAGATCTGTGTCTGGAGCCCTGGATGATTGGTATTCACTTACTGAGTTCTCACTGGGTGTGTGTCCATGGCAATACAGAATGAGCTTGAGATCAAGTTCCAGCATAACCTTGACTTGCAAGAAGTCACTGAGCTCTGATGACTGCTGGCTTCCCCAAGTGGACACAGACACATTATGACCTGATGCTGGAGTTGTAAAACAGTTCTCAAGCCCACCCTGGAGTCAGTAGCAGAGTAGCAGAGGTCTGCCAGCCCTCTAAGTAGCAGAGTCCACAGGGCTGCCAGCCTTCCCCGCCTCCTGCCCCAAGTAGTCCCAGGGCTTCGCACCAAAGGAGCCAATCCCCCCCCCCCACCTGTTTCTCTATCGCCTTCCTTCTGAGCTTCAACTCACCAGGCCCACATTTTAGGGGAGAACAGCTTGCCCTGCAATGGGTGCTGTGTTCCCCAGAATCTCTGGGCCTGATTGAAAGTTCCTGTACACATACCCCCACTCCTACTAGAGGAGGGAGGATTCCTCCAGCCCTGGATGGCCACATCTCTCATTCACCTCATCCATCATCCCGACAGGTGGGCCCTAGAGAGAGGCTACAAGCAGGACAGGGGTAATTAGGATCCATTAAGGAGATGAGGCTGAGCTGCAGGAGGATCATTCATTCCCCAGCCCCCTCTTCTAAATGGGGCCATCAGCCATGCTGAGTTTGCTTCCTAACCTCCTCTCCCCGCCTCCCGCCCCCAAGTTCCTGGGGAGGCTGAGGAAGCAGTGGGATAAATGAGCATCTTGAAGACAGAAAAGCCTGGATTTGAGGCAAGGGACCACAGGCTACAGAGGAGGCAGGGAGCTGAGAAGGAGAAACAGGACCCCCAACAGGATCCAATGAAAGGACTTGTTCTTGAGCCAAGGCCTCAGCTTAGGAACCCAAACTTTGCAACGCAGGCTGCTTTCGATGACATCGCCTTGGACCCCGCCAGAGCCAGCCTTTGCAGCAGCAGAAAAGGTGGTGCCCAGGGTACCTGAGCAGCTCCGGTGGCACTGTCTCCAGAAGGCCCTTGCCGAAAAGCAAGGGGCTCCTCAGGAGAGGGTTACAAATTAACCTCACAGCAGTCTCATCAAGCACCTTCCTCCTGATTAATTTGTCAGACTGGCTGGCTCCCTGAGAGAACGGAAATGCTCAAAGCCAGACTTTGATTTCTTTTTCTGTTTTGCTCAGGTCAGAAAAATTAGGGTGGGAGGGGGGGCAGGCAACAGCAGATGGTGATGGGGTGGAGTATAGACAAAGGGATAAATGTGAGAAGCACCAACCGGAAGGAAACCAAGGTCCATGCTCCCGTTTCCCCTAAACTCCAGCCTAATTCAGCTGGAGAAAGAACAGGTGTAGTTAGTTGCCCCAGGATGTTGGGCCAGCCATGGAAAGGACCCATGGCCATGCAAGCTCTCTCACACCCTCCGCACAAGGTCATGACTGAGGAGCGGGGCTCTCAATCTACAGACAGTGCCAGAGCCCTCAGAACCCCCAGCAATAGCCTGGTTGTCCTGCCCTGGCAGCCCCTCCCTCTGGCGCAGTGAAGATGAAGAGAAAAGCATCCAAAAGTCTAGATGCAGCCCTGGCTGGTGTAGCTCAGTGGATTCAGTGCAGGCTGCAAACCAACAGTCCAGATGCAGGTACATGGGACCCATGACCCCAGGGCCATCCTTGACTGGCTCCCTCTTTGAGGTGTGGTAGCAACATTTATCTCTATCTTCCCACCAGGAGACAGGTTCCAAGATGCTGAGCAATACGCCCAAGGTCACACAGCTAGTAAGTAATGGAGTCTGGACTAAACCAGGCCCCATTTTTCAGCAGGAAGCCCAGTACTTTAGTATGTGAGACCTGTTCATACCATCTAAACACCAGCGAGCCATCCATCCCTCAAGATCCAGTCCCTCCTTGGGAGCCTGAATGCTTCCCTCATTCGTCCATCTATTCAGAAAATATTTCAGAGCTCATAAGAAATCAGTTCTATGATCTTGACACTTACATGCCACAGCCTTGGTGGCAGTACTCACCCAGTGGTGGGACAGCTCACTGGCGAGCCCTAATTTAAGCTAGGCCATGGAGACACATGAGCAAGACACATGAGTTGCTGAGGTGACATCTGATCTAGCAGGACCTTGGGGCAATACGTTTTATGACTTGAACTCGCCCAAAAGAGGCCAGAGACAAAACTTTCCCCTTTGGTCATTTAGTTGAACCCTGTATCCCTTATGCAAAAAAAAAAAAAAAAAACCAGGAAGGTGTATTTTAAATACAACTGATTGTTTTTGATGTAGACACAAATACTGTCTGAAATGTTTGTTGAGTGTTTAGCAGTTTGTTTGCTTGGTTTGGATACCGAGTTCCATAATGTCGGGCTAGGTCGTGTGGGAGAGGAACTAGCAAACATGATTCAGGACCACAGACAGCAGCTCAGGCTACCTCTGCCTTCCACGACCAGAATCCTGCTGCCCAGGATGCTCTCTCTCTCTCTGCAGAGCACTTCTCTTTGCAGAGTCCCTGACAGACCGGAACTGACTTGAATCTTGCAGGCTTTTGTTTGGCTGAGCCTCCTGCAGAATCCAAGCTCCCTTTGCCTTTCTATTCTGGTTTTAGTCAAAGTAGCTCTTAAGCCCACATGAGACCAAGGAGATGGGAAAGGCCAATTACTAATGTGCTGAGAAAAAAAATAAATTAAATAATTGCACTGAGGCTTGATATTAAATATAAGGGAGACTAATAATTCAAACAGGCAGAAACTTCTGAATCTACCACAGGGCTCCCCAAGGCAGAACAGCAATGAATGGCCACGCATTTGCATAATAGCTTTCTTGTTGTTCCCTTTGTGCTTTTGTTGCTTCGAGTGCCCCTATTATTTCCCTCACTCCTCTGAAAAGAACCGGCCCTAGTGATCTGTAAAATGGTAATTTCCACCAGCACAGTGCTGTCATATATTTATAAATTTGGGAATTTGAAAGGAGACGAAGCTCTTGATCAAGATAGCACCAGGAATCTCTCCTTCTGCCCCGCCCGAAAATGGGTTGTGGGGGGCATTTCCCCAGGGCTGGTTCTACAGGTGTGCCACCTGGGCAGGTGCCCCTGGATAGAAGGGCCTTGTGGTTATAAAGGTCCCCTGCTTGGCTTAAAGCTCTGTGACCCCTGTCTAGAATTTCTCAATCATTTGGTAACGAGGAAAGCCACATTTTCATTTAGCCCCTGGCCCTGCAAATTATATATGCTTCTCTCTCTGAGCCAGGCTTGGCCAGGATATGGCCTGACTCCAATGGCAAAGCGGACACCCTGTGACCTCCCAAGAGCCAATCTGTCACAAGAGCTGGTCCATCACACCATCTCTGCCTCTTCCTCATCCAGTATTCACACAGCTCCCTCAGTATCCTCAGTGACCGTGACTCATATAGAAGAGGGGGAAAATCCTTTTAGCCAGGACACAGTCTGATGCCAAAATTCCTGAACTCAGCTACAACTTATCCTGGCTCATTCATGAAGAGATGCAACAGAGTGAGCACAAAGATGTTTATTTGGATGAAGCTCCTAATTGTTGAAGTCATTTCCTTTGTGTAGAAGGCCTGAGTAATTTCCCTGGCCCATGGGTCTCTAATGGTCCTGTTAAAGGTGAATAGGACAGCTCTACCTCCGCTGCTCATTTCTGCTCTCTCTCTCCTTTTCCATTGGATAAACGTCATTAGTCTATTCCAACAAGAAGCAGGAGTAGATCTCCCCAGGCTGTCCAAGGCATTAAGGATCCAAGTGTAAACAGAGAGAATCTCAAATGAGACCCAAATGCCACACATTCACATGCAAACTCATGAGGAAAGGACTCATTCCCACATTCCCGCTTTGAAGTCCATTGCTATCCTGCCCAGAATGCCTGCTCCACTTTCCTGCCATCCCGTGCCTCACTACGGAGAGGAAGCTCCAACAGAGACCTGGGGGCCATTTTCCCCTGTACACTCATCACTGTGCCCAATGTAGCAGGTACTGTTTGCTGCCCATGCAAATCCGTTGCCCTCTTCTTCATGGCCAGTGGATCCTAATTCTGTTTCCATATTTACCCTTTTCTCTGAGGCCATCACCTTGGGAAAGGTGACTCAGCTCTATCCTCCTTCCCCAAGATGGCGAGATACGCATCTTGATTGATCTATGGTGAACCCATTCTTCTTCCCTCTTTGGGTTGAGAAAGGTCATGTGACCTACTCTTGACCAATGAGATGAGAAAGAAACGATAAGGTGGCTTCTACAAAAAAAGTCTTAAATTGATAAAAATTTACTCCTAGCAATTAATGCTCCCTTTTCTTCAGTTGGGTCATGTCATGTCTGCACGGGATGCCTAGAACTATGACAGCTATCTTGTGATCACAGGGGATAAGACCAGAGGTTGAGGATGATAGCAAACAAGGACAGAGAGAACTCAAGTCCTTGATGACATGGTTGAGTAGATGTTAACAAGCCTGGAACCCCCTTACCTACTTTTAGGATTCTTGCTATATATTACTTACAATTTTTCTTTATCACTTAATACATACTTATTTAGGTTTTCTGTTCTTTGGAGCTAAATGCATCCTAAATAATAAACAAGATTGTGCCTATAATAAATGTGCCTTATGGGTTTTCTCTGACTTAATGTGGACCTGGAGCAATCATGCGGGGAAACGCCCTAGGAAGTGAGCCACTCGGGCTGCTACTGAGGAAAGTGAGTGGCCCCACAGGAAAAAATATTTAAGCACCTTGGTGTTTCTGAGGTCCAGTTATCATTCTGTCCCTTACTGTGACTTTGACAGGATTGGATACAGGAAACTAAGGCATTAAGGAGGAAAGTCTTGACCTTGTTTGCATCACAAACTAAAGAAACTCAATCTAGACCCCTACTTGAAACCAATCCAAATAAAATTGGGGCAGAAGAGAAGTTTGTCTTTGGTACACCAAGATCCTTCAGTATAAATCTGTGCAACTCTTTGATGACCAGTTCTCTGCCCCATTTTCCATACTGTTTTATGCTGAGCAAAAGGGCTTACCCATAAATAGGGATATCTTCATTTTAATTATTTTTAAAGACAGCATAGGCAAAAGAACAAATGTCTAATGGTGGAATTTCAGAACTTACCAACTCTAGATGGCATGCTTTTAGACAGCAATGTTCCTAAAATGCCACTCACTGCATCAGTAGCCACTGATTTCTCCTGCCTTACTCTGCTGTGACGACTAAGCTTCTCTTCCCTGTATATTCTTTGCCCGCTTCCCGCCCTCAGGTGGATCTTGGCTGACACCAATAGTGTATATTTTTGTTTGCCCTAATTACAAAGGTCTGAGCTGGTAACGGGGAAAGAAAGGGAATAAGTAGGCCTGCAGGCATGGGTCTGGCAGTGACCCATCCGCTTTCTACCTTCCAGAAGCAAGAATAAACTAAAATTAAAAACCACTTTGGTAATGCAGTAGAGTGGCCACAACACTCTGGCTGCCCCAGCAGGGCAGAGACACTCCTAATCGTGGCGGCCTTCTTTCCCGTTCCCCTGGCTTGGGGAAAGGAGGAGGCCTCTGGTTGCGGTCCTGCATGTTTTGCATTTCCACAGCTCACTCATGGCTGTGCTGTGAGAGTCCAGCCTCAAAAGACCTGGGAGAGGGGTTCACTGAGGGGGCATGACTGTTGCCAAGGAGACAGAAAAGGGTGAGGGAGAGGCAGGGGCTCCTCTGAGTACAGTTAAGCCTTCATAGGGAGGGAGAGTGAGAGAGGGAAGTGGGGGAGAGAGGGAACTCTCAAGCAAGAAGCGCATCCTTTCATCTACCACCCAGTCCGGCTGCAGGCCTTTCTCCTGCCTTCTGCTAAGCACGAGCCCCTGTGTGTCAGCTCTTCCCGGAAGAGTGTCTACCCAGCTCACCTCAGCAGCCCTTCCCCCAAAGGGCATTCTGCCCTTCAACCTGCATCCAAACTTGGGTCAGCTTGTGCGGCGTATTTCCAATGGGGAGACTGAGGCCTCAGGCAGGGATTCACCTGGAGTGAGCGGAACCTCCAGGAGGAACAGGGCTGCCCGCCGGGCTGGCAGGACCAACGGGCTGCTGTGCAGCTCGTCCGACGGCAGCTCTGAGGGGCTGTGGAGCAGACAGGGAAAGGGCCCCCATGCTAAGAGACCAGCCACCCTCAGCGACCACCTTGTCAACACAGAGCTGAGAGAAGGAGAGTATAAAACGGACCCTGTTCCACGTGCCCTGCAGGGCCATCTCTGCAGTGCAGGGAGGCTTGCCCTCTGGAGAAGGTGCAGGGAGGTGAGGACAAGTGGATTGTTTTGTTTTGTTTTGCTTTGCTTTGTTTTGTTTTTGTATCTATAGGAAGCTAGGCTACGCCATGACTCACCCACCAGTGCATTCAACTCTTATGGGTCCCATGGCCTCTTGCCCTGGAGCTAAAGATGCTGGCAGACCTCAGGCAGTCCGGTCCCTATTTCAGCTCCCCTGAGCCAGGGCCCCCTGGCTGCCTGCCTGGTCCCTGTAGAATTCATGTGAGGGCTGTGGGCTTCCTGCCCTCCCTACCATAAGGTGCCTCGTGGTTCCCAGTCTCTAGAAAAGCATCACCTAAAAGTGGGAAGATCCTGGCTGACACACCTCTGGTCCTACAGCTTTTGAGAAACATCTGTGATGTTAGAAGAAAACCACACAGTCCCGTAGAGTTTCTGTGACGATGGAAATGTTCCACATCTGACCTGTTCACTACGTAGTCACCAGCCACACATGGCTACAGGTGGCTCGTGTGACTAAAGAACTGAATTTTTAACCTTGTTGAATTGCATGGAATTAAAATTTCAATTCCAAGAGCCACACGTGGCCTGTGGCTCCCTATGGGACAGAGCAGGAAAAGCTAAGGCCTTTCAAAACCAGGACCAGTGGATGCCAAATTATAGGGGAATGACATGCTCCCCTCTGGACAACCCCCTCCCGGAGAGGAAAACGCCCAGGGAAGACAGCTTCTCAGGGGAAAGCAGAAGTCCCTCTTCACCAAGTGCCCTTTTCCTGCCAAAAGCTCCAAGCATCAGTGGGCTGTGCAAACCCAGAAGTACAGAGAGAAAGAAATGCCCACACATATAGACCAGCTCAATGAGCAGGAAGAAGGGGCCCAGGGCTGCAGAAACATAATCATCAGGTTGGCAGAAAGAGAGTCTGAAACCCTATTATTTTCCACTTAAGACCTGCAGGGTTTGGATGCTGTGAAAGAGACAAAGGTAAATTTTGAACACCAGTATGTATAGACTTTGGGGTGTATGTGAATTGAAACCTTGCTTGCCCTCCATTATGCAGGGGTGGGGGGCCTGCTCTGGGTCCATCTCACAGGTCGATCCTTCTGGTTATCAGAGTGCCTGGGTTGGGATCCGAGTCAGCCTTTTCTTCTCTCGCTCTGCATCAAGGTAGAGCGAGGCCCCAGCATATTCACGTGGGGGCAGTTCTGTGGTCACGTGAGCAAAGATACAGCCACCGGCTTCTCATGTGTACTTAGCTCATCTTAGGTCATCGGTGTGATTTCTGGAGATGGTTCCAGAAGAAAGGCTGGGTGTTTGGCAGACTCTGAGCATGAAGCACGCGTTCCAGGCAAGCAGAGCTGAGGGAAGGTACAATGGGCACCACCACGGGGAAGGGTTGGGGAGCCAGACAGCGTGACAGAGCTCACACTGCCTCCCCTACACCTGTGCTTTGTCTTGTGTCCCCACCTCTGGACGAGAGCCTTCCACCTGTGCCCACTCCCCAGGGAGAATTCTGCCAGGTGTCATCTCAGACATCTCCTGGACACTTCCTTCTCCCTAACTCCTGCATCAAATCAGTCACCACGCCCTGTTGGTTCTGCCCACCAAACGTCTCCAAACCCCTCTCATCCAGGCCTTCACTCCCCCCATGAGGACCCTGGCCATATCTCACACTTGACCTGTGATCAGGTGTCAGACCTGTGATCAGACACCTGCCTGTGTCTGATCCCCATCCTCCCTCACTTGCTAGAGGAACCAGACTGACCAAACCACATGGCGCCTTTCACTGACTTGCTAACTAGTGCTCCATTTAGCCTAGAGAACAACGCCAACACTCCTATTATACGGCAAGCATTTCTCTCCAGCCTCACGTGGAGCATGCCTGCTCACACAGACCCACATCCGATCCATTGTACTTCTCCCCACCTGCCCTACGTGCTGTGCCGGTACACGCCATCTCCTCTGCATAGATGCCCTTCTCTTCCCAACACACTCCCATCATCCTTCAACAACCAGCTCCGCACCTCCTCTGCACCCCTGCAAACCTTTAGTAAAGATTGTGTTTATTTGTTCTAAGGCCTGTCTTCCCTTTAAATAGGGAGCTCTGAGCTCCCTAATGCCTGGGACTATGGCTTCTTAAGTCATTTCTGTTTCCCTCTTGCCCTAATATGCCTGGGATATAATGCATACTTGATGAGAGAGTGAATGAATGAATGAATGAATGAGAAGTAAGTTCATCAGACTAAAACCACAGGATTGGACTTGTGTTTCTCAAGCCTTCGTGCGCACATGAATGGCCCAGGGATCGTATTAAAGTGCACATTCCGGCTCAGTGGGTCTGGGTGGGGCCTGAGAGTCTGCACTCCCATCAGACTCCCACGTGGCGATGCTGCTGGGTGGAGAGACCTAGAGCTCCTGTGGGTGAGGAACAAATAAAACCTTGCCCATTGTTCAGCCATAAAACAGACCACATTTCAGCATTTCCAATGATGTGCTATTAATAATGTAGAAGTATGCTAAATGAAAAGATGTTGAATAGAATCCCATGTTGTTTAAACATAACTAGATTATAGAATGATGGAATCTATCAGATAGATGAAAGAAAAAGACGAAGGAGGAGGGAGGGAGGGAATGAAGGAAGGAGGAGAGGAAGGGAGGAAGGAAGGAAGGAAGGAAGGGAGGAAGGGGAAGGAAAAGGCATGTATTAAAGTGCTGACAGTAGTTATATCCGGGGCATGAAATTGCAGGCATTTTATTTCCTTATAAATATTTGAATGTTCCCATTTTCTACAACAATCATGCATTGTTTTATAATACAAAAATTTTCATCTCTAAATGAACTCTCCCATTTGCCCGAGAACGCACTTCCTCCTGTACTGCACTCCCTAAGAACAAGGCAGCGGCTCCAGCTGGGGGCCCTGGGTCCCCCATCAGGAACTGGTCCTTAGCCCTTTGAGAAGGGTCATGACAAGGTCAGGCAACTGCTGTGAGCAGCCCCCATCCCAGGAGGCGGCCACCTCCCAAAAAAGATGTCCTGAGCACCTCCAACCACGTGAGTCGCCCATGCTTGCCAGTGACTATACACAGCTTGTAGGGCACCAGCGGCAGAATGAGAGGTGACCCTGGGCCCTGGGCCGAGGCCAAATGCTGTAGCTAAAACCAGCGTGTGGATTTACAGAGGGCACAGTGCCTGTCGCGTCCCTGACTGACAGGCCCCTCAGATTTGCATTCCTGCCACGTCCTCTGGCTTCTCCCCAGGCCTTTTCTTTCTGCACCACAGTGCTTCACTCTCTCCCCATTAATAGTTTATTTTAAGTCTCCAAGACGCTGCCCTTAGTAAGTCCTTCCTTCTTAGACCACAGGGACACAGGTCACCCTGATTATTTTAGTTTTTCAAATGGGAAAACAGGCAGCAGAATAAAGACCCAGGGAGAGAGAGCCACTAAGGTCACATTTTAGCCCTAAAGCTGGGAGATCTGTTCTCTGGATGACAACGCTCTGACCTTGTTTCCCTCTCTGCCTTCCTCCCATCCCTCTGGGAACAGGGACTGGGCGCCTGCTGTGAGGGTCTTGTAAGCAGAGGTGTAACGGAGAGGAGGAACATGCACCCAGGAGCACAGGGCTCTCCTGCCTGATCTAACCGTGGGCTCCATGAACACACAGGCTTTCCTCGTGAGTCTGGACCCGGGGAGGTGATAACCAAGGCCCGTGGTCTCAGGACGGGTATCAGTGAGTGGAGGCCGAGCTCTGGTAACAAATAGACCCAAAGCACACAGTGGCTTGAAGAACAGGCAGCCTGTTTCTCTCTCACATAATAGTCTGGGGTGGGTTTTCAGGTTGAAGGCACAGCTCTGCTCCCCATGGTCACTCAGGACCCGGGTCATCAGCTCCCCTGCCACCTTCAATACCTGGATTTCAAGGTTTCCCTGGACGTTGTCACTGCGGTCAGCCAGAGGGAGAAAGGGCATGCAAGGGCACAGTGGGAGGTTTAGCCGGGCCGGGTCTGGAAGGGGCGCTCAGCATTTCTGTTCGCATCCCACTGCTAGACCTCATTGCCACGGACAAATCCAACAGCGGGGGAGGGGAACTGTCCTAGCTGGGTGCCCAGGAACAAGTGAAGGGGGCATTTTTGTGGACATATAGCAGTTGCCACCACATTTTATTACCTAGAGTCACAGCCCAAGCTTTAGGTTCCCAGCTATTTAGCACCAACTGCGTGCCAGGTACTGGAGACTCAAAAATAAGTCAGATGCAGTCCCCACCCATGAAGGCAGGGAGGTCCCTACACAGAGTCCCTAAGACCGGCGTTGTAGGGTTTGGGGATGAAGGAATACAACCAACCCAACCCTGGCACACCTGGCAGGTACAACACAGATAATAGGAAAGGGGATGTGTGTTCCATAGGCGTGCAAACGGGAACTTGTGAAAATGTGCAGGTGATGTATTTGGGCACATATCTATGAGTAGAGCACCCTAGACCAGGTGTGTATGTGTTTGAACGTGAGCGTGCGCGCGCGCAGATGTGCATGAGCATATGGGTGTGTACACAAGAAAGAGAGATCATTAAGCGATATTCAGGATTGCTCAACATCCTCACCTAACCTGAGCATTTCCTCACTGTTTTTGAAGCCCAAAAGGCTGGGTTATCTTGATCTAGAAGTGTAAGTAGTTGCTAATGAAGTTTCTGTCTCCCTTTAACATTCTCTCTTATTCTTAAATTCCTACCCAGAATGACTCAGGTACGTGTTACAGAGTTTAATAAACTGCACCCCCATAATCCTCTGGCCCCATGTCTTAGCCTCTCATTGTCCCCCATTCTCCCTCACAATGGTGAGAAAAGGCAGTCACAGCTGGGTGGAGCACAGTGACCACAGGTCCCAGCGCAGGGAGCAATGTCCAGGCCCCTCAGGGAGCTGGTTCGGTGCTCTCTCGAGGACCTAGAAACCCAGGTGTCCGGGGTGGGGAGCCCCCTGCCCACCTGAAACCGGCATGGGCTGAACCGTTTCCCACAGAGCAGGCGGGCAGACAGCACAGGGTGAGCTTCTGTCCAGAAACAGAAGGTACTGAGGTGTAGGGGAAAATTAGGAAAGAAAGTCTCAAGCAGATGAAGGATTTTGTACAGTTTAATGATGTCGGAGAGAGCTGATACCCTCCTCGAAGACAGGATGACAGACAGGCTTGCGCTGGAGGTGTGGCCCACAGAGGGGCGACCAAGGCGTCCACGAGCTGTCAGTATTTTTAGGCAAAGAGTAAGGATCCAAAGCATTCGGTTCCAAGGTAAGGGTACAACACACTGGAGAGCAACATGAGCACTTCCAGCAGCAGGAACCTCAGAGAGATGCGAAGGTCACCTCTAGATGACCCCACTCCGTCCCCAGTGAAAGGGAGCCCTGTGTGGGCTTCAGCTAGCAAAATCTCAAGTGTTCCCCCGGTCCCTCCTGCAGGGAAAACCCTGCTGGTCGGCCTCTCCAGCACACGGGCCTGCTCTGGCTTCCAGACTGAGGGGTGGAGAATAAGAGGGCAGGATCAGCCAGGTGGGGCCAACGTTGCCTTGAATCTGGTTGCTGCGGGATGAGGGAAACCCAGGGTCATATTAACTGTAACAGTAAAAGTAAGCACTGTGGGTCTCCCTACCTGCACAGAGCTGTTTAGCTAGAAGGACCCTTTCTTTCTACTGCTACCCATCGTGTGCCCGGGTAGCTGCTCAGGAAGGGAGGAAGCTCTCCCGGCCCCATCCCTCATCTGCCCAGACTCAGGCCCACAAGGGACCCTCTATTCTGGCACAGGAAGACAAGATCTGGCCCATGTTTCTATCACTGGCACTGTGGCCTCCGGTTGGCTGTGCTGTCCCCTCTGCTGGTGCGCAGGATGCTCCCATGATGCCCCCTGCCTGGACGAAGGCACTGTCAGAGCTCCCCGGGGCTGGAGGGATCCTCAGGGACATTCAACCCCTGCCCCTGCCTCTGGGAAGGACAGGCAGCTCCTGAGTCAATGCAGGCAGATGGGAACCTGTCCTATTTTTTTTTCCAAAATATCCACAAGAAATGCCACCATCTGCTGAGACAGTCAGATGCGTCTGATGATCCGACGAGGCAGGTAGGGAACTGCAACAACACCGTGCACTGCTGAGACCGGCAACCTGAGGGAATGGGAAGGATCTCTGCCATCAGAACAGGGCTTCCCAGTTTGCAAGGCAATTTCTGGGGGCCTTCAGCGTCCAGGGGATCACCCGTGGGGCTTTGGAAAGAAGCACTCCTGTGGCAACATGGGCCTCACCCTCAAGACTCTGGGTGAGGGGGTTTGGGATGCAGTCCGGGCAGGCAGGGGTAGTTTTGAACAGGTCCACCGATGATTCGGTGACAGATGGGATTGTGAGGCCCTGGTCTGTGCCTTCTTGTTACTTCCTTAAAGAAAGAAAGACTTCCATAAAAGACAGAGGACATGGACTGTTATTCCTATTCATAGATGAGAAAACTGAGGCTTAGGCCACCTAAATGGCTTGTCCAGGGTAACAGAGCAAAGTGTAGATCTAAGAGCAAAATCCAGGTCTTCTGTCTACTGGTCCACACTCCCCCATCATACCACACGGCCCATCAGAGGAGGATGGGGAAGATGCTACAGAGCTCCTCTTGCTCAAAAATTCAGGAGAAGGGAGCCTGTGAGCTGGTCACACCTTACTTCATCTAACACATTCTTACAGTGTTCGGCCGCGTCAAGCTTCCGTATCACCAGAGTGAGAGAAGGCACGCCAAAGAAACGGAGGTCATCCTTCCAAACCAGCAGCAGTGTCGACAAAAGACCAGCCCCACCCAAGGCTTGTGTGTGCGCCCTGAGGCTGCTTACAGCCATTTGCGGGCTTTTCTGATGATAAAAATCACCTGCAATGCGTATTTGAACTGTAAGTTCTTTAAAAATATGTTTTAAAGAAAAAACTCAGCCAGAATGTCCAGGAGATGGGGATGGAGAAATGACAGCTTCCACAAGTGCCGCAGTGGGTCTCGCTGTCGCAGAAGTTTGGAGAAAACTGCTCAGATGTTTCTCGGACAGGACAGGGTGCTTGCTGAGGTGTGACAGGACTCCAGCGCAGCACTGTCCCCTTCACGGTGGCCCTCGAGGCCGCTCTGGGTGACAAGAAGTTCCATCTGGAGCAGGGCTTCTCAACCTTGGTGTTACTGACATTTGCAGCAGGCAGCCCTTTGTTGCGGGGACTGTCCCACACATTGTAATATATTTAGCTCACTAGGTGCCAGGAGCACCCCCAACCCAAAAATGTTTCAAGACATCACCCAACAGCCTGCAGGTCAGTGTCCCCTAGTGGAGAGCCGCTGGTCCAGTGGAAAGGGTGGAGCCAGGGTAGGAGAGCCTGGCGCTCACAGGCTGGCCCTGCGGCAGACGTACCATGTGCATGAGGCCGTACTTAGCGCTCCTTGAAGCCTCAGCCCGTCCCTCCGCGAAGGAGGGATGTTTTCTGTCTACAGTGATGTTGTAAAAGTGGATTATGATCCAGAATGTGCAGTTATGATATACTGAGTAAAGGGCACCCCAAAGTGGAGGGAATTAGCCATGGGTCCCCCCAAGCACCTAGGATTAATCCAATAAATCCCATAAAGGCCTTGTTATGGACGGAATTGTGCCGCCCCCCAAATTCACATGTTGAAGCTCTAACCCCCAGTGTGTCAGGATGTGACCGTGTTCGAGATAGGGCATTTGAACATGTGACTAAGCCAAAATGAAGCCATTAGTGTTGGCCGTGATCCAAATGGATGGACACGAAGAGACACCAGTGCTGTGTCTGCAAAGAGGAAGGCCCACATGGGGACCCAGCAAGGAGCTGCCGTCTGCAAGCCAAGGAGAGAGGCCTCGAGGGAAACCAGCCCTGCTGACGCCTTGACAATGGGCTTCAGCCTCCAGAACTGTGAGATCACTAAAGTTCTGTCCTCAAAGCCGGCCAGTCCACGGCATTTGGTTTCGGCAGCCTGAGGGAACTGATACAGGCCTCCTCCTTGATTCTCGCACCAAAGCAGACGCTTGCCTGAACTAGCTTCTGCTCTTAACACTGACCATCGCCACCGCTTTTGGGGTCATCTTCACTGGACCTCTGCTTCCTCTACTCTTCCCTGGGAGGGGGCAGGGTCAGATAGGAACCTCACAGCCCCTCACAAGCAGTGCCCAGGGCTTTCGGTGACCTTCCATGTCCAGGGCATTCTCTCACTCTGTTCTCCAAAGCCCTTGCAGGGGAGCTTACCAGCAGCATGCAGGGCTCAACCTCTGGCACAAACTCTTTGCTAAGCATAGGTTTTCAGCTCAGGGTAATAACACCCTACATGCTTGCACTGCAGTGATAAAAAGCCACCTAGAGGAAGGTGTGCTTTACGAGTGTTTAATCATCAGCATTCCAGCAGAGCCTGGTTATAAATTTGATTTTATGGAGAGGGTCCCTGCAGACTAGGGTTTTCTAAATAGGTTAAGAGCCGTATACCACCCAGATGCCCCTCAACTGACACGAGACATAGAAAGAGATAGAGCGTGTGCCAATAACAACTTTAACCCATATCGATTGTGCTGTGGGCCAGGCACAGCTATAGGGCTGCACCCACTTGCAACCCTGTGAAATTGGTACCATTGTCACCTCCATTGTTGATGAGGAAACTGAGGCACAGAGCAGTTATGCCAAGGCCCAGAGGCTACTGAATGGCCAGACCAGGAGTCAAAGCCAAGGAGTGTGGACATCTGGAAGGGAGGAACTGAGCCCAGCCCCTCCCCTACCCCGCCCCCCGCAACGCCCAGCCCACAGACGTCAGTACTACTGAAGCTGCCCAGGTGTTCTCATGGCAAGAAGAGGTACGGGTGTGCACGGAGCGTGAGCCGTGCAATCTGGGTGTTATCTACTTCTCTGGGCCTTAGTTTCTCTGACCGTGACCGTGGGAACACACCTCACGCAATCACTTCAGGGAAAAACGGGAGAGCATCTGCCATAAAACACCTGGCACAGCACCAGGCGCCGGTGGTTCCTTGGTCAGTGTTGGTTCCTCCGCCTGTGGAAGAGCTCAGCACCAGCCCCTCGACAGGGAGAAACCCTCCTTCACATCACCAGCCAGCTGCTCAGTAAGAGATGAGTGGTGTCTCCAGGTGCTCAAAATCAGGCTGCCTGTCCCACCCAGCAAGGGGCTTATTATTCTCTGTTCCGAATTTGGCCCACAACCTCCCTCCCACCCATATCTGAGTGTCTGCCGAGTGCTGGACTATTCCAGGCCGCTGGTCACATCGGCGAACGAGGCAAAGATGGGTTGCCACCCTAGCAGATAACGCACTGGATGGTTTCCTAACTCCCATTCTGGTCTAAAGAGAATTGGAGGGGATTTGCTAACCACCCTCCGAATGTCCCACCCTTGGTTTACGGAACACATTCTACTGTGTGGCCTGGATGTAAGCCCTTAATCAGTCACTACCACCTGGGAGTGAAAGAAGTTACCCAGGGAACACGGCACCGTCCTCTCTCTCCTCATCCCCCAGCCCAAGTCCTACCAAGCGATAGAGAGCCCATTTGGCCATATCTGTCACATACTGGAGAGGACAGGAGAGTCATGAAACCAGAGCCTTCTGGGTCCCCACTCCCCCCTCCCGGATGTGTGAGAGCCTAGGGGCAGTAGCCCTCTTATTGCCGGGAAGCACACATTTAAGTTTCAGAAACCAGCCTTCTTTGGAAATCCCAATGCCTCGCCCTGCTGTCTCCGGATGTCATGGAGACAGAGGAGTCGTTCCTTGCCTTGGGGAGAGAAAGAAATTGAATCTAGAGATATCACATGGATCATCTCCGCAGCATCTCCTATATTAAAAAAAAAAAAAAAAAAAAAAAAGGAAAGAAAACCCCCCACCAAAGAGGTAGCGAGCAAATTAATTGTTTTCCTGATTAACAAAACACAATTAAGCCCAAATGCTGCTGCCCGGGGGAAGGTTATTCATGTTTTTTTCTGGGGACCGTTTGGGGCACAGAGCAATGATGGCTTCATCCTGATCCCTGCAAGAGGGGTCCAGAGAGAAATAACACCGCAGACTCATCACGGCCACGCACACTGTCGAATTCCTCTCTGGGGAGGCATCAGCGAGAGGGACACAGACCGGGGAGGCTGTCACTGGGCAGCAGGGAGAACAGTCCAGGGGCAGCCAGCAAGCTGCAATGGGGTGAGGGGACAGGAGGGGGTGGGCTGGCTGGTGGCTCTTGGAGGACTGGGACCCTAAATGGCCAATAGCCTAGAACTTCTTCTGTGGAGATGGGCCTGTCGGTGAGTATTTGTTTAATTGGGGAGGTGGGAGGAGAGGAAGGGAGGAAGAGATTGATGTGCTTTTATGAAGCTGAAGCATAATTCCCACTTTTAAAGGTAGTAGTAGTAATAATGGCAATGACAATACCTCTCATTAATTGAGCACCTACTGTGTGCCAGGCCCTCACTAAAAGCATCCACTGCCTCATTCCACCTCCCCAGCAATCTTGCTCATTTTGATCATAGCAAACCTAAACTCGTAGAAGTTGAGGAGCTTGTCCAAGGTCACATCCAGTAAGTAAATTTGCACCCCAGTCTTTCAGACTCAAACGCCCACATTGTTGGCCAGAGTCTTGGAGGCCATTTTCTCTTAAAGGCCACCAGCCTTGAGTAGCGCTAACTCTCACCGCAGCAGTGATGAGGGTGGCATGTTGTGAAGGTGCTCCCACCCTCATGGTAGTCTCTAATGCTAAAGGTGCCCTTCCAGCCATTGATGCAGAGCTGGTGGGGTGAGAGCCAGGAGGAAAGCCAGGGGGCAGCCAAGGGCACAGGAAGGCAAGGAAGCTAGCGAGCCAGACAAGCAGACATGGGCTGGGTTTCCTCATCAGCGGGGCTGCAGAACACGCCACCATCCTGCCACACCCATCCCTTCCCGCTCCGATCCCTTTGGTGGGAGGACCCAGTGGGCATTACTGTCCCTGTGTGATCTCCACCAAGCCAGGGCTCACCTATCCAAAGTCCTCGGCCACACGGAGAACCTCCGAGAGCCAAATTTGGAGCAGGCACAGCCTCCGAGAAGGAAAACATGGAGGCTCACATGGGCGAAGACTTGGAGCTAAGAGCTCCAGGCTCAGCTGGAGCTGCGTGTCAAAGGTCCAAAAGCATCTTCAGCCACTTGATTTCATTGTAGCTCTTCTGATATTTTATGCATTAAATAACAGCTACATCTTAATGAAAGCTAGTTACATAAATTTGGGGAAACCAGGAACAAAAGCACTTTTTATAACACAAGACATCATCAGCTCCTTTATTGTCTCATTGCTCTCGGCATGAAAGCAAGTTCCTAAGAGCCAGTACTTCAGAGGGATACATAATTCTGGCATTTTTCACCTTAGCTTCAGGGATGCTGACTCCAAAGATCACTTACCATCAACAAAGAGCAATCCCTTTCTGATATCTTCCCCACCCCCAATCTCCTTCATTAGTCATTCAACACCCATCAACTCCTAAGGTGCTCACCTTTTTCATGCATGTGACAAAAACTACTTGGACCACTAGACTTGAGATTCGTGCAAGTGCCCCCTAGAAAGGCAGGCGAGGCTCTGTACCAACTCCATCATCAGTCCAAGGAGACTGGGGGACTGGGGCGGGGGGGGGAGGCAGCACAGATTTGTGACTAAAACTCATGAGCCAGCACCGGACTGCTTGGGCTCAGACCCTGATCCCGCACTTACTGTTTGTGCTGGAACAGTATGAAAGCACCCTACTCCGGCCTCAGTTTCCTCAACCACAAAATGAACAGAATGATGGGATTTACCTCCAAGAAGCGTAAGGGTGTTGAATGAGCCGACCAATGCAAAGCACGTGGCACAGAAACCACTCGATAAAAGTAGATTATCATTATGAGATGTTTCTGTTATAAAAAATACTGAAAATAGTTGGGCTCATCAGTTAGGATGGCACTCGTTAAGTATTGTAATGAAATCCATGGCCATGGTCAGTGGTTGGGCATTGTTGTGAATGTTGTAAGATTGGCTTCTGTGCCTAAGCCTCTTGTGACATCCCCTGACGAGAGCCACCTCAATCTCTGTGTCACTCTGGGTCCTGCCCAGACCCTCATCTCTGAAGTGGGTTCCACAGCATGGTGTCCGAGGACCCTCCCAGCTCTGACACTGAGCGTGTGGGGCAGGCAGAGGTTGGGGGGAGAGGGTGCAGGGAGAATTTACACGGTCTGCACCTTCTTAGCAGAGGGGGAAACTCTGCTTGTGATTGATCGCCTCACCCCGCTGGGGAACTTTCCCGATTCCCATTCTTCCCTCTTCCATGAGGCTGTCCCAGTGTTCCTTAGGGGGATGTGAGATGCAGGGATGAGGACCCCACCGCCCCCTCACACACACACACAAGCACACGTGCACACGCGCACGTACTCCTCCTTGCGTGCCTGATGCCTCAGTTGCACAGGGCAGGATGATTTAAGTCTCCTCTGGAGGCAGAGTGTGTAGCAGCTGGTGCAGCTGGTGCACCCAGCACACGAGGCCGGTAACCCTCCCACAAATTGTCAGCACATGGAGAGCAGCTGGATTCCTGGCAGGAAGAAGAGGAAGCAGATCTCCTCCACCGCACCCCTACCCCACTTGGACCAGTTCTGTTATTCAGCTTTCTCTAACCCAGGCAATTAGGCCAAGTTCAGGCTGATGGCCAGGCCCGGCTGGACTGGAGGCGGGGAGTATGAGGCACAAGGGCCCCTGGCCTGGGAAGCCCCTGTTCAGCCTAGTCTCCCTGACACAGAAGAAAAACCAAGGATGCTCTTAGCCACGGGAAGACACGGAAGAAGGTGGCTATCTGCAACTCAGGGAAAGAGCTCGCACCAAGGATTAGCTGGCACCTTGACCTTAGATTTCCCAGGCTCCAGAACTATGAGAAATAAATGTCTATTGTTTAAGACACCAAAAAAATACCCCAAGAAAACAAAAAGCCATGAGCTGTGGCTCAGGAAGGTAGACCCAAGGGACTATGCTTGGTGGCTGAGTTGAACACTGGCTCGTTGTCATGTCAACCAGCCTCTCTGAGCCTCAGTTTCCCCAGATGGGTCTCACACCCACTGCTCAGGCCCTCCCACTGGGTGATCGGGGCTGAGACAACCTAAGTGCAAAGATGGTTTAGAGAACCAATCCTGAACATCTAGATGAGGGGAGCAGAACCTGCCATTTCAAAGCAGTAATACCCGGGGCTAACCTGCCACACTCAGTCACAAGACTGAGGGCAAGACAGAGGCCCTGCCACCCCACCCCTGCAGGGAGCTCCGCCTGCCCCATCAGTCCCCTGGGGCTCCCTCAGGTGGAGCTCCAGGCCTTACCTTCCCCACCACACATGCCACACAGCTCATGAGCATCTCCTTCCACTGCAGGACCCCCCAGACCTGCATTTGCTTTATCTTCTCCCCCCAGGGGCTCCACAGAGGCTGAGGCAGGGGACTCTCTATACAAGGTGGCCCATCATTCCCTGGCTTGTCAAATAAACACTGTTTGTTTCCCATGTCCACCGCAGCCTCTGGGATCCCAGGGCCCCCACCATTTCCCATCCAGCAAACAGTGAGAGTCGGCCGCTGGGGGCCTGACTCTGGGGCCGCCGCGTGATCTGGAGTAAATCAATTCACTCCTCTCTGCTTTGGTAAAATATAGATGACAATCTCTGCCCCACCTGATTTCAAGGGATTTTTGTTGTTGTTGTTTGTTTTGTTTTTAAAACATTTTATTTACTTATCTTTAGAGGGGAAGGGAAGGAGAGAGGGAGAGAAACATCAATGTATGGTTGCCTCTCGTGCATCCCCTTCCGGGAACTGTCCCGCAACCCAGGCATGTGCCCCGACTGGGAATGGAACCGCGATCCCTTGGTTCGCAGGTCCGCGCTCAATCCACTGAGCTACACCAGCCAGGGCTCAAGGGATGTTTTGAGGAGCAGAATGAAGGCACCTTGGGTGGAAAGCATTATCTACACGTAAGCTGTTTAGGAAGGTTTGGTAACTCTTTTCTCTTGTATGACTTGTTGTGTGATGATTCTGGAGGGAGACAAAGACCTCGCTAGGGGCCCACTATTCTACTGGTGTAAGTTAATAATCAGAAAAAAGTAACAGGGAGACTGAGGGATAAAAACAAAACAAAATTCCCCCTGGAATTTAGGGACCCAGTCAGTTTCTAGAGCCTCCCTGCCTCCTCTGGACCAAATTCTTGCCCTCCTGAATGTTACCGTCACAGGAGAGACGGCACAGGCCGGGGCCCAGACAGCCCTGTAGCAGATTACCCTCCTCCCTGTCCTGCGCCTCTGCCCACAGGCCTAGGAGTTCATAAAAAGAAAGAAAATAAGAATGTATCAAGTCAAGCCTCTCTCCCCAGGTCCAAGTGCCCCCTTAGGGTCCAGGTGGTCATTAAAATCCTACACTCTTCTGAATCAGGAACCAGCTGGTCACGTGTCTGACCAGCTAAAAGGAACTTTCAGAGAAGACACGATGGGGAGCCACGGTCACTGTCATCGCTGACTGAACAGACCACGAGCGGACAGCCAGTGAGTCAGGTGCTTGTAAGACACGCCATTCACGTGAAGTCAGACGCCCACAGTCAGACACTTTACCAGGAGCTGCACTGAGATTCAAGCCCAGGTCAGCCGATGCCAAATTTTGCACCAGATCTTCGCTGTCTCACTGTCTGCTGGGGCTGAACTCTGTGTGGGTGAAGAGAACAGTGCTGGCCTTGAAGTCATCTGGTGTCTCAAGCTTTCTGCAGAAGGTCTGAGGTTGGGGCAAGGAAGGAAAGGGCCCAATGTGTGAAACTTGGAAGAGGGCTTGTGCCCACTTGGGCCAAACTGTGCAGGCAGGAAAGGTGTGCAGAAGCCACCCTGGATGCCTTATTTACGCGCCCAATTCCACCACTAGCCGGATGTGGTCCTACGGAGACCGTGCCTAAGATCCCAGGGGGTCAACCCATACACTTGCCGTGAGGTGGACCTCTAAATCCCACGCCAATTCCATGGGACAGAATCCAAGCCGGAATGAAGTCCATCCACCTGGTGGCTGTGACCCGGTTTCCTCGTCTAGTAAAGAGGAGAGTGACTCCTGTCATTTCTCGTTCCCACAGAAACTGTGTAAACAAGGAGCACTTGAAAATAAACACCCGGCACTCGCAGCTCTGCCACGAGGGGCGTTCTTATCAAGACCAGGCGCGTCACCATGCGACGTGCGTGTAGAACGCTCTGTGAACGGGAAGTTCGCAAAGCACTTTCCGAAAGTGCTCCTTGTTGTTGATACCGGCACGAGCTTTCACAGATTCCTGGATGAAAGGATTGCCTGTAGATTTTAACTCGATTCTCTCTCTCTTAAAAACTAGATTAAACGAAAATAAAACAATTTTGGTTAGAGGTTCTCCCATCTCGATAGCTCCTATGCCTGTCACCACCAAATGCCATGTCAAGCATTCATTAAAAGCAAATTGGGCTTTTAAACGTAGTGAGACATCTGCATATACTGTTGTTTTATCCTGACAATTAGGCAAATTGGCTTCTAAACAAAATGCAAAATCATTTCAGGAGGATTTATAATCAACATGAGACGCAGAGTGCAAAGCAGGCCTGGCCAGGTCGGCTGCACCTTGTGATCATCCAGGGGGCCCACGGGACAAGCACCAGGAGGGACAACCTGACAGCAACCTTCTTGCTCCGCCCTCACCGAATTCACAGTCCCTGTGACTCTGTGTTGGCTGATTCCTGGCTCTAAGGATGCAGCCTACAGACGGCGGGATCCTGTCACCTTTGTGCTTCCTGGAGCCCTGCCAATCTCACCTAGCAGGGCGGCGTCTGCTCCCTCTACCTGTGCGAGGCAGCAGCCTGCTACCGCACCCTGAGGGGCAGGTGCCGCAGCTCCCTTCCTGCTGCCCCAGATAAGCTTTCAAACCTCCAGGTGCCGTTTTCAGAGCTAATCACGCAGAGAGGAGGGGAAGGACCCTTATGCCCCTTGGTGATCCCTATCTATAAGCACCTGATGAATAAATGTCTTTGACATGTATTATCCCTTAAAGGGTTCATATTCCCTTACACAGAGGCGTGCTTTTTAACATCAGACAGAGAGATTTGTGTCATCTGTCCAATTCCCCTTTTTTGCCACGGCTGCCAGACACCTCAAAACTCGGTTTAGTATTTCATTGCAGTCACTTAAGCAGCCTAGATATTTAGTGTTATTATCTCTGCTCCTTCTTCTATATGGTTTTGAGCTGTTATTTTATGTCTTACTGAACGTGTGCCAGGCCTGGAGTTAACATTATCCCTCCATTTCGGCAGGGATGGAAGGGATCTCACAGTGTTTACGGGAGCTGGAGGGGGCCCAAACTCATTAATGAGCTGAACCGTAGACCGATGTTCCTAATCAGGATTCTTGTGGTGGTAGAACAATCCCAAAAGGGAAGTGAGAAGAGAATTTTGATACTATTTATTGAGTGCCTTCTCTGTCCCAGTCACCTTAGATATCTTATTTCATTTAATCCTCACGACAGCCCTATGAAATTGGAACTCGTAACCCTCAGTCGCAGCATCTGTAACCTGGAAACAAGTTTCTTATTCAAGTTCTCATGCTTAATTAGCAGAGCTGAGATTAGATACAAGACATATCTGACTTCAGAGCACACTCCAGGCCACTGCTCGCCTGTACCGCGCTTTGCATACATCAGAGCAAGTCACCGGTCTGGGAGGACACAGCCTTACGGTGACAGGGGCACTGATGTCGTGTGAGTAGTGCACAAGCGACAGACAGACCAGGCAATTCCAGAGGCCCTGCAACCTCATTCTCAGAAGCAGCCCCGAGACAGGCAGAGGCTGCTAATTCTCACCAAGATCCTGCTCTCCTCTCCTGGGGGGACAACAGGGAACCATGTCCCCAGTCTCCGTGCATCTAGGTCACTCCTGCTGAATGACACGAAGGCAGGAATTATGTATGTCACTCCCCAGCTTGGCCTGTAAACCCCTGAACGTGCTCGCTCTCTCCCCCTGGTTGAATGGAACACTTTGAAGATCAAGCAAGGATGGAATCACGAGTTACGAGCCTTGAGTCCCTGAATGACTCTGTGGAGCTGAGCCTATTTTATCTCCTTCAAACCAGGTGGACTGTGATGTAAATAAAAAATATGATTTTGTTGTGTTTATGCCCCTGAAATTTGGAGGTGACTTATTATGGTACTTAAATTACCCTAACACAAGCTCAAACTATCTTGCTTCCTTTTAATGGGCCTGCCTGAAAAGACTCAGATGACCTATGTTTAAATCCAAGTTCAAGACAACGGAGGCTGTGGGGAGATGATTCCACTTCCTTGTTTCTCTACGTAAACTCTCCCCAAATCACCCTCCTTGATGTCCAACCTTCAAGAAGATTTCAAGTCAATCTCACTTTCTGTCCAAAGCTTCAGTCCTACTTATGAGTCATGGAACTCTAGGGTGGTGGAGCTGAGTCATCTCGTTCAGATTGTGATGATCAGATTTGAAAATTAAAAAAAAACAAAGGCCAAGGTGGATGGCTTGCTTGAGGTCTCAGGGCCAAGGCTACAACCCAAGGCTGGTGACCAAGTCCAGGGCCTTTCCCTCCCTGATGGACGGAAGCCATGCTCCAACAGCTGAAGAGACGGAGGTGGGTGCCCCTTGTTGAAATCGCAACCCCTTCCTGGCCCAAGAAAAGCAGCAAGTGTTCACATGGAGGCTGCTTTGTGGATGGAGGCCTCTGGCGCCCTCCACTGGTCAGACTTGCTATGTCCTCCACTGTCCCCCATGTGCAAATTACAGGACTCGGAATAGTGATGGAGCTAGGACAGCAATGCTCGTCTAGGTGTCTGTGGCCGCAATCAGTGCCTAGGTTAAAACCCCTTTGAGACTGTGAGCTATTTCCTGGCACATCCCCACGTTTCCCAGTCCGTGGATCCTGCCTCCCATAAAAATGTAATGTCACTTCAGGCTGGGACACTTGAGTTGACCTCTCTGTCACCAAGCTCAACTCCCAAAGCACAGCACCCTCTCCTTCTGGCTCACAGATGCTATGGAAAAAAAACAATGTCTTCCCTCTAAGGTCCCTACCTCCTTTTTTTTTGAAACTTAGTCTCTAGATCTCAATGGAATTAGCATATGTCCTCTCCGATTGTGTTTGCAGCCGCATCAGAATAGGAAAGAAAGGAATCCATGAGAAAGAGAGATAATGAAAGCTTCCGTCTAAAAGACACTGGAGTGGAAAATGAAGAGCAGGACTGAGAACCAGTGGGCTTATTCCAGCCTCTCTGCATGTAGCTTTGAACAAAAGCTTGCTGGGGACAGAGCGGGGTCTGATGGTGGGCAGCGCACTGACTGAACAGAGAACCAGAGAATAATTGTAATGTGTTCTCTGTCCAAAAGGCAATTTTCTCGGAGACGGGGAGAAGCCTCTGTCTGACACTAAGCCTCCATTTCCCCAGCTCTATAAAGTAATGACTAAATAACACAGAAAGCCAGAAATAACATTTCATCTCACCAGTTCACTTTGCAAAGGGAGAACGAAAACTTGCCTGGCTGAAATCACGCAGCCAAGTGGCAGAGGCCAGCCGCAGCTCCGGCCCCGGCCCTCAGCCTGGATGGAGCTCAGCCCTGCCTTCTCTTCCTCGCATGAGAAATGTGGCTGTCTGCGTGCCCAAGCGCGGCCCTGTCCATTAATAGAGGGACAGAGCAAGCAATGCGTTGGAGTACTTTAGCCATTAGACTTTTGGAATCAGGAGTTCTGGTGTGCATTGAATACAAAATAAGACTGATTCTGGAGGTCTTGATTGAGCCTGGAATTGTGGGTCAGGAACTCCAGATTCTAGACAACTCTACTATGAATGTCCTTTGTGGGTAAGGGGCCTGGCCTACCTGCTTTCTAAGTTCATCAGGAAGATTTGATGAAATAATACATAAAATCCAAATTTTACCTTTACTTTATTTCTAGAGAGAAGAGTCTTAAAGTCACTCTAACACAATTCTTTTATTTTATTTTAGAACCATTTTAGAAAGGCAGAACTCAGAGAAGGGAAATGAAATGAACTTCAGAACTCTGCTCCCTAAGCGAGCCTGGCCCTTGTGTTCTCGCCAGAGGTGTGGGAGCCACACAGGAAGGGGAAGACCTGCAGACTCCCCAGGGCTTTCTCGGGCCGTGAAAAGAGCCCCAGTGCCAGCCAAGGCAGAGCTGGGCCACGCTTCTCTTTGCCTGAGGTTCAGCCATGTATTTTACCCAGAGCCTCCTCCCGTGTGGATTCTTAGTCTAAATGGCAGGCGTTTGATTAACCCCTTCACAGAGTCTCCAAGCTCGACTATCAGGAACTGGTCGCAGACCTCTTGCTTCAAAACACATGGATAAAAACTAGGGGGGGTGGAAACGGGAGGGAGGTAAGGAGGGCTGGGGTGGGGGGCTGGGATGGGAGTAGAAGACAGAAAACTGTACAAGAACAATAATTAAAATAAATTTTAAAAAAGAATTTAGAAATAAAGTGACCATGGGCCTAAAACAAACAAACAAACAAACAAAAAAACCACCTGGGTAGTGTTTTGCAGATTCCAAGGCTTTACATCAGACTCACCGAGTTAGATCTCCAGGAGGGGAGCCCGAGAAGTTACATACATTTATTTATTCATCCTAAACAAATACCTTCCCATGCACGTAAAATAAGGTGAAATGAAACGCAAATCCTCAACCACCACCTGCAGGGCCCGGCCCTTGGGAACTGCCACCCTCACCTCTCACCTGGGCCTCCAACCGCCCCTGCGGATACAAGGGCCTCCTTTGTGTTCCCAGAGCCTTTGTACTTATTCTTCTGCTGCAGCAGTTCTCTCCCCCTCTCTTCTCACGGCTGCATCCTCTTCATTATTTATGGAATATTTGTTGATTGAAGTATCATCGCCTGCATTAACTAGGTCCCAGGCATTTCCTTCTGGATGCCTGCCTTGACCACCCTATCTCATACTGCACCCCTCCCACCAAGTCCTTGAAGGCAGCATCTTTGCTTTGTTCCCATCGGTATCCCCAGCAATGAGGACAATGTCTAACATGCCGCAGGTATTTGATAAATATTGGCAGAATGGCTGAATGAATGGCATGACTCTGCCTCGTTCTGAGATTCTTTTATTTATTACCTATCTCCCGCACTCAAAGGAGAGCAGACACCTGTCTGTCTTGTTCCCACCATATCCTCAGAGCCTAGTATCTCACCCACAGTAGGTGCTCAATAAAGAGTTGTCAAATGAATGGATGTGCAAAGCAATTCTCAAAAATCTTTGAGCTGAAACCACCGCTGGGCTGAGCACAGGTTAACAGTTTTAATCAACAAACATATTTCCAGTCATATTGATGAAGGACTTAAGAGCTGGAAAATTTTACTCTTAGATAATAGTCAATAGGCTCAGTAATTAACACATGTGACAAGCTATTGTTCCGGGAACTGAAGGTATGGCCCACCCTGACTCCAGGAGACCACAGGCAGGTCCACCTTTGTGCCCCAGGAGGACTGCAGGCCATCAGGATGGAACCTGAGCTGTTGTGCTCCAAGGAGAGACGTCTGCTGTCCCGGACACACGTAAAGAATCACTGGTCAACAGATGAAAGAATGCTGCAGCTTTTTATCAGATTGACTTTTTCCCTGAATTCCAAACCCCTTACCTACATTTTTCTTTTCCTTATAAAAAGAGGCTGTTTGAAATGGAATGTAAGATGGTCTGTTAGGGTACATAACCCGCCGTCTTCTCAGATCCCCAGCCATCTGAATAAAGCCCACGTAAAGATTCAATCTTTGTCTCTGCTTATTGGTTCTGGTGGTGACAGGCAGCATGAACACTGGCATTTCTGGTTTCAATATCAACTAGCTGGGAACTTTTTTTCTAAATTATTTTTTTAAGATTTTATTTTATTTTTAGAAAGAGGAGAAGGGAGAGAGAAAGAGAGGGAGAGAAACATTGATATATGAGAGAAGCATTGATTGGTTGCCTCTTGCATGCCCTCAACCAGGGACCCAGCCCACAACCCTGGCATGTGTCCTGAACTGGGAATCGAACCAACAACCTTTCAGTTCATAGGCCAGCACTCAACCCACTGAGCCACACCAGCCAGGGTGTTGAAGACATAAAACATGTACCTTCCCCTCAACTTGCTCACAGATTCATGGAGGTGATAGAGGCATGAACAAATTAGTTCAAGTAAAGAAGTTGCTTTGGAGGTACAAAGTGAGAAGCCCCTCCTCCCCATGTCCAATTCAGACAACTGGACAGTGCTCAGAGAGGACGCGATGTTTGACTCTGGCCTTTAAGTAAAAACTGAAATAAAGACAAAGTATAACAAGAAGGAGGAGACACTGGAAAAACCATTCAAAGGAAGAAAGGCTTGGAAAGAGTTCAGTCAGTGCAGTGGGTGGAGGTGATGGGGCTGGATGAGAGAGGCGAGCCCAGGCCACACTGAGTTTATTTTGATCTGTATGTCAGTAGTTCCCAGACCATTCAAGTGGGCCATTTGAAATTAAGGCTCTTTATAAACAAACTATATCAACATCAAATATCCATGCATACAGGATAAATAAAACTTCTAAGTCCAAAAATATGAAGTCTGTAGTTTTACTCCAGAAGCACAAGGCAGGGATCAGCAATCATAATTTGAAGGGCAAGTAGTTTCACTATGTTTCACTGGTCATCATCTGAAAAGTATATTTTTAAGTTGACTGATTAGAAAATATGAGAAATGTGTGACTAGCCCTGGCTGGGTAGCTCACTCAGTTGGAGCATCATCCCATACACCAAAAGGTTGTGGGTTCAATTCCTGGGTGGGGTGCATGTGGGTTTGGAGGGTCAATCGATTGCTGTTTCTCTCTTACATCAATGTTTCTCTCCCCCCCCCCGACTTCCTCTCTATCTAAAACCAATAAACATATCCTCAGGTGAGGATTAAAAAGAAGAAATATCTAACTGAATTATACAGACAAGACTTTTTAAACAAATTTGTTTTTTTTAAATGATGCATGTGGCTACTAATATACTCACAGGTAAGGGAACATGTAGGGGTTACTGAGCCCCAGGTCTCCAGGGAGCCCTCTGCAAACAGGGGATCACTGCTGAAGGTAATATCAGGTCCTGGAATGAAAGTGAGCAGCAGCTTATGTTGATGGGATTTGGGGGTTAGTAAGTTAACGTGTAGTTTGGAGAAGGTGGAGACTGGAGTAGAGAGACCATGGATCTCGTGCCTCTTCTCTCTCCACATCCTATCCCCTCACCCCACTCTGAAACTACACACAAGTGATAGGTTGAACACTTGTCTGTTTGACAAGGTGAACAAACTCTGTTTCCATGCTGATTTTCAACCACCGAGTCCTGACCATCAGAATGGGAGAAGTTCTCCATTAATCTCACACAGTCCTGCAGGCCAGACCCCACACTCTTCGAGCAACTAACATTTTGGTGAATTTCCAGAGACGTTCTCCTGCCTATTACGATGACATTGCCATGTGTCATGTGTCCCCACTCTCTATATTATTAACACTGCTCTGTCACAAAATGCCCTTGTAAAAACACAATTTTTAGTTGTCACATAATATTCCCCACTAAAAACGTCCCATAATTTCCCATTCTCCCTCTGTTGGACACTTGGCTGGTCTCCAATACCTCACTATGTTAAACAGCTCTGTGATACACACCCTTGCACATTGACCTCTGGGCACACCTCTGATTATTCCCTTGGGGAAGATTCCTAGAAGTGTGATCTCTGGAATGTTTGCCATTTTGATGGGTTTTATCAAAATGGGATGGGTTTCATCACACTGTGCCCCCCTGCCTGTGTTCTAGAAGCAAAGATAAATACCCATGAAGGGATGCCCACAAAAAAAGGGGGCTTTATAAGTGAGTGCTGGCTGAAATCCCAAAAGAGAGAAGACACTTCACATGGGCTCATCTGGATGACAGGCAAGTCTATTTATTTATTCACTGCATTTACTTGACTCCTTCTGTCTGAAGGGGACTGACCTAGAACAAGAAGAAATAATATGTCATGTGAAAATATCAGAGAGGAAGAGGAGACTACCAATAGTTCAGGGACTGGGTTACCCAAGACCCAAGGAGAAACCTCTGGCTACAAAAACCTGTGGGGGTTGCAGAGGTGAGAGAAACCCCCAGTCTCACAGGAGAGACTGTTGGAGGGACCTACAGGGTCCTAGAACACACATAAGCACACCCAACCACGAATCAACACCTGAAAGGGCAGCAATCTGCCTGTTGGAAGCAACTGAAAGTGGGTCAAGAGCCAAGCAAGCAGAACTGTTCCTTGTCTGACCCCTCCCCCACATACTGCACCACAACACAGTGAGTTGGGTTGCCCAGCCCTAGTGAACACCTAAGGCTCCACCCCTTATAGTATAACAGATTTACAGAGACAAAGAAATGTGGCCCAAATGAAAGAACAGATCAGAACTCCAGAAAAATATCTAAGCGACGAGATAGCCAACCTATCAGATGCAGAGTTCAAAACACGGATGATCAGGATGCTCACAGAATGGGTTGAGTATGGTCACAAAATAGAAGAAGCAGTGTAGTCTATGCAAAGTAAAATAAAGAAAAATATACAGGGAACCAACAGTGACGGGAAGGAAATTGGGACTCAGATCAACAATTTGGAGCAGAAGGAAGAAATTAACATTCAACCAGAACAAAATGAAGAAACAAGAATTCAAAAAATGGGGAGGGGCTTAGGAACCTCCAGGAGAACTTTAAACATTCCAACATCTGAATCATAGAGGTGGCATAAGAAGAGGAAAAGCAAGAAATGGAAAACTTATTTCAAAAAATAATGATGGAGGACTTCCCCAATCTGGCAAAGGAAATAGACTTCCAGGAAGTCCAGAAGCTCAGAGAATCCCAAAGAAGTTGGACCCAAAGAACCATACACCAAGGCACATCATAATTACATTACCCAAGATGAAAGATAAGGAGATAATCGTAAAAGCAGCAATAGAAAAGGAGACAGTTACTTACAAAGGAGTTCCCATAAGACTATCAGCTGATTTCTCCAAAGAAACCCTGTAGACAAGAAGGGGTTGGAAAAAGGTATTCCAAGTCATGAAAATCAAGGACTTACAACCTAGATTACTCTGTCTGGCAAAGGTATCATTTAGAATGGAAGGGCAGGTAAAGATCTTTCCAGACAAGAAAACTAAAGGAGTTCATCATCACCAAAACCTTATTATATGAAATGTTAAAGGGACTTATCTAAGAAAAGGAAGCTGATCAAAACTATAAATAGTAAAATGACAACAAACTCACAATTATCAACAACCAAACCTAAAAAAAAAAAAAAACTGAAGCAAACACCTAGAATAGGAACAGAATCACAGAAATGGAGAGCACATGGAGGGTTATCAGTGGAGAAGGAGAGGGGGGAGTATGGAGGAAAATGTACAGGGAATAAGAAGCATAATTGGTAGGCACAAAATAGACAAAGGGAGGTTAAGAATAGTATAGGAAATGGAGAAGCCAAAGAACTTATACGTATGACCCACAGACATGAACTAAGGAGGGGAATGCTGAAGGGAGGGGGGTGTGCAGGGCAGATGGGGATGGGGGGGAGAATGGGACAACTGTAATAGCATAATCGATAAAATATATTTAAAAATAAAAAATTTTTAAAAACCCAGGAGAATGAAACAGGAAGGACAAGGGGGCACCTCACTTCCGGACCCCTGCCACCAGGATCCTGGATGAAACACAGACACCTGCTCACACCTGAATTTCCAATGCACAGCGAACAACTACTTTTAGTGTCAATGTACCCTATGCAATATTTGGGACATGCTCACAATTTTTTTTAATCATAGTTTATCTTAAATTCTAATTTAACAGGCATGCTGGGTTTTTCTTTGCTAATGTGACAACACTGCCTGCTGCACCATTACAGCGGACCAGGTGTAGTTTGCAGGGGAACTTGACCTGAGACGGTGTACACTCAGTGCTCAGGAGATTGGGAGCGCTGGGTGAAGGAAGAGAGGGCTGCAGCTTCTTACCAATAAGGGGATTGACTAGGGGAGCTCAACTCAAAGACTCCCACCCTCAAAGAAGCCATGTGGACATCCAGAGGTACTGAAGCGGTTCTGATGGAGCCTCTTTGGGGCACAGGGCTTGGGTGTGCTGGGATCACCAGAGGAAGAGACTGTGGTGAAGGAAGGCTGGTCCCATTGCAACTGGTCCAGGTGGCACGTGAGGGAGGTCACTGAAAACATGCTGATGCTACAGCCCCTGAAAAATGGTTCTCTCCCTGACCTCACTCTGCCAGCAAACTGCTTTATGTGAAGGAAGAGAAGCTCTTCTATCTTTGCACACACCCAGAGCACCTTCCGCTGGTCGTGCCTCAGCAGTCCCTCTCACAATATGCTCTAAATTAATAGCTTCAGGGAGATAATGGTTTATGAAGCAGAAGTTTGTATGCAACCAGGGACAATGTTCTGCTTCTTATTATACAGCTATATTTTTTCTGCAGTCAGATTATGAGCAAACAAGGTTAAATGCACACACAGACACACACAAGCAAATAGGTCTCAATTTTCTGCTCCACGACCCGCCGCCTCAAACTCCCTTCTTGGCTTTGTTGTGGCTGTTTCTCTAGCTTCTACTTTTCTCCTTATCCCATATTCCTCCTTCCTTTTTCCTGCTCATTTTGCTCCCCCCTTCTTTGTTTACTCTTCCCTTTTCCTCTATTTCTGTGCTTCCTTGGTTTTCTTTTCATTCATTCTTTGTTTTTCCTTTGAAGAAGAACAATCCAATGAAAAATAAATTTAAAATCACTGATTGTTAGAATGGTGCCTCTGAAATCATTTGCAAACAAAGAAACTGAGGCACTTAAAGGGGAAGGGACTTTGTCAAGATAACAGTTTCTAGCACTTAAGATTGGGGCTAATCTCTCCTCTCCAAATTCGGTTTCCTTTCCACTGCATCTGAGGCAGGAGACAGGAGGGAGGAAACTCTGGAGACGCCTCGGTGCTAAGACAAAGGACATCGATACAGGACAGAGACCCTGTTCTAAGACCGGTTGTTCTCACTTTCTGGAAAGGCACTGAGTCTTGGTGACTCGTGAATGCACCTGTGCAGAAGATGCTCCGTCACCCCTTCTTCATTAGCATCATGGCCCCCTCTTTCCTGAGGTCAATCAAGGAAAATCATGGGAGGCACATGCGCAGTAGCTTTAAAGTAATATAACTACTTGTACATGCGCAATAAAACCCCACCAAGACTAACAAGGAAATATCCACCCTGTAAGAACAGAATCCCTCCAGCCACTGAGGTCAATCCCTGCTCAGAGTTGGCCCGCCCCCGTGTTCTACAGAGTGTACTCTCGCTTCATCAGTCTGCTCTCTCTCTCTTTCTGCCGTGAGCTCTCTGTGTGTTCAGTTCAATTCTTTGTCTGCGATCACCAAGAACCTGGTTACCTGTGCTCACCTGCGACAGTTGGACCTGGGATTTTTGAGATATAAGGCACTGCAAGACATGGTCCCTTGCCTTTCTAGATGCTTCTGTAGGCATAAGACAAGGAAGGGCCTTTTTTAAAATTGAATTTATTAAGGCTTCAGTGGTTAATGAAGTCATACAGGTTTAAGTGTCCAATTCTGTAACACATCACCTGCACTCTGTATTGTGCACTCACCACCCCAAGCCGTGCTTCTTTCCACCACCATTCGTTCTGCCTCTCCCCACCCCCACTTCCCTCTGGTATGATCATACTGTTACCTGTCTCTGAGAGCTTTTTTGTTTTTGTTTTGCTTAGTCTCTTCACCTTTTCCACCCAGCCCCTTGCCCCCACCCCTCTGATAGCTGTGAGTCTGTTTCTATTTTGTTTGTTGGTTTTTTATGTTTAAAAAATGTACAAATTCTGGTGTACAAATTCTTGTATGAAAGAAGATACACCAAAACATTAACGTAATTTTCTCTGTATGATTGGATTATGAATAATATGATTTTCCTCTTTTTTATTTACCTATTTATGTTTTTTTAAATTATCATAAGATCATATGTTAATTTTATTAGAAGGAAAAAACACATAAACATTATTATAAAAGTCATTTTTTAAAAGAATAAGGTAGGCCCTATGAAGAGATGGGTGTAGGGTTTCAAAAAGGGGCCGGCTGCCTCTGCCCCAAATCAAAGGACCTCCATCCAGAGGAAAAGGGAGAAGCCCAGCGGTTCCAGAGCTGGATGCTGCTCAGACACTGCCTCTGAGCGGAGCCACCTCTCCAGGAGGTGGTAGAGGGCATTCTCGGGAGCCCTGCCTACGGCCTGGAAAGGGTGCCTCAGGACTGTATGTGAAAAGGCCCAAGGCCTGCCTTACCCCCAGCCACACGCCCTGTGCAACCTAATCACTCCCAGAGCTGCTCTTTGCTTGCCCCTGAGCCAGGGAGGAAGGGTGGGGAGGGCCAGACCGAGCTGTCCTGGAGCACTGACACACCAGGTCCTGTACGTTGGCCCCGTGCCTGAGCCCTTTGGAGGGTGCTATCACCTCCCAGAACTATCACATGAGGATCTGCCTGGTCTGACCGGGGCCAGTGGCTCCCCAGCCCAGAGGGGACCTCTCTTTCCTGTGGGGTCTTTAGGTTGCAAAGCCAACAATTATGTTCCAGAGCAACAGAAGGCCCAGGGGGCGGGGCGGGGGCGGGGGGGGCCTGGAGCTCAGGGCCCAGTTCAATTGGACTCTGAGTCATTTGCCTGTTCTTGGCTCCCAGAAAATTAAAATGTCCTTTATATTTACAACAGGGACAATAATCCGCCTTAGGTTTTAAAACCAAAGCAGAATAGAGCTGATTCTGCTCTCTCATCAGATGTTAATCTAACTCATGGATAATGAAGGAAGGAGAAGGGAATCAGAGGGGAAAGCAGGCTGGTCTGTATGTCAGAGGATTTGCAAAGGGAGGGAAGTCTCTGCATTAAAATTAAATATTAGGAGGCGGAGAATTAACCATGGAAAGGCTGGCCTGAAAGTGACACCAGAGTTGGTGCAGAGAGGGTGGGGGGAGAGACAGTGACAGCCAGGCTGGCTCAGGCCGCAGAGAATGAGAAGAAACAGAGCAATAGTTCCAGCAAGGATGTCTGACATCAGATTGCAGCTTCCCCTCCAGAATTAATTTAGGGACAGTGCTAGGGAGGGGTGTGAGATGATAATCGTGGATTTTCCATGACCTTTCTAAAAATTTTAGTTTCTTTTAGTTTAGTTTGTGAGTCTGGGCTCTTCTTCTTGTATGTGGGGAGGGCGGGGAAAGATCGATAAAAAGAATTTAGAGTTCAAGGGGGAAAGCAAGGCAAAGAATGCAGAGGGAATCTTCTGTGTGTGCCTTAAGAGAAAGTTCAGATTAGGTCGCTTTTTTCCACTTCTTGAATTAAAAGATTAAACCAAAAAGTGCTGCCTTTCTCTTTTTATCCAAAAAAAAAAAAAAGGAAAATATAAGAAAAAGATCTGTTCCCAAAGTTTCAGTTCGCACATGCCATGTCCCTCCCAATCAGCCCCATGGGCATCTCTTTGTTCTTCCATTTGGGGGACAGTACAAGCTCTTTCAAATGTCTGAGATCCCCCAAAGCAAGGTTTGAGTGTGACACGTAGCATCTATTCTAAGTCAAACCACCCCAAACATTCCCTCCAAATTCAGTGAAAACTCATCCAGCTGTTTTCATGTGATGCTGGGGGCGGGGGAGATGAAGAAGTGCTGTAATTTATATATATGTAAAACTTGTCCCCTCATCAAATGATTCTAAGAAAGTGAATCCTCAGACTTCCAGCCAAGATGAAGGCATAGGTAGATACACTTTCCCTTCTCACATAACCAAAAGAAGAACAACAAATTTAAAAACAAAAAAACAACCAGAAATGCCAGAAAATTGAACTGTATGGAAGTCTGACAACCAAGGAGTTAAAGAAGAAACATTCATCCAGACCAGTAGGAGGGGTGGAGACAGGCAGCCAGGGGGGAGAGTATTAGTGGAAAGGCAGTGGCTGGAGGACCAGGCAAGGTGGTAGCTGGCAGACTGGGCAGTCTCACATTTGCATGAGGATAAACTGAGAGGAACAACTAGGGAGTGAGAAAGAATATGCAACCCAGGGTTCCAGCAAGGGGAAATAAAGCCTCAAAACCTCATGGGTGTAAAAATCTGTGGGGGTGAGGCAGTGGGAGAAACTCCTAGCCTCACAGGAGAGTTTATTGGAGAGAACGACAGGGTCCCAGAATGTACACAAACCCACCCACCCAGGAATCAGCACCAGAAGGGCCCAATTTGCTTGTGAGTAGCAGAAGAAGTGACTGAAAGTGGGCAAGAGCCAAGCAAGCAGTATTGTTTCCTCTCAGACCCCTCCCCCACAGACAGTGCCACAACACACGAACATGGGTTGCCCTGCCCTGGCCAATACCTAAGGCTCTGCCCATTACAATGTAACAGATTTGTGAATACAAAGAAATATGGCCCAAATGACAGAACAGATCAACGCTCCAGAAAAACAACTAAGCAATGAAGAAATAGTCAATCTATCAGATGCAGAGTTCAAAACACTGGTAACCAAGATGGTCACAGAAGTGGTTGACTTTGCAAAACAGAGGAAAAAGTGAAGGCTAATGCAAAGTGAAATAAAGGAAAATGCACAGGGAACCAACAGTGATGGGAAGGAAACCAGGACTCAAGTCAACAATTTGGAGCAGAAGGAAGAAACATTCAACCAGAACACACTGAAGAAACAATAATTCAAAAAAAAAAAAATGAGGAGACTTAGGAAACTCTGGGACAACTTTAAATATTACAACATGCTGAATCACAGGGGTGCCAGAAGGAGAATAGGGAGAGCAAGAGATTGAAAACTTATTTGAAAAAATAATGAAGGAGAACTTCCCTAATCTGGCAAAGGAAATAGACTTCCAGGAAGTCCAGGAAGCTCAGAGAGTCCCAAAGAAGTTGGACCCAGGGAAGCACACACCGAGGCGCATCAGAATTACATTAGCCAAGATGAAAGATAAGGAGATAATCTTAAAAGCAGCAAGAGAAAAGGAGACAGTTACCTACAAAGGAGTTCACATAAGACCATCAGCTGATTTCTCAAAAGAAACCTTACAGGTAAGAAAAGGCTGGAAAGAAATATTCCAAGTCATGAAAGGCAAGGACCTAGCCAAGATTACTCTATCCAGCAAAGCTATCATTTAGAATGGAAGGGCAGATAAAGTGCTTCCCAGATAAGGTCAAGTTCAAGGAGTTCATTATCACCAAGCCCTTATTCTATGAAATGTTAAAGAGACTTATCTAAGAAAAAGAAGATCAAACTATGAAGAGTCAAATGACAACAAACTCAACTATCAACAACTGAACCTAAAACAAAAAAACAAAAAAAAAAACAAAAAAAAAACCTAAGCAAACAATAGAACAGGAAGAGAATCACAGAAATGGAGATCACATGGACAGTTATCAGTGGGGAGGGAGAGGGGAGAGAATGGGGAAAAGGTACAGGGAATAAGAAGCTTAAAATAGACATTTGGCAGGTTCAGAATAGTATAGGAAATGGAGAAGCTAAAGAACTTATATGTACGACCCATGGACATGAACTAAGCAGGGGGATTGAAGGAAGGAGGGGGTACAGGACAGAGGGGAATAAAGGGGAGAAGAAATGGGACCACTGTAATAGCGTAATCAATAAAATATACTTTAAAAAAGAAAATGAAAATCCTTGTACACTGAGCTTCAACCAGCATCCCCATCACTCTCACCCGCCAGATGCCTCCTCCACCTCCCTGATAACTGCTGCCATGTTGAGAGGCTGGGTTTCTTGACTCTTCCTTTTCATCTTAATTCAAGCTGTGATAACAAAGTACTATAGACTGGGTGGCTTGTAAACAACAGAAACGTATTTGTCTTAATCCCGGAGCCTAGCAGTGGAAGGACAGGCAGGCAGCATGGCTGAGTCCCGGTGAGGGTCCTCTTCCTGATTGCAGACTGACATCTTCTTGTGTTCTCACAAGGTGGAAGGGGAGTGAGGGATCCTCTGGGGCCCCTTTGCTAAGGGCACTAATCCCATCCATAAGGGTTCCACCCTCATGACCTGATCACCTCCCAAAGGCCCCCTCCTTCTAATATTATCACATGGGGGTGAGGTTTTCAGCATATGAATCTGAGGAGGAAATATTCAGTCCATTGCACTCTTAGATTAAATATCACATTTTCCAGATTTCTGGCATCCTGGTCAACTATAGTTTGCTTGTGTTCCTTTTAAAATATGGTCCTTATAACCTAAAAGAAAATTGGTCTTCCTCCCTCCTTCTTTCCTTCTGCCAATCCACCCTGCACACTGCCTTGAGAACAATCAACACAAAGCACACCCCCCACGAGCTATCCTCCTGCTGGTCAAAACCCTTCGGTGGCTTCCCACTAACTACAGGAAAAATACTCCTTAGCAACCCCTTAGCCGCCACCATATCTCTGATTGCTCCAGTAGCCTCCTAACTGGATCTCTGGTCCCTTTCTTGCCCCTCCCACTCCATGATCCATTTTCCACAGCTGGGACAATAATTGTATAACCTCCATTAAATAATGTCCCCTGTTCATGAGTTATTAATGAATTCCCTCTGTACTTGAAATAAAATCCAATTGCCTCCTCAGATCCTACAAGTCCTACATGATGGGTCCCTGCTGCTTCTCAATCTCCAGCACCCCTCCTCCGCCTCAACACTCCAGCCTCAGCCCCTCTTCAGGTCCTCACACAGCAGGTCAGCCTTTTCCTGCCACAAGCCCCTCACACATACTGTTCCCCTGCCTGGAATGCTCCTCCCCCGCCTCACACGGCCAGCTCCTTCTCTTTGTCTTCTCATTGTTTAAGGCTCAGTGTGGATGCTGCCTCCCGGAAGAGGCCTTCTCTGACCAGGAAATGGCAAGTAATGCCCCTCCCCAACACACACACACACACACACACACACACACACACACACACACACACACAGTGTCCAGTTTCAACCCACTGTCATTTTTCACTTTAGCACTGTATCAAACTTGTAATTTGGGGGTTGTCTTCTTCCTTTGTCTATTTATTGATTACTGAACCCTCTCACTGGAAGAATGTAGCTTCCACAAGAAGAGAAACCATGATGGTTTGTTTATAAGTGTATACTCAGTATCTAGTGAATGTCTTGTATATACAGGATGCCCAATAAATATTTATTGGATCAGTGAGGGTCTCTAATACCCTTATCTCCTATCGTCCTTCTGCTCCTACTCATTCCCTAAGATCCAGTCAAGGATCCAGTACAAAGCCATCCCTCGCTTCAACAAACAGAGGTTATCACCCCTGTGTGCATGAAGAAAGCAGCAATCAGACACCCTCTCTGTGCCAGGCACGATGACAAGGTTAAGTCCACAGACATCCCTTGACTTCCAGGGCTCCACAGCCTAGTAGAGGAGATGTGCACATCAAGAGATTGTTAACACAAATGTAGAGTAGATGCGGATGACACTGAGACGTATGGGACATCCGCTAGAGCAGGACAAGGTGGGCGCCCGCTAAGTTTACATGAATGATGGCATAGGACCAGGAAGCAGGCACTTTGCTGCCCAGCTGCCTCTAGCTATCACTGCCCAGAATTTCCATTATGCATTTGCCCCTTAGTGTTCCTGGCTGAAAGGGAGGACAGGGATTCGGGCAGATATAGCCTTAGGCCCCCAGGACCTGCCGACCATCCATTCCAAAGGAGGAATACCATGGGAATAAACTCCCTGGGCTTGCACTTTGCCTTAGGCAGTGGGCCCAGCTGCTCTCTGATCTTTGTATCCACACACAAAAAAAAAATCCTCCTTGCAAAAAAAAAAAAAAAAAAAAAGGGTCTTCCCTGGGGAGAGCCCAGCTATTCATCGAGTGCCACCTGCCATCTGAGGTCACCCAGCCCTAGATTTTTCCTTTATGGCCAACTCCATTTCACCCGCAGCTGATGTCCCATCCAAGCCTTCAGAACCATTGAGAAACGAGGGGCAATAAATTGCCATCCACTCACCCAGCCCTGGCTCACTGCCCCCATCACCGCCTCTGCCTCCACACCTCAGAAAAGAGACTTAGACCCCAGATGAGGCCAAACTTCAATTAGGCCCTGCTGGCAAATTAGTCACTCAGGGTGACATTTTCCAATCACGGCACATTAGCATGCCCCCTAATTATGCAATTGTGGAGCTAACGTGTGTGGAAGCAAACAAGACCAGGGCTCTCGGCACCTGCGTGCATGTGAGTGCACTCACACACAGACACACCTATGCACACACATGCACATGCAGCACACATGGGCCCTGAGACAACAGGGTCCACCTCTCCTCTGACATGGTTTTAAAGTTGACTTTGCACTTTGCTTAGATGGAGAAAAATAAAAAACACAGGAAGGACACCCATAAAAATCAGGGAGCATTTCTAAGAATGTCAGAGATGGAGAGAATTCCACAAAACAATGGCTATAATGCTGGGTATTAAAACTGTCTGGGATAAATTTTCCGCTCTTTGATTCAGGCCTAGCAGCTGAGTGAAATGGGACAGGTTCACTTTGCCACTCCCCTGCTCTGGAACTCTGGAACCCATCAATCCTGCACTCCCGTCCCTCGCCTGAGATTTGGAAACACCTACTTCTCTCATTCACTCAACAGAGATTCGTTGAGTGTCTTCTCCATGCCAGGCTCTGCCTGGAGCCCTGAAGACAGGGGAGGACAAGGAAGTGTAAGTGCACCTGTACATACCCGTACCAAGGCCGATGCTCTTACGGCTCTGGCACAAGGGATGCCAGGTGTCCTGGTGGGAGCATTTGTTACCCAAAGCCCAGCAGGTGGCGGCTGTCTCATGAGGGGCTTGGGGTTCTTCCAGGTTAAACGGGAAGCTCTTCCAAGGCCAACGCTCTGTTTTTAGCAGCCTTCTCTGCTGGACCCGCCTAATAATTGAGTTTTGGATATAGTTGGTGTCAGTGGAAGGGAATGAAGTTTTAGAAAGTGTAAAAAAAATTAGGTATAAAAATGAATCAATATAGACATTTCCATATTAAAGGTAAGGAAACTAAAGAGAGGATAAATAATTTGCACATTATATTGTATAATACATATAAATGTGTGTATTCGTGCATGTATATTCATTATATATGCACGTTTGTATGTATATATGTCTGTCTCTATGTGTTTGTACTTATATTTGTATATGTATGTGCCACGCATCCATATAGCTAGTCATATCCTGTTCATCTCTGGGTTCCTTTAAAGGATAAGCAAGTATGTAAACTCCCTTGCATAGGGCCTAGCAGATGGTGGACGTGCAGTTAGTATTCTCCATCATCACTCTGGCCACCTTTGCTTTATGACGATCGGAGATGATCACGAGCGTGGCTCCTCCGTACTGTTCCACCCAGTGTTGCATCTCTGAGGGACATGCCCACACATGCAGATCTCCTGAAATAAAGCTCCACCCCACCCTGCCATAACACCACCGCCTGACCCAGCCTGGGGATGCCACCTGCCTCTGTTACAGCAGGATCCACCGTGCCCTTTGCTGAGGGTGCCACAGCCACTGATAGGGCAGAGACGGCCACCCTCTTACCCGTGGGCCTGGCAGTGCCTTGCTTCGAGCGTTTGAAATACAGTTACTCATTTGGATTTACTCTGTGGCATGCCCTCCTTCCTCCCCTCTGACGTCCCCTGTGTACGAGCACTCCAACAGGGCCCGAGCACTGGCAGCAGCTCCGCCTGCTATGGAGCTGGCTCGGGCTCTGGGGCCTTGTGGCATTAATCTCCTGTCTGCCCACTCTTCACTGCGGGCCCCGGTCATGGGCCCGAGGTAGGACTGCTGGGCCAGTGTTTGTCTGACTGATTGCTCTCCCCGCTTCTGAGCTGCCTCAGAGAAAAACACCCCAGACAGAGCCCAGCCCCCTCCCCATGGCACGCTGCCAGTCATGAAGACATTACTGGAATGTCTCCTCCTTTTTTTTTTTAATGTCGCTCCTTGTCGCCATAGATTGATCTGCCAGTTAAATATTTAGACATGATCATCCGCCTTTGTCATAAAACACCGTTTGACTTTGAGCGATGCTCAGGGAGGCGCTGAGGCTGTAGCTAGTCCCTGCCTGACACAGGGGAGAGAGGGAGGCAGTGACAATAGGAGAAAGCCACCCCTGGGTGAGCACATCTCTGCCAAAAGGCCACCAACCCAACTTCAGTTAAGTTCAGCATACCCAACCTCCAGAGCTTGGCAAGGGGTGGGAAGGGAGGACCACTTTCTGTCCTTCGTTGGCCAAGTTCACGGCTTTGGCTCAGTCAGACCCACACCCTCTCTCAGTCAGCCCAAACCTCCCCCAGCCTTCCTACTTATCAAACGGCTTTCGTATCAGTTAGCTCGTGTAACTTTCACAGCATCTCTATGAAAGCTACCAGTGCACTGACAGCCATCCTCTGACTCACAGCAACCTTCCTGGGATGGGAATTACTGCCCAAATTTATAAGTCAGGAAGCCAGGGCTCACAGAACTCAGTCAGAATTCGGGCAGCCCAAGGTCACCCAGAGGAAAGGAGGGGTCTGTGACCAGGACTCAGCTCACCTAGCTCCCAAGGATGTGATCTTTTCACCAGGTATACAGAGAAGGTCACCACCAGCATGGACCCTCTAAGCTCACGTTTGGTCATCTCAGCTCCCAAGCCCTTTCTTCCTCCATAACTTCTGCAGAGGCTCAAGGTCTTCCCTGGGAAATGCGGCTTACGTCCTGATCACAGATGGAGGTCAAAGGCTGAAAAGACCCAACCACTCAGCCCCCGGCTCCAACATTTAAACGGCAAGGTACTTGGAGCGGTGGTCACCAAAGCCCTGGGACCCCGCTCTGCAATGACCATAATAAAGTGAACGTCAGAAAATGGAGGGGCATTAGGAACCCTCCGAGGGCAGCCGGAAGGGCCTTGGGCAAGTGAGGGCAAAGTGGTCCCACAGCGAGCCACACAGGAAGACACGCTACGGGAGCTACCAAATGCTCCCGAGCCCACAGCTCTCAGGCACACCGTTTGCTCTGATGGCAAAAAAAAAAAAAAAAAAAAAAAAAAAATGGTTCGCAAAGAAACCTTTGCCTTCATTCCCCTATTTTGGGATCAAGCAAGTGCTCTTTTATCTAAGCAGTTAACAGAGTAACAGAGGGGAGGAGAGGGGGACACAGAAAGGGAGGGGAGAGGAGGTTGGAATCTTTGGAGACTGCTGAGACAAGTATTGCATGAAAGCAAAGAGTCCAGGAAGGGAAGCACCTGCCACTGAGCAGGTCCCCGGGCTCTGCAGTGAACACCCAGAGGGCAGGGAGTGGCTGCTTGTTCCTATTCTCTCACTCTCCAGTGGGAAAACCGAGGCTTCGAGAGAACTGGAAGCACCTTACAAAGGGTCACCCACTTGTCAGTAGCAAGAATTCGGATTTTCTAACTCCTGGTCCAGCACTCACATTTGTTTCTGGAAAAGCCAGCCCAGGGGCCACCATCTTGGAGGTGCCCCGTAGAAGTCCCCCAAAATACTTCTCTGAGGACAAGAGGGAAGGTCACACTCCTCAATTATAAAAGCATTTTATCAAGGAAAAAAGGGGAATGGGAAATAGTAGGAAAAAGGGAAGGTAAAGGATACCAGATGGATCCTAAAAAGATCCTTAAAAAGGCCTTTCCTGTGTATAAGCAGACACCTCAATCTGCACCTGGAAAAGAAACACCAATATCTGTCTCTCAGGGCATCCCAGATAACATGGTTGGCCAAATTCATACATCCTTACCCTGGGCTTATATTACAATGATGGAGCAATGAAGCCGTAATATCCTATGAGGAGATCGGAGTGGCATTCCTAGAAAGCAGAATTCAGTCATTCCAACACTGCTATCAGTTCCACCGACGTCTTCCTCAGCCAGTCTAAAGGAAGCAGGGCTCTTGCCCGTAACTGCCCCTCATTCACCGGTGAAGCCCCTCAGACTCACACCTCCTCACTTAATCTTATCCACTAAGTCAGAATAAATTGAACTCCATACATCCCCTTCTCAGAAGGACTGGCCAGATTTCACCAATTTCAAAAGTGGACTCAGAGCAACACGTACATGGTCCAACTAGGTTGAGTCCAGATATTCAAGTATCTCCCTTCCAGAATAACCAAGTCATAGGGAGCCCTCAAGGAATGCAACAAATCCCTTTCCCATTGCATTAAATGTTCCCCAAGAGCCAAAAAGGAGGTTCACCTACCTCACTCCTGGGACAAAATATACCCCTTTTCCATGCTTCAATTCACCTGATGGGCGAGAGTCGTCTCTTCTGCCTACTCTGAGCTGTATCTCCACTCCATGAAAGCTCCTCTTGGATCAGTCCAAGCTACCCTCCTCCCTGATTGAGCCACAGTGCCCAGTGGGGCAGGATATAAAGTGATGTACATCAGGGACAATTTCCTGTGCTGCAATTGGATGGCTGAGTGTGTTAGGTGAGGACAAAGGGGCATTGTTGGCATAAGTAACAAAGTCCAAGAGGAGAATTTACCTCAAGCTTAGCTAGATTCAGAGTTCAAGGTTACCATCATCGATGTGTATCATTGGTGTGCGTTTGTGTGGGCATGTGTCTCCCTGATCCTGCCATCTCTCAGCTCTGCTGCTCCCCATGCATTGACTTCAGCTTCTCCCCTGCTCAGATGATCTTCTTCCATGGGGTGAAGAGGAGCTTCAGGGGGCTCCACACTTACACAGCTTCCACTGCGGGTGGGTAAGGAGAAGGACGGTTCCCCTCACCCAGCCCATACATTGCCCTTGCTTGAGCCACACTGATGTGCGTTGGCCCAATCGATGCACCCATGATGGGGATGCAGGTTCTGCAATTAGCAGCCTCCACCACAGTGACAAAATAGGAGAGAGGCTGTTTGATGAAAGAAATGCAGTGCCAAGCCAGGAAAAAAAACAGAGACAAATACAATAGATCCCCACATACAAAGAAAGCCTAGCCATCAGTGCTTCATGAGAGTGGTTTAAAAAAAAAAAAAACAAAAAAACACAACAGAATCAGAATTCTCTACACAGTGTTTCACACCCTAGATTCAATAAACACAGAATAGGAAGCCAAACTTCGGCCTCTTGTCCTGACTCATATTGTCCAAACCAGATATTTCTGGAGAAAGCCTGCCCTTGGAGGAAGTAGGAGCTTGCCAAACTGCTAATGAAATGGTATGGTTTCCTGTTTGACCCTGGTCCCCTGTGAATATCCTCCCTTGGTCAGAAACCCTGCAGGAGAGGGAAGGTGAAGAATATGATTCAGAAACAATGTTCCATTCAAATCCCTGACACTCTGCAGCCCTCAGCAGTGCCTGGCCACCTGTGACCGTCCCCTCCTGAACCTGCACTTGCAAAAGTCAAAGAGAGGAGATCAAAGAGGAAGACAGATTAACGCGAGATGTGCAGTCAGAGAGGTTGGCACCCGCTCCCACCTGGGAGGAAGACTTCAAAAGGTGCTGAACAGAGAAGTCGAGTCCTTCCTGCCACACCCACCTCCACATCAGCTCCCCGGAAGGCTCCGCATTGTCAGAGCCTCGCAGACCGCAGCTGATGAGGTTGGTGAGAATGGACAATAGTGTTAGGCGACTCAGGAACAAGTCTCTGTTCTATCACTTCCACGTGGGTGACCTTGGGCCAGTTACTCAACACCTGTGATCCTGTTTTCAAATCTGTAAAATAGGAATGTCGGTTGTTACCTATTTCACAGAGTTGTCTTCAGGAGTAAATGAGATGATGTCTTGAAAATGCTTAGAATGGTGCCTGAGACATAGTAAGGACTCAAAAAGTGCCAGGGACCTTGTTGGCATTAGCGGTCAGGTATGTGTGAATCTATAAACTAAAGAAAAATTGTCTCGATCACATATGCACTACTTATCAAGTGGACTGCACTATTTTAAGGAATTAACTACAAAGTCACTGAAAACTGTTACTGGATATAGTGCTCCTTAGAGTAATTATATGTTTTCTCAATCAGTCAGCGCTCCCATGCTGAGTTCCCAGTTTTTATCATAGCAATCTGCATGCCCAGTAAAAGTTGAGAAGCACTGATACACATCACAGTGTTATCTTTACAGTGACTTAGGGCCCGCAGAAGTTATAACTCAGACACAAAGTGCAGTACTTGATCTCTAGCATCTTCAAAGAATGATGTTCTTCCTCCATTGCCCTTTGCTACTGTTGCTTACAAAGAAATTAGGTGGAATTCATGGCATCAGCAAGCATTAAATATCCCCGTCTGTCCTGCTTACCCTAGGACTTTTGCTCACCTGGATTTTGCTCTCCTGCCCATGATGGATGGCCAGGAGCCACACTGTCAGATTGACTTCCAATCCAGAAATAGCTCTGCCATTTAGATGCCATGGGGATAACATTAATACCAGACACAAAGGCTAAATAAAAAGCCTTTAGCAACTGAATGGCCCTTAGATTTCAGCGTTATTGATCCAGGGGAGCCTGCTAAGTTATTATGGCTACAGTCCTGCTCAGACAAACCTGTGATCCTGAGAGAAGTTAGCAGAAGTCACAGTCACCTTTAACTACAAAGTGCAGCCTCAGGGCCATGGGGGCAGCTGGCTGCCCCGTCTCTACCACTGTACTGCACTGGCTGCATTTGTTCCTCCCCATTCAGAGCCAGCCTGGGAACCGCTCCGTGGCTCGAGTCCCCTCTGACCAATAAGAGCTCAAGATGTACGGCACACTGAACCTTGGTTTGTCATCTCACAAAAAGCCTCCGAGGTGGTGTAGATAGTATTACACTTCTGCATACAAATAAAGAAAAGTCAAGTAATTTGCTCAATATCAAGTGACTGAAAGCTGGGACAAGAATGGCAGTCACCCCTCAAGTATGGAAGCCCCCAGGTTGGCTCCTGGGCCCTGCATCCACCCCTTTGCATCTTTTCCTAAGCCGTCCAGGATAAGGGACACAGACTCCACGTGGCACTGAGAGTGGCTGTCACCTAGAATCGTTCATGCTTCTTTCCCTTAACAATCCCCCCACACTCTAGGTGGGAGCTAAGTTTAGCATTCTCTCTCAGACTTAGGGTTGAGTAAAAGGCTTGCGGTGGCCACCAGCGAGCACTGCCCAGCGATGGCTGGGGCTCAGGGGCAGAAGGGCTGAATCTGCACGGGCCCTCTGTTCTCTGTGCATCTTGCATGGAGGCATGCAGGGGCTGGCTACAGGTTAACACAAGGAGGGGGCCCAGCCCTGAAGCTCTCCTCTATGGTGCAAGTAGCCTTGAAAGTAAGACAAAAACTGTTTGAGTTTGGGTGCCCAATGCTCTCAGCTTGCATACCAGCTATTTATAGGAATTGCTGGGGATGCGGGCTGCCCACCTAGGGAATATGGAGAATGAGGAAGTTGCGTGCACACCGCTCCTCCTGCTGGATGGAGGGGGAGAGACCCTGGCCCTGCTGGCTTGGTACCAAGCTCCCCGAAGGCACCTGGGGACATTCAGTGAGCAATATCACTTGCTCTCCACGCTCGGATTTTTGGGATCTGCCTACTGTAGGAGAAGTATAAGAGAAAGAGGATACCAAGGGCCTTCTTGGGCTCCAGTGAGCTTCTCTGTCTCTTCTCCCCAGAAGTTCTCCAATCAGCTATGTGTTTTAAGCCTCGAAATTCCCATCAAGACAATGTAAAGAAACCACAGCGGGCAAAACGCCAAAGCATGGTGACTCACCCACCCCAATTCTCTTTTCTCCGGGAGACATCCTAAGACATGGTGATTTGACCCTACACCCTGGCCACAGCTGATGGATCCCTGAGTAAATCAGGGTCAACCACACTTTCTTCCAACTGGAAATTACCTTCTGGGGCAGTTGGATCCTGAGCTGGGAAACAGGAACACTAAACTGGACCACAGCAGGGACCAGGGAAGAGGTCCATGTCCTCCTGCTGTGGGGTCTCTAGACAGTCCCCAGTTTTTTCCACTTTCTGAGTCTTGGCTGTTTAACATGTCTCTTTGAGCCCTGAGATTCCTCAGTATCATTCAGAAGCCAAATTCCCCTTCTGCTTAAACCAGCCAGAATTAATTTCTGCTGGTTAAAAACAAACAAACAAACAAACAAATCTCTTAATTACTGGGCATACAATAGCTCTTTCCAAACTCTTCTGTATTGTTCTCATATGTTAACTATTCTCAAAAAGAAAAATTGGTCCTTTTCATAAGTTTCTGGAACAAACATTTTTGAAAAAATAATCAAAGACCTTTTGCAATGAGTAGAGAGCCATGATTTTCTATGATTTCCATTCATGTAAAAGATACATTGGTAAAGTAAGAGGAGCGGAGCTGCCTGGGAAAGGTTTGCCATGAGCTTGAAAGCTCAGCCTCTAAGGGGTGTCTCCCTCCGTTTGCAGTAGGAGTGCTCCGTGCCTCGGAGACAGAGCACACGGCTCTAGGTTGGGAGAGCCCGAATTCAAATCCAAGCACCCCCACCTCACTTGACCTTCAGGAGGCAGTGTGGGGCAAGGGTGTGGTTGCCACTTCTCAGCTCTAAGGTTCTGGGCATCCTCACTGGCTGGCTCTAACACACTCAGTATCTGCGTCTGCACGCATGCAAAGGCCTGACATTATCACCTGCTGGGCGGAAATGGGAACTGGGAGCCACGTTTGACCCCGGCTCAACAAGAACCTTGAACAAGCTCCTTACACTCTCTGAGCCTCAGCATCCTCATCTTTAAAAGGAGGGGTAATAGCCACCTGCCTCGCAGGGTTCTTTGATAATTAAATAAAACTTAAAATGTGAGGCACTTAGAAAGGTTCCTGTCAATAAGTGAGTACTCAAAGAAGTTGGCCTGCTATTATCATGATATTTTATTCCAGCACCACTCCAAAGGAGATAGTGAGAAAGAGAAAGGGGAAAGGCATTCTAGAAGCCAAACTCAGAGAAATTTTTTGAAAAATGCTTTCTTTTTGTAAAGGAGCTGTTATTACCCTCTAGAACTAATTAGAGAAGTAAGGAAACACTTAACACTTTGCCTCTTCCGATAAATCCTAAGTAGGGTTATTAGACGGATCAGCAGGGGAAGAGTTAGAAGTGATTTTCTGAAAAACTATCCACCAGGCTAAGGGCATTTTTGACACTTGAAACACCCAAAGAAAGTTAAGTGTTCTCCTTGTAGCTGAGTAGGGAGACCACGATGAGGTGAAAGTGGTAATTAATGGCCCGAGAGGAACAGATGAAAAGCTACTTAATTTGAAGGCAGACGTTTTTATTTCTCTTAATATTTCTCTATATCGTTTTCCCCTAGTTTTAGCCCATAATTAAGAAATAGTAGTTCTACTGACAAGAGTTATGAGTTTGTAGGAAAATGTACATATCTGTTTCATTCTGATAATTCACGTACTGCATAATGCCAACTCTTTGGGTAAGCTGTACCAAACACATGGTGAAGGATAAGACTTCAGCTATTATATCACTTAATTCATTTCATGGCTATTTCACTTCATTGGTTTATTTCATACAAACAATGCTGTGAGACAGATAATGCTATGCTCATTTTACAGGGAAGTAGTGATATAAGAACCTGCTTCATTTTGTACTAGTAGGGCAATAATTATAAGAGTTAACATTTCATTGAGAGTTTTCCCTGTGCTAAGCATAGGAGAAGGCATTTTTTCAAATATAATCCCTTTCATCTTTATAACAACCTATTATTACTTATTCTCATGCTTTTTTATAGAAGAGGAAACTAAGGCTTAGAGGGTTTCAATAATTTATTAACAGAGAGGTGGGGGCTGGATTTGAACTTGACTCTTGTGTGACTTGATGCCAGTGCTGAAACACAACAAGATCCAAGTCCCGATCGTGAACAGGGCCTCTTATCCCCAGCTCCTCTGTGCCTTCTAGGTCCCTGCAAGAACAATCTGCTGTATACTCTGGGTGTTCAAAATGCTATTCTCCAAGATGGCAAACAAAGCTGTTTTCGAAACCCGAACATCTTCAGAATGTTTTGTGTGTTGCTCATTCTGTTGCTCAGAGGACTTTGCAAGGCCCCATTCGGAGTCTGGGCAGCAATTGCGCAAAGTTGAGGGTACTTAGCAAGAAGCCCAGTGCTCCCATAGCCATCAGTTCCACCAACAGGCTCTGTGGGGTTACAGCATTTACTTCACCTGTCCAGCAGCTGCAGCTGGAGCCAATCGGAGACCAGAAGGGATGTGCGCCCTGAGGAAAAGAGCTAAGAATGGTCTTCTCAGTTAACCAAAGCCTTCCACGGTGGAAGCGTGAGGTTTATTACACTTGGAAGCTAAGACCATAATAATAACAACACTAATAATGCCAGTCTAGAATCTCAAGCTCACTGGGGAACACAGTATGGAATTTCCTCAAAAAATTAAAAATGGAAATGCCTTATGACCCAGCGATTCCACTGCTGGAGATATGCCCTAAGAATCTTGCAACACCAATTCAAAAGAACCTATGCACCCCAATGTTCATAGCAGTGTTATTTACAATAGCCAAGTGCTGGAAACAGCCCAAATACCCATTAGTAGAAGAATGGATTAAAAAACTTCAATACATTTACACAATGGAATATTATGCAGCAGAAAGAAAGAAGGAGCTCCTACCCTTTGTGACAGCATGGATGGAACTAACTAAGTGAAGCAAGCCAGTCAGCAAAAGACAAATACCATACGACCTCACATATAACTAGAACCTAATGGACAAAATAAACTAATGAGAAAAATAGAACCAGAGACATGGAAACATGGAACAGGCTGACAGCTGTAGGAGGGGAGGAGGGAGGGGGAATGGTGGGAGGAAGGAGAAGGGACTAATCAGAGAACATGTATGAACGACTCATGGACATGGACAATGGAGAGGGGACTGACTGTGGGACAGAGGAGTGGGCTGCTGAGTGGAGGGGGGCAAAAGGGAAAAAATTGGGACAATTGTAATAGAATGAATGAATGATGAATGAATGAATAAAAGCTCAGGCTCAAGCATTTACTACCGTCATTTGTATTTTCTCCTAACCCTGTCCATGAGTGTGCGCCCTGTTGCCTCTACGCCTGACCTAGTTTCGCATGGTCTTCCACAAAGGAAACATGTTCCACCACCTTAATGGCATACACATTTAAATAGAAAATGGGGAAATCAGGAGGAAGCACGCAGGTTGTGCCCTGGCAGCTGGCGTGGGCGCTGTCAGTGGGCATTGGTGTGGGCTCTGAGCCTTGGGCCGCAGCAGCAGCTGCCTGTCACTCCGGCTGCCTCCTGCTGGGAACAGGCACCTCTGAGAGCTGGCTGCATGGGTGCAAAGGAAGGGACCTGAGCACCGCGCTGGCTCTAAGGAGATGCTTCATGTTGGAGACCTCGTTCCCTCCAGGTCCTGAATGCTGGGTCCCTGGCAAGAATTGTACCTCATGAGTGGGATGCAGAGGCAGTTTTCCTTTAAACTCCTCACCTGTCTGACAAAAAATTTTTAGCCAAAAAACCAAGGGTCAAATGTCAACTGCATCTGACGCTGTTAGCTATGACCCAATAAAAGTCTCAGAGCAAGGAATTGAACCTGAACAACACTTTTTAGCTCTTTTTCTGTTCCTTATACAAGGAGGCGTAAGCCAAGTAGTGCACCTGGAAATGTAACTGAGGGATGTAGCAGGGGAAGCATGACTTTCGGGACTGGTGCCGTGTGGGCTCACAGGACACTGGGGTTCAGAGTTGGGATTTCTCCAGGGTCCTGAAAAGCTACCACATGCCAACACAGCATGCCCAGAAGTAGGAGCAAAGCATCATCTGGGGGAGGGCTTCATGTCAAGCCCAGCACCTGGGGTGAGTGCAGGATGGTCCGGACCCTGAAAATGGGAGTCCGCACTTTGCAGGGCAATGGAGAGGGGTCTGGGGCAGAGCTGGTGGTGTAGGGGCAACCAGTGGTGCAGGCAGGCCCTGCCTCTACGCCCAGAAGGGCCTCCCCTCTCTCCTGGGGTGGTTTCTGGAAGTATTTGGCTTAGAGCCTCCTCTTTGATTTTAGCACCTTATTCTCCCAAGATCCTTAACTGGTTAAGCTTACCAAGTGAGTGACTCCAGGAGGGAAGAGATGAATGTCATTTGTGTTGGGCACAGAGAGCGTCACTACAAGGGGGAAAGGACAGGAAAGGAAGGTGGGAGGCAAGCTTCTTGGTGGCAATTGGTTGAGAGACCATCCTGCACTGGAGCTGAGCTGGACCAGGTTTGGACAGTAGTTTTACCTGACACTCGGGGTCAGGGCCTTGGGACAGGATGGCTCTCTCCTTCTCCCAGGAAGGAGAAGCAGGGGCCCAGGCAGGCCCCCCAGCCTGGAAGAACCAGAACGTCTGTCAGGAGACAGGCAGAAACTCGGCCCCAGAGGAACATACCTGACCAGTGGTGGCACAGAGGTTCAGTCACACAGGAGAGGAGAGGAGAGGGTCCGCTCATGCCCATGGGACAGAAAGTCACGTCAGGCTGATGTGCTTACAACTCTAACCCAGGCTCCTTTAGTCCTGGTGAGCAGTTTCTGCCAACAGCTTGCCCGGGGTCCCAGCAGCCAGTCTCCTGCACAGCCCAGCCTCCAGCATCCCCCTGCTGAGAACACCTGTGACCACAGGAGCCTGTGCAGCTCCTCCTGAGGCAGGTGGGCATGCCAGGTGCTCACGTTTTCTGAGTGACCCTCATCTGAGGGATAAACACCCCACTTTTTTGCTGTCAGGGATACAATTACAGAGCATGTGTCCTTGGCCTCTCAGAAGGTTCCAGGTAATCACTGTGAGCCCCCGCTGCCCACAGGGAGTACCCACCCATTAACTCACTGTTTGTTGTCCTGTCTCCCTCACGGTGCATCCAGGGACCACATCCTGAACAGATGACTTGTATCGAAATACTCTTCTCAGGTTGGTTTTGGGGGGAATCCAAACTAAGACACCTGTATGGATTGAATTGTGTCCCCCAAAAAGACACATTGAAGCCCAACCTCCAGAACCTCAGAATGTGACCCTATTCAGGGGTTGACCTTAATTAATTACATTAGAGATGTAATTAATTAAGATTTGGTCGTATGGGAGTCAGGTGGTCCTTGGTCCGATATGAGTGGTGTCCTTAGAAGAAGAGGAGAGAGGCACTGAGGGAGAAAACAGTCATGTGACCACAGAAGGGGCATTGGAGTGGTGCATCTATAAGCCAAGGAATGATGACAAACACCAGAGCCTGGTACAGGCGAGGAAAGATTCTGCCCTCTGGGGTTCAGAGGCAGCGCTGCCCTGCCAGTGCCTGGACTTCGGGTGTCTAGCCTGCAGAACTGTGAGACAGGACGTGTCTGTTGTTTAAGCCACCCAGCCTGTGGTCCTGTGTTACAACGGTTACTACGGCACTCAACGACAGAGCTTGTGGGGAGGCTACACCTGAGTGTGGAGTCACGGTGGCTCTTCCTGCGAAGCTCAGAGCGGCATGTGGCCCTCCTGAGATGGCCACCTCCACCTCAGCAGTCTCGTCACTCAGCCTGAGGACACACAAGCCACTGGGCCTGCACTGGGCTCTGGCAGGCAGACGGCTGCAGCCGTGGGCATGGGGGACTCTGAACACGGTCTGTTCCCACCTCCATCCCCCTTAAGCCTAATACCACAATCCCTTCCCGATATTAAAAACTGACAAGGAATTGTGCCACCGGCACTAGCGTTTTAATATTGAAAGGTTGTGAAATCTAATAAGAGCTACAAGGAGGTTGATGGGGGTGGGGTTATTTTTCCCCCCTTTTGAGCTTCAGTAGAGCTGGGATTCAATAAGCAAATGTGACAGAATGTGTAATTTCCCCTTGATCCTCGGCGGCCAGGCATTTCCTGTTTAATAACCTTAAACCGGCGCAGCCCCCGCCCCCTGAGGGCCCCATCCCCTGAGTATCTCTCTTTTCCATCTTATCAGAATAATCCTTCATTTGAACACCGCGCAGACTGGCACTTTGGTGGCACCTTATCACCGCTTGAAGACACAAAGGGAACATGCTGAAATATTATTGTTCCCCTTTGTGGAAAGGTGTTAATGAGATCTTCCTGCCATCACCCTGCCTGAGACTATAGGAGATCCCTGATCCCAGCCCTTCCCGATCAAATCCCACTGTTAAAACTTGTCCGTGAAAGAGGGTGTGCCTGGCCCACACCCTGCCCAGGGGAGAGAAGGTCAAGGTAGAAAATTTCCAGCAAGAAAATGACAAATGAGGAGCCCACACCTGACCTGGGAGAGTGGGCTCGCAACGTGGAGTGTCCGTGTGAGGTACACACATGACGGTGGCAGCAAGTGCTCCCACCTAAACAGGAGAGGGCAGGGGAGAGCTCTCCAGAGGTCTCTGGACAGGCTGACAGGCACAGAGTGAGTGACACTCCAGGGAGGTGACCTAGCCTGCCATGGGCCACCAGCCCCCAGCCTCTGAGAGGGGTCCCAGCTCAGGAGACCAAGAAGGGTGCTTTCTGATGAATTGATCCCTTGCAGGGACAGGATGAACCCCTAGTTCCTTTTTCAGTTTTCTGGAGTCAGCCAAGAGAGACTGGCTAGTCCTCAAAAAAGAGATTTGAAGCCTACGTCATTAACCATCTGCTACGGGCTGAACTGTGTCTCCCCCGAACCCAAATTCATGTGTTGAAACCCACATGCCCAAAGTGACTGTATGCAGAGACAGGGTCTGTAAGGACGACATGAGGTCCAATGTGGTCGAATAACCCAAGGTAGCAGGTGTCCTCACAGGAAGAGGAGGGGACCCCAGGGATGCACACACCGAGGAAAGGTTGTGGGAGGACACAGTGAGCAGGCAGCCATCTGCAAGCCAAGAAGAGAGGCCTCGGGAAAATCCAAACTTGACCTTGAACTTCTAGCCTCCAGAAGTGTGAGAAAATAAAGTTCTGTTGCTTAAGTCAACCGGTGTGTGGTATTTTGCTATGGCAGCCCTAGAAAACTAGTACGCCATCCTTCGTTCTTACTCAGATCGCCTCACTGAAGCCCAGGAAGTTACTTGGCCAGATCACAGAGCTCACTCACGGCAGAATCAGAACTGAAACCCGGGGCCCTGCTCTCAGTTCCGTGCCAAGTCTGCTACACCAGCTTTGCCGCAAGAAAACAAAGGACTTGCATCCGAAAGTCAGCACTGCCCATTAAACATGCACCCACACTCCCAAAAGCATGTTAATTTTTGATAAAGGAGTAAAAATTTCCTGATCCCTGCTGCCCTGAGGCAGGAATGATAGCGCTTCCTTTCCTGTTGTACAAACCGACATCATGAGGACTTGGTATTTACTTGGATAAGCGATAATCTCCCCCAGAACGGCAGCCAGGCTCAGAGGGTCACCTGACTGATAACATTTGCAGTTGCTATGTTACTTTAGCTCCTAATGTAACGTCACTTGTTACTCTGAGCTTAGAACTGCCTGGAAAGCAAAGAGGTGAACAGGGAACCACAGTGGCAGGGGGTGGGCACAACCAGCTTCCCAGCCAATCACACAGGTGTCCAAGGCAGAGTCCCTTGATCTGATGGACAGCAAGCTTCCCCCACAATTTCTCTCCTGGATTCCTTGTCCTGGGCCACAAGGGAAAGGATGCCAACGTGGACAGGGAGCCCTGGAGGCTGCCCTAGGTAGGTGCTACAAGGAGAGAGGCAGACCAGAGGGTGCTCACTCAGGACAATTTCATGAATGCAGAGACCATGTGGTGTCACAGGTAACAGCTCTAGATTTGGAGCCCAAAGGCCTGGATTTGAATGCAGGCTTTACTAAGAGTCACTGTTTGCCTTGGGAAGCTGCTTACACCTCTCAGATCTTCGGTATTCTCACCTAGAATGAGGATACAGAATGACACCAGGCACAGCTGAGCTTTTGGTAGTGACTGGCGCGAGGCGGGTTCAATATCAATAGTATTTGGTCGTGCCTGTAGGTGCGCCTTGGGTGTGGGGTCAGCCTTCAACTCTCAGTGGCTGAGAGTAAAAGCTCGGAAGGTCTAGCTATGACAGGCAAAGGCAAGAGAGAGAATCAGAGAAGGACAGAAGTCAAGTAAAGCGACAACACCAGGCCACATCCCGGAAGGCCCAGGGCAGGCTACCTGGGGCAGGCCCAGGTCACTCTGCTTTCTCTCTTCCATCAAGTCATGGGAGCCTCTTCTGCAGGAGAGAGTTTTCCATTAAGAGAATACTTGCTGGCAGAGACAAAGCCAAGTGTGAGAAGTTTATGAATAAGAGGCAAGGTCAGGGCTGGAAGGGGCAGGGGCAGGGGCAGGCCGAGTTCTCCTCTTGGCCTCTTTGACTCCACACCAGCTACAATCTCAGTAGAGACCTCCTTTGGCTACATCTTCCCATCACCCTCTTCTGTAAATAGACCCGAGAAGCAGGGAAGGGAGATCTGAGGATGGGGCTGGGGGTTGGCATGGAGAACCTTCCTGATCCCCCACACCACCTCTGTTGGAAACGGATTTGTACAAAGCATGAGCTGGCCCGTGCACAGCAAAACAGTGCTGTGCGATTCTGATAGAGTGGATTACACGGAGCTCGCCTGCAGGAATCTCATTCATCCACACTGTTCTGCACAGCCTGCGGGGCGTCTGCCTGTACCTACATCTGTCACAACATTTGAGAACAAGTTCAAGGAAAAGAGACCCTCCTCCAAGCAAGGCGCTTTGTTATTTATGAAGCAATTTACTTTAAAATGCTTCTGTGTAAACAAGGTGGGATGTGTGGGAAACTATCTCTGAGCACACTTCAGAGGTGGCGAGCACTGAGGTTGCTCTAAAACTAACACTCCAGGGCCGTCTACCAGCGCAGGGAGGCCCTAATCAGGAGCCATCCCTTCAGAGCTAATTATTAGCATTTAAAATATCTGTGTCAAAAATCTGCTAAGTCTTGCCCCGGCTGGTGTAGCTCAGTTGGTTGGAGCATCGTCCCATAACCAAGAGGAGGCGGGTTTGGTTCCCAGCCAGGGCCTAGGTTTCAGGTTCAATCTCAAGTCGAGACACAGATGGAAGGCAGTCAGTCAATGCTTCTCTCTCTCCCTTCTTCTCTCCCTTCCTCTTTCTCTAAAAGCAATGAAAAAAAAAATGTCCTTGGGTGAGGATAAGAAAAAAATTTTTTTGAAACATCAGAGTCAAAAAGCTACAAGTCAGCTTGCCGCATGAGATTGCTGTAAGTGGACGAGCCTACCCACCCACCGAAGTGCCCATCCCTGGAACGGCGGCTGGGGCACCAGGAAACAGCCCAGTCTGGGCCAGGCAGGACTGGGGCATGCAGCCGATGCGGGCTGCAGTCTAGCCAATGGCTTGGCGGAATGCTTCCCCAACAAAGCAGTGCTCCTTTGTCTGGGTTTTCTACACAGGACCATACTCCTCCTTTAAGGCTTCTGCCAGCACCGACCTGGGGAGAGGGGCTCTGACCACACCCAGGGGGTCTGGGTCACGTGGTGGGAAGACCTGGGGAGCTGGAGATGCTGTAGAGCAGGGTGTCCAAACTTTTGGACCACACTGTCTCTGGACCACACTGGAAGAAGAAGAGTTGTCTTGGACCCTACATTAAATACATAAACACTAGTGAAAATTGATGAGCAAAAAAGAGGTTTTAAGTACATTTATGATTTTGTGTTGGGCCGCATTCATAGCCGACCTGGGCCATATGTGGCCCGTGGGCCACAGATTGGACCCCCCTGCTGGGGTGTGGTTATCAGCAACAAGCCCAAGAATCAGCCCAGCTGCTTTAAATCCCACCCCCACTGGGCATATTGTGTAACCTCTCTCTGCTTCAGTTAATATAGGTAAAGGGCTTAGAATTCTACTCAGCACAGAGTAAATGCATTATTATTATCACCCCACAGAGGAGAGTTGAGCACCAGGTCATCTAAGCTCCAAGACATCAGGTTTTATTATGATAATAATAACTACTTTTTAATGCAAGCCTGAATCACTACAAGCACATTCTACTCACTTCTTTACATCACAGTCTAGGTCCTTGGACCCTCACAACAACCTTTGGGGGGGTACCATTATTATCCCCATTTTACATTCCCCTAGACGATGAAGGTGAAGCTTGGAAAGGTCAAGTAACTTGCTCCCTGCCGCATAGCCTCCTAAAGCAGGGAACCGGAACATAAATGGAGTCCCTTGTGACCCAGAGCCCACCTTTCCCTAGGAATGCCACGCTGCTTTGTGGGAGCCGTCTGGGTCCCCATGTTGACCTTTCTGCCAGGGTGGGAACTCACGGACAAGGGACCAGTTCACCCCCTTGGCGATTCTATTTCTCACTTTGCCTTAATAAATGAGCATTCGGATTCGTGTGTCAGTCTCTTAGGACCAGGGTTGAGATAGTGGTTCACGGCCTTAGCTGCACATTAGATTCACCTTTTAATATCCCAATGCTAAAGCCACACACTGGACCAATTAAATCTAAATCCATGACCCGATCATCTGTATTTTCTACACGAAGCTCCCCATGAGGCAGCAAGTCTGCACCTAACGATCTCCCATAAAGTTAAGCACCTGCTCCTACAACATTCGGGCTCTGAGTCCAGGCACCAGGACTAGGCACACGCAGTTGACAATGGTGTCCCTCTCAGGAAAACGGGGCAGCACTGGGTTCAAAACCAAGTCTTTGCCTCCCTCCCTGCCGAGAAAAGAATGACCCCTGGGGGCCTAGGCTCTCCCTTCACACCCTCACATCCCCCCAGCACCAGCGCCAAGGGCTACCCCTCCGGCCGCTCAGGTTGGGCCTCTCCACCAGTCTCCCCAGCTCAGCCTCGGACAACACATTTCAATCTGGACGTTTGGTTGTGAATCGCAAAATGAAGGATCAGGCTTTGCCTGGGATATAATGAGTTGAATAAAATTTTATGGGTCTCTCAGGGAAGACAGGGTGGAGGGACTGGGGGCAGAAGGAGAGGGGAGAGGGAGGGCAGATGGGTAACAGCTCCTGGGTCTCTCTCCAGGGGCAGGTAGAAAGGCTAAAGCAGCATCCTCGGGAGATGCAGGCAATCAGCAGCATTAGCATACAAACTGCCTCCTCCAGACGTCAGCTCTTGGCAGCCAAGGACCCATCAGGGGCAGTGGGCTCTTATCCCTGCAATAAATACTTACGGAAGCTTGCTGATGCCAAACCATTTGGGAGGTCTTTGGGGAGAAGAGAGTTGCCTGGAGTGGGAGGAGGGGGCAGGAGGAGGCTCAGGGTGACAGAGAGGGCAACAGCCTGAGGGTAGAGGATAGGTGGACGGTCACCGAGGAGGACCTGGTCCAGGAGCAAAGCCACCCATTCCCCCCGGGGCACGCTGTGGGACGCGGAGCCTGACACTGTCTCTCAATGCAGCATCTGCTTCTGTAAAGTGCGAAGAAAAAAGCCACTGCCCAAAACCAGGCTCTTAGCAGTGCTCTGTACCTCCACCGGCAGGCGACCCAGACACTGGCCTTCCGGTTTCCTCTGCTTGACTGAACTTCAACAGGCTTCTTCCTGAATGGAGCCCCCACTCCCCTTCTCTTAGAGCGTTGACTCTCAAACACTTACCACTGTGAACTCTTTCTCTGCCCCTTTGAGATGGAAGTCTTCGCCCCTGTCACTTTTACCACCCAGGAATGTTTTTGCAGGGCCTGGGAGGTATCCCTTTGAAATATAATCATCTAAGCAGGGAACGGCTCCTCTCCCTGTCTCTGTGGGAGCATAGGAGCCTACCTACTGTAAGATAAGTGACAATTAGTGACAATGAGCAAACACAGATGTCACGAACGCATTAACCAACCTCCCCGCAACGTCCTCCAGTACTTTCCCACTAGTTCACCCCAGTGCTTGAGAACTCGCCTGCCTTTTGGTTCCAGAGTTGAATTCACTCTCTCCCCTATTGCAACAATCATGAATAAAGTCTTCCATGTCTGTTTGACTCTGCAACCTTTTCTCTTTTCTTACACAAAGAAAGAACTCAAAAAAATACACAGACCAGAGACCTCTGAGCCCTAGGAGTCATGGGCTGGCCAGTCAATAGCCACAGACCACCTTTGGGGAAATGGGATTGGCCAAGGATGCTCCTTCGGTAAAGGGGATGAATCCTGGAACACAAGCCCTGAGAGATCATCTCATTCAAAACCCACCTTCTTACCCAGTAGAAAGCTGCGGCTCAGAGCCCCAGACCAGCTACATGATTTACAGGATCCAGCACAAAATGAAAATATAGGGCTCCTTGTCCAAAAGCAGGAATAATGCCATTTCCCTCTTTCGCACTGTCTTTCTCAGCCTTCCTGATGTTTTTGTGTACTACTTAATGCCATGCTCCCCAGGGCACGGGACACTCACTGGATAACTACTGATGCTCCCAGTGAGTATGCCACTACACCCTCACTCAGGCCCCTCCCAGGAGCAGAGGAGAGCAGAGGGCCCTGGGCTGGAGGAGGCGGCTGAGCATTTGTCCTGGAGGGAAGGGAGATGAGGATGTAGCAAGAGAGGGGACCGTGCATGAGCCAAGGCTCCCCACCCACAGTGCACGCCCCTGTGCCATGGACTTCACTTAGGAAACACAAATTCAAAGAGAAATTTTAAGAATTTCAAGAGAGCGGCCACAGCGCATTAAACTCAGAACGCAGGCCCCTGTGCTAGTGTATCGGTCACATGCCCAAGACACAGGCCCTGCAGAGACCTTTAGTAGTTTGCTCCTGTCAGCAAAGCACAGACTAGAAGCAGGCATCCGACTCCCAGGGCCTCTCTGCCAGCTCCTTCCTGCCCTGCACAAGCCCTGCACAAGCCAACGCTTGCCCCCTGTGCCAGGCCTGGGGAGCCCCTCCTTTGCAGTGACTTCCCCAAAAGTTTCTAAGTACATGCCTGGTACCTAGGACTAGTTGGGCCAGCCATGCAGTGTGGCGAGGACACCAAGCCAGAACCAGGACTGACACAGGATCCCTGCCCCGCTGGAGCTCCAGGACGCATTCCTATGGTTGTCATGTGATCAACCAGCCCCCAGTTCTGAGGGCCTCCCCAGAGGGAGGCCTGGCAAGCAGACCACTCCTCTCACACAATAATTTCACGTGACTGTGTGAGATTAGGAAGCAGGACAGCCCTGATTTGGGGTGGACTCACCCTCAGATGGGCACAGGATGAGGTCAGGGCTATTGGTAACCAACCAGCACACCTTGGGCGAGAGCCGTGTGGAGGGGCTTATGCATCTCCACTCTGCCCCAGTGGGACGCAGTGACAGCAGGCATCCTTCACCACATGTGGCCCCAGGACGAGGTCAGTGGGGAGGACCCAAGATGGTCCCTTCACCTTTGCAGGCCCCTCACCATGTGTAGGCAGTCCTCAGCCAATGGCCATAGCTGTCCCCTCCCTGGGTTTTCAATCCAGCAGTCCCTCAGGCACGTGCTGATGTCATGCTCTGTGGGTCAGTCTTAGGCCATGCCAGTCAGGATGGACACTGCAAGAATAGAAATGTGGCTAGGGGCAAAACGGGGTGTCACCAACAGTAGCGGCTGACACCACACCAGGGCCTCCACTTTAACCCCACAAATCCCTCCACGTGGACCTAACCCTCTGCTCTTTTTAACGCTGATTTCATGAAACTGATTTTCAAATGCAGCTTTTAGATTTGGTCCTATGACTTCATTGCCACGTACTTCTCAGTCAGTTATTTTAAACAGTCTTTATCCTTGTTGAGGCTGGATCTTTATACAATGCACGCAGGAGTCCAGTGGGATAAAAAAAAAAAAAAAAAAAACAGATACCTAGTCAAAGAAGATGTTTATGAGAGATGTTTAATAATGATTAAAATAGCAAATTTTATGCAATACTTTCTACGTTCTAGCCACTGTGGTGTCCTTCATATATTGATTATCTCATTTAATGTTCTCTAAAACCCTATAGGGAAGGTACTAACAACATCCTTGTTGTAGAAAAGAAAATGGAGAGAAGTTGAGTGATTTGTCCAAGACCACACAATGAAGAGCTAAAATCTAGATACGAACCCAGACAGCCTGAACTCTGCCACCTCTTCGTACAATGCTCTAATGCTCCTGGGCCCTAGACTGAACTCATCTCTCCCACCAGAGTCGAAACATACCTTCTCGGCGTATCTTCTCAGGCTGCTTCTGCTGAGAGACACAGCAACATCAAAAAGATCCATTGTTTAATTAAACTCACCCAACAGCAGACCATTGGTCTATTGCTGGCATTTTATTGATGTGTTATTACCACTCTCTTCCACAATGTCTTATACAACTGTTTTATGACACTAATCCCCACATGACCTGGATTTTCCAGAGTAATCTTGATTTCAATATTGTGACCTATTTTTCACATAAGCCACAAAATATTAGTGAAATTGTATTTACATCCAAAATAGATTCCCCACTCTGCTTCTTGCATGTGAAGGGGCCCCAGATTCCTCTGTCAGATTTCCTTTGTCAAATTTCCTTGGGCTCAGAAAATACTCAGTATAGATGGAGGAGTTTTAGCTCACTTCCTGCTCCTGGCTGATTCCATTTCCACGTCCACAAAGCCACTGCGCATGCGGTGTGATCGCCACAGCTGAGCCGCAGCAGCTCTCAGTCCCAGGCACTGGTGGGTGATTAGCCTCCTCACCAATCGACTGCCACCGTCATTGCCCCGCCAATTCTTATTCACATGGACTTCGGGTGGTAGTGCTACCATTTTCCAGAAGCCTGAGTTTCTCCCCTAGAGAGCAGACAGCACACTGTCATCGAGCACTGAAGCAAGTCCTCGCCACCCCTGTGTCATGCATGCTGCTGCGTGTGGCACTGGGCCCTGAGACACCTGGCCAGGTCACACAGATTGAGGGTCTAATTGGTACCAGGGACACATGTGCCCAGACACTCTGTTGGTCCTGGAACTTATGGACTGCATACACAGCCACCCAGCCACCCATCCCCAACCCATGTGCTTACGCAACCCTCCTCTGCGCCATGCTCAAGAAACACGAAAAATATCCTTGGCCAACGGCCATAGAGGCCAGTGGCTCCAGATGATCAATGCTTATTTGAAGGCAGGCAGAGGCAGAGATTTGCATTTTCTTCTATCAATCTCTGCCCCAGGTAACCCCCTGGCAATAGAGACTTACCTGATGTCCCCAGCTTCCTGAATGCTTTCTCACTCTGTTAGATGGAGCATGGTGCTCAGACACAAGCGGCATGGCTGTGTGGCCTGGGGTTCCAGGCTCCGTCACCCACTCTCCAATAACACGTATGTGTTTTCATATATATGAAACTACTTAGCTCTTTGCTTTTGAAGCATCAGGGAGTTAATGTTAAAATATACCAGCACATGTCAAGGTGTTAAATAAAAATCAAAAGCTGTCTATGCTGCAGTTAGAGGAAAAGAAAAGACAGACAGGGTCCTTGTCCTCCAGAACACGAGCTCAGAGCCTGGAGAAGAGAAGGTGGAGGGCAGACAAATGGTCTGTGGAGACGACAGATTGGGGCAAGCCGGACTTTTTTTGGCCACCACTGATCCATCACACAAGTTCAAGCAGGTCCATCTTCTACACCCCAGTTGACCTGTATGGCTGTGAAGTGGAGCAAGACCAATACAAGCTGTCAGCTGGGAGCTGGGCGTAAGTGAAGGCAAGACCAGAAGGTGAGCAGCAACTCAGAGAGCCATAACAAGATGTCAAAGCTAAGTCCGTGTGGCAGACTGGAGTTCAGGGCCTGACCGTGGTTACACACCAAGAGAGCAAAACCAGAGATGCCAAGTCCAGTAAGGAGGTAAGAGTCAAAGATGGTGCATCTAAGATCAGATTGGCAGGAGGAATGCTAGGTGTTGAGAGTGAATGGAAAGGCAGGTAAATGAGTTCCGGTAGATAACTATTTTGGGGGATAGGCTCTCTTACCCCCTCCTAAGCAACCATTTTAATTTGTTAACATGCCACCTTTCATTTGTATATGAAATTACAAATCTGTATATATTCCTGAAAAATGCATATTGTGGATTTTTTGTGTGTGTTTTTCACTTACATAAATATTATTGTGCTATAGATTTCACTCCCCTTTTCTTAACTCTTTTCAATCAGCACTGTGTTTTAAAGATCTCCCATGTCTCCGTGTGGCTGTCCAGTCCTCTGTCCCTCACCACTGCACAGCAGCCCATGGTGAGCATCCACCACCCTGGGCTACCCACTCCCACAGTGATGGTAACCCAGCTTGCCTCCAGCCCCACACCAGCACAAAACAATGGACCTATGAGCCTCATTGCATACGCCACTACGGACCTGTGAAAGAATGTCTATGGGATGCGTGCCCAGGAGTGAAGTCACTGGGTCGTATGAGGGAAAATGCATTCCTAATTTAAGTAAATAGGGCGAGATGGCCAGCCAGAACGGCTGTACAGTCTACGCACCCACCAGCCAGGCAAGGCGGTTCCTACACCTGAGCGTTCTTGTTTGAGAGTCTGGGGCTCTGCCTCTTTCAACTCGTCTCTTTCAGGCGGCTAATCTCAGACAGAAGCCGCAGGGAGAGCAGCTCCCAAGTTCTTCCCCAAATGACTGTGTAAGTATTCCAAGAGACAACGTGTGCTTGCCCACAGCTGTGAGATTCCTCTACCTCCTACCTAAACGTTCCCTCTGTATTGTCAGCATTTCAAAGCACAGAATAACCGAGGCATATTTCTAGCCTGCCCCAAGCCCATTGACGTACTGGTTCCAATTGCCAGCATCAATAGATGCCCATAATAAAGTGACTCTACAAAAATCTACACTGTTTTAAGTACAGCTTTGTTAGTCCAATAAAATTCTGTGCCCACACACTGTGCTTTATAAAGGCATTTCACTTAGTCTATTTGTTGTCTTTCATATACTGAGTTATCTTCTCATGTCCTTCCTATTCCACCTTTGATATTTTCCTTTTATTATTCTACCCTCTTGTAGTTAAATATATGTATTTATAGGTACATGTGTACATGAATAATTGTAATATATATAGATTTGACTGCCAACCTTAAGGCATAAAACCGTGTCTTTTACCACAAGTCCTGGGCCACAGAGATCTTCTCCTTACCTCTTTTTGCTGTACATCGCTCTGATTACCCATGTTTTGTCATGGATAATGCGCACCCACGTTTTGTGCGCATTATATACAGGATTATTATACCCATGGTACGTAATCATTATACCCATGTATAATGTGCATCCTTATTTTTCCCTCAAAAATTTGGGCAAAAAAGTGCACATTATACACATGTGCAAAATACGGTTCATCCCCTCCTGCCTAAAAGTGACCATCCTGCCTAAACCAGCCCTTGCTCTCCCTTCCTCCTCATGTCTTTATTGCAACGAGTTTGTTGCAGACGCTTGTAGTTGGCCCCCAACAGCCACTCGTCTCATTTTCATGGTAATGGGACTTCAGCTAGCGTGTGATAGGCCAGGTGAAGTCTGTTGCCTAGCTTTCTTGCAGGTAGGTGGGCCCTGTGAAAAACTCTTACCAATAGGATGTGTATAGCTTCTAGATCACATGTTTAAAATGAAGGTGCCTGCCTTGACCAGTGTGGCTCAGTTGGTTGGGCATTGTCCCACAAAGCGGAGTGTCCCAGGTTCGATTCTCCGTCAGGGCACATGCCTGGGTTTTGTGTTTGGTTCCCAGTTGAGGTGCGTATGAGAGGCAACCAATTGATGTTTCTCTCTCACACATTAATGTTTCTCTTCCTTTCTTTCTCCCTCCCTTCCCTTATCTCTAAATAAATAAATAAATGGAAATTTTAAAAGATAAAATAAAACGAAGTTTCCTGTGTAACCCTTCCTTTCCCTGCCTCACTCACACTGGCAGGGAGGGGGATGTGATGAAGCGAGTCGAGCGCCATGCTAGATCATGAGAAGGACGTGGCATCCTGAGGATGTTGGACAACCCACAGGGAAGGGTCTCTGGTCTCCAATTATTGTTGCGCTACCCCAGAAGCCTGGGAAGTTTACCGAGCCTTTCAGGTGGGAAAAATAAATTTTTCTCATACGTAAGCCCTCAGGTTATATATTAGCCTAATGAATACATGCATGCAACAGGGGCCAGGAAACTTTATTTTATTTTTCAATTACAATTCACATTAAGCATTATTTTGTATTAGTTTTAGGCGTATAGCATGGTGGTTAAACAATCATATATTTTACAAAGCGTCCCCCCCAGTATTAAAGTACACAGCTGGCATCATACACAGTCACTATAATATTATGGACTGTATTCCCTATGCTGTACTTTACATCCCCGTGACTATTCTGTGACCACCAATTTGTACTTCTTAATCCCTTCACCTTTTTCACCCGCCCCCAAAACCTCCTCCCCTCTGGCAACCATCAGTCTGATCTCTGTGTCTATGATCCTGTTTCTATTTTGTGTGTTCGTTTATTTCAGCAAACTTTTCCTGTAGAGGGCCAGCGAGGAAATATTTTAGACTTTGTAGGACATACTATCTCTGTTGCAACTATGACCTCTGCCTCCGTAGCCCCCAAGCAGCCAGGGATAAGAAATGGGAGTGGCTCTGTCCCAACAAAACTTCCCAAAAACAGGCATGTTTTAACGCGGATTTGGCCCACAGGCTACAGTTTGCCACCCCTGGTACGCAGTATTATTTGCATGTTTTCTAGACTTTATGTGAATGGAATCATACCATATGTATTCTTCTGCTACTTGCTTTCTTTGCTCAACATTATGTTTTTGAGATGTGTGCTTGTTATACACGTAGATTTAGTTCAGTCATTTCCATCACCAGAAACTGGCATTGAATGAATGTTTAAAGTTCATTCATTCATTCTTCTGTTGATGCTCATTCTCACCAACAAGGTTACAAACCACAGGCATGGAAGTGCCTCCCACTGCATGTGCAGGATCCTCTGGAATTCATCCCTGGGGGTGAAATGACCAGAGCCACAAGGAGAGGGCAGTGTCAGCTGTACTATCCGTTTCCAAACTTTCTCTCCACGACTGCACCAGTGAAACCCCCCATCAGTGTCTGATGGGTTCCCTTCCCCACATTTCCGTCAATGCTTGCTGTTATCAGACTTCCTAAATTTTGTCAGTCTCCTGTGTCAGAAATGTATCTCCCTGGAACTTCAATTTGCATTTTCCTGTGCAACCTACCCTTTGCCCCGCTCAGGCTGCCAGGAAGGGGGCTGTGATGAAGAGAGTGGGCACCGTGTTAGATCATGAGAACGATGTGTTTACTAATTAGGTTGAGCATTATTTTATGCATTCAGTGGTCATTTATTTTTTTTTTTAGGATTTTATTTATTTATTTTTAGAGAGAGGCAAAGAGAGGGAGAGAAACATCACTGTGTGGTTGCCTCTCATGCGCCCCCTAGTGGGGACCTGGCTGGCAATCCAAGCATGTGCCCTGACTGGGAATCGAACCAGCGACCCTTTGGTTCACAGGCCAGTGCTCAATCCACTGAGCCACACCAGCCAGGGCTTCAGTGGTCATTTAGATTTCTTTTCTGGAAAACTCCTGGTCAATCTTTGCCTCTTTTTCTGTTACATAATTTGTGTTTTTCATATTGATTGTAGAGGCTTTCTCATATTCTATTTACTAATTATTTAAATTTGCTTTTATAAGCTTTACAAACATATTTTTCAAGTCTGTAACTTGACTCTTGTATTTTGATACATGAATATTTTTAATTTAATATAGTCAAATCTATCAAACTTCTCATTTTGGTTATGTTTTTAGGATCTTGTTTAAGAACCTCTTCTTACTTCCAAGGTCATGAAGCTATTTCCTTACACTTTCCCCCAATACTTTGAAGATTTCCTGTTCACATTAAGGCCTTGAAACATCCTGAAATCTATTTTAGTGTAGGCTTGAAACAGAGACAGAATTTTCTTCCATTATGGATTACCCAGTGTCCCGATGCCATTTTTAAAATAGCCTATGAATTTCTAACAGGCTTTCCATGCACCTTATCACGTATCAAATTCCCACATATTTGTAATTTTATTTCTGGGATCTCCTTCCTGTTCCCTTTATCTCTTTTTCTGTGCCAATACAGACTACCCTGATTGTCAGAGCTTTATAATAAGCCTTGACTCTGATCAATCTCCCCAGTTCTTGTTCTTTCTCAGAATTATCTTGGCTATCTCCAGTCCTTCCTTTGCTCTCCCACATAAATTTTAGAACCAGCTTACTAGTTGCTACAAAGAAGTTGTTGAGATTTTGCCTTGAACTGCATTTAATTTATGGATTCGCCAGGAGATAACTGACATCTTTACAGTATTGAGTCTTCCTAACCACTCCATCTTTTGCATTCCCACAGTATCAGATGATAATAACTTGGGGCAGATTTATGGCCAATTGAAATGCTGTAACCAAAGATTACTGATTAATGCCTCTGTGTCAAACCAGAGAAAAGTTTTCATTGCCTTGCTGCCAGATTCTGTCCTTGGTCCTGTCCTTTCAAAAATCTGTCAATCAGTTAGTCAGATGACATTAACCTGGTAGAGGGAGCACATGCCATAAATAATCAAAATTCAGAATGACCTCACCTCTGGAATGTATGGCTGAAGCCCAGAAGATGAGATTTAACAAGTATAAATGCAGAGGCCAGCAGCAATCTCTGAAATTCCCTCGTACAAAAGCAGAATGGTTGCAGAGGGAGAAGCGATTTGGCAGCAATTTACGTGAAAAGGATTTAAGAGTACAAGAGAGGGAGTTAGGTAGGCAATGATCACAAACCTAAATGAGGCAATAATATGATATGACTATTTAAAGAGCTAACACAGGCGCATTACGGCGAAATATCCAGTTCCTGTGAATGACGGGCTCCTGGTGCTCTGATGTTATCTGATCACATCAGGGCACTGCTTCCTGTTTGGGGGCCATGCCCCCTTATCTTAGAGCATCTAAGGAAGAATAAGCGAGATGGTGAGAGATGTGGGAAGCTTCTCATCCAAGGTCTGGACAAAGAGGCATCCATGCTGTCATGGTGAAGTGACAAGTTAAAAAGCCATGGTTATCCAATCTCCGAAGGAGAAAGCTCTCCAATTGACCTTGAGGGTGTCCCCAACAATGGAGTGGACAGGTGTGCAAAAGGCAGTGAATTTCCTGTGCCTAGAGTCATACCGACAGACGCTTGGTGGCCATTTCCCAGACAGGGTGTAGATGGCACATCTGTACTCACGACTTTCCACTTCCCCTTCATGGTCCGTGACTGTGGCTTTAACGTCACTCTCTCATTTCTGCCTAGTCCCACTAAGCTTCTTCAGTCACAGATGTGGAGAAGACACAATACGCAGGTAAGCAAGTGCAGAACACAGAGTCATTATTAAATCCAGTTTTGCCCATGTTAGGAAGAATTTTATTATTTTTTTATTTAAAAGAATGTATTCATGAACTATTTCAAATATACAAAAAAAAAACCCATGGAGAATAATAAAATATCCATGTGTCCACCACAGAGAATGAATCATTGCTAACATTTTCTATGAGAAAAGCTTAAGACTTTTTATGAGAAATAAAACATTCCAGGTATAGTCAAAGTCCTCACTCCAGCCCTGTCCTACTTCCTATGAGCTATTTCCTTGTCTGTGTGTTTGAGCCTTACTACATGTTTCCATAAAAGTATATTGTACTGCTATGTTCTTTCAAATTTATAGAAATGTGTCATGCTATTTACTCTATAACTTGCTTAATTAGAAACCCATTATAGACAAAGCTGCAACAACCAACTTTGTACACATCTTCTTGTCTATAGGTCACTGTCTTCAGTGTGTACACACTTTGAAGTGGAACGGCTGAATCACAGAGTCTTTGTGTCTTAAATTTTCCTACATACTTCCAAATCGGCTCTACCCACCTGCATTATAAGAGAATTCCCATTATTCTACATTCTTGCTACTACTCAGTATTACCAAACTTTTAAAATTTTTTGCTAAACTGATAGCTATGAAATGGTATCTCATTGCATGATGTTTTGTGTTTTCTGGATGCTAGTAAGATTGAACATTGTCATATATTTGCTACTCGGGATTCCTCATCTGTGAATTGCTTCATCTTCATCCTTTGATGGTTGTCAGTGGCTTGTTCATCTTTTTCCTACTGATTGGCGGAATTCTTCATATGATGTGGATATTTACCCTCGATGGGTTTTGCACAGTGAAGGAGAGAGTAAAGAAATAAAATGGAGTCATTATAGTCAAACTGCTAGATTACTAATACCAAGTAGGTTCAGATGCAAGAAAACAATTCTATTCTTGTCTTAACTAGCCTGGGAAGTTAAACTTTCAAATGTTCCAGTCCTGTGTCGATGCCTGGGTATATACCAGACCTCCAGGTAACCCTCTGATTGTCCCATAAACCACTTCTGTATCCAGGCTACCTGACATCCAGGCCTGACACCAGATGTGACCAGACCTTATGGCACCCATTCTCCAAGACAAGTGGCATCTGTCATCCAGACCACCTGGCATCTGACTGATAACTGTCCTGGATCAACCCTAGGGCGAAGCCTAAGCAAGACTGATCATTCTCAAGAATGCTCTTTTTACCATAAGAACTCTTAACTTTTCTTTCTTCTTGGGAACAATTCTTAGGCAAGCCCAAGACCCATAAATAAATCTTTTTCATTTTTTTTCTAGCCAAAGCCTCCAGATTCTTTCTGAGTTCATTTGACAAGAGGCAAATGTCCTCTTGCATCCATGACCCATTTTCTTTCTAGCTCGGCTCTGACTCCGTTCTCACTCCACACCTAGCCTCTCTTCCCACGTCTCCTGCAGTATTTGCCATCGCTTATAAGATGTGGTTGACCAAGCAAGTCCTCTGGTGGGTTGCTTGTTTTATCTTTGGCATGAAGCTTGTAGTTCTGGTAACTTCCATAGGGGGTGCTTTTGTTTATGGTGTGAGAGTTCAAAATACCACCGAAGGGTGTTTTCCCTGTACCAACCAGTTCTAATTCTTTGAACCAATGGGTGTCCTACAGTTCAGTTCAGTTTTGGCTCTAACTACTCGGCTTTAGCTTCAGACTCCACAGGTTTAAGGGCTCCGTCCTACAAGGCTGCCCTAACTCCAGACATCAGCCACACATGGGGAGCCCACCAACTATGGACTGGGGCCTCCGATGACACCCCACCCCTTAGATAATTCACTACAACACTCACAGAACTCAGGAAAGCACTTTACTACTATTACTGTTTATGATAAAGGCTACAATTCAGAAAGAGCCAGATGGAAGCTGCGCAGAGGGCATGGGATGGTGGGAGAGGAGCGCCAAGCTTCCACGCCTTCTGCGGGCTCATCGGCCTGCAGCACCTCAAAGTGTTCACCAACCCAGCAGCTCCCCGAACCCTGTCCTTTAGGGGTTTTTTATGGAGGTTCCATTTTATAGGCATGATTGATTAAATCACTGGCAATTGGTGATTAAGAATCTTCAACTTTTCTCCCCTCCTGGAAGATTGGGGAATGGGACCGAAAATTCCAACCTTCTCCACACATGGTTAGTTCTCTGGGGACCATCCCCAGCCTGAAGCTTTGTCTAGAGGCCCACCAAGAGTCACTTCATTACCATAAAGTCAGATATTGCTGAATAACAAAAGACACCCTTATCACTCAGGAAAGGATTTGGGGAGCTCTGTGCCAACATCCCAGAGCAAAAAGCCCTAGTGTTTCTCATTAGACCACAGCCGTTAATGAGAGAGATGAAGTCAAGTTTATAACCAGGTCAGTTTTCATCTATTTAATTTTTATTAAGATATTATATTCCTCGTTTCATTATGAATGAGTAGTTATATAACAAATTAAGAGCAATGCACCAAGGCGCAAGCTATAGATATTATTGAGAGACTCGAGAAAAGCAGTCATGGTTTTCCCAGTCCCTCTAGTTCCCTCTTTCATGTGGATGAACCTTGATTTATGCCAGCCTTCCCTGGCTTCAGCTCCACAGACAGAGCGCCTGCCTGAGGTTGCTGTCAGCACTAACTACGTTAAGATTTCAGGCCACCAAGGCCTAGGGGAAGAAGGGAAGAAAGGAGGCAAAGCTAAGAATTATTAGTTATGGCTTCTCTCCTTTATCATCTGGATGGAAATGCCCCTGTACCAAAATTCATATAAAGCTGGTTAGGACCACACTCGCTCATGAGTCCCCTTCTCTATCCATCAGAGAGATTACTATTACCAACCAGGTTGCAAGTTCATTCATTCAACCCAGTTCTGCCAGTACCCGTCACGACCACAACCGGGCTCAGACTTCAGACAGACCCCACTTCTGTCATATTTTTCTTAAAGTGAATGTTTCCTAAGCACTCACTCTCTGAATGTTTAAATTTATAATTTGAACATAGCAAAATACTAGTTTAATGCCCAAGAAGTATGATATCCCTTCTGCAACACATCCTACTCCCAAACCAGACAGAGATACCCACTAAGGAACCCAGCCTCCGGCAAAACAGTCCACCCAGGACTTCCGGCCAAGATGGAGGCATAGGCAGACGCACTGTGCCTCTTCTCACAACCAAAATTAAGGACAACAAAGATTTAGAAACAAGAAAACAACCAGAACTCAGAAAATCAAACTGTTTGGAAGTCCAATAGTGATTCATCCATACCGGTAAGAGGGGCGGAGTCGCGGCAGGAAAAAGCGGAGGTGCGGACCGGGCACACGGGCAGCAGCGGCTGGCAGCCCCCAGGGGCACAGGCGGCGGTAGCAGACCCCGGGCACGGGGCGGCAACTGTGCAGAACCAGTGAGGCCGCACAAGGCAGCTGGCTGACCGGGTGGTCCCACATTCACGGGCAGATAATCCAGGCAAAGGGGAAGCAATGAAAGGGACTGGAATCTGAGAGTGAGTAAAGCAACCGCCATTGTCTCCTCTCAGACCCCGCCCCCACATAAGCGTCACTACCCAGCGACTGGACTGTCCCGCCCTGGGGAGCACCTGAGGCTCCACCCCTCACTACGTAATAGCCACGACTAGACAAAACAAACAAACAAACACACACAAAAAAAAACCCAGAAATGAAAATGGCTCAAACTGGAGAACAAATCAAAGCCCCAGAGCCAATTTATCTAAGCGATGAAGAGATTGCCAACCTATCAGATGCACAATTCAAAACCCTGGTGATCAGGATGCTTACAGAATTGGTTGATTTTGCTCACAAATTAGATGAAAAAATGAAGGCTACAATAAGTGAAATGA
>PVKU01000759.1:255643-398534 GCA_004027475.1 Anoura caudifer | reverse complement strand
GGGGGGGGGGGAGTGATGGGGGAGAAATGGGACAACTGTAATAGCATAATCAATAAAATATAATTTTAAAAAAGCAAGAGAAGGATTTCGTACTGTGGCCTGATAATAATCTTCCAGAAAGAATCACTGACAAACAAGGGCAAGAAATTATCTAGTAAAGAGACTGAAGGAAAAGATAAACAGGTATATCCAGGCCACATCTAGGTGAAAAGCACATGACCAAATAATTGATTTGAAAGTCTTTTGTTTCCCCTAAATACTCAGGGGCAATGGTTAGTGACTGTGGACAAAATCCCCACAGGCTCCATTCTACCTGTCACATCAGTGTGTACAAAGGACTTTGTACACACCAATGTGTACAAAGCTGTATATAAGCTTTTGTCAGCATTCCATACTGGGAGTTCAGCAGTTTATTTGTTGGGATAAACCCAGCCTTGGCAAAGCCACAGCCTGATACAACCCAGACTAAAGCCAGGGAGGCCAGAAAATGAATCATGGAGGGGATATTTTATAACCAGCTGAGAGGGAGGATGTTTAGCAAGGCAAACAAAAAGAACTCATTTCCACAAGCTTCACTTCATTTATATTTAGCTTTGCCATTACCAGTACTTAAATGTATTATTTACTTTGGCCAGCAACTTCTGTGTGTGGCCTTCAGAAGAACAATAACAGGTTACTAAGGTATAGATAAAAAAGGGGCCATACGCTAAACCTGATAAGCTCAGGGGAAGCCTGTGTGGTGGACCTAAAGTAATGACATAGGATGGTCTAAAATTAAACTTCCTAGCTAAAAGCACATCATGGTGGGTAGTCATATCCTAGGCTGCTATCTTTTCTGAAAAGGTCAATCTTTACCTCAAGTAAGTCATCTATTTTCTTTTTACATCTATAATAATATACCTTTGGAATGTCAGGGTAATTCCCCACCCCCACCCCTCAGAGCACTATCTCCTACCAGAGCAGAGACTATAAATCCCCTCATTGTTATTGTTATCATGTTAATTGTCTGTTAACTATTCTTTACCCACCAATGTAAAAATAAATGTGTCTATTCCTTTTATTTTTTATCCAGTCACAGAGATTCCTCCACTTTGCTCTCTCCCACCCCCTTAACTACCACCAATGAATTTCATGTAACTCCTTGGACCTCCTCTTCTGATTCTAATGTATAAAATAAGGTGTAAAACTGTCATTCTCCGTAGCATTTTTCTCAGTCCATTGAGATTTTGTTTCCAAGTAACTGTTGTTGACTTGGCTCAAATAAACTCATAAAATTCTTGCAGGCTTGGGCATTTCTTACGTTAACAAGCGTTTAGCATTACAGTGTTTAGAGACTCAAAAAATCATCAGATAAATTATTAAATATGAAGTGAATGCCAAATTCCTGCTTCCCTGCAGTAGCTTAAAGTGAGGAGTCAAGCGGAACAGGAGTCCAGAGCTCTGACACTGAGTGTGAAGGCACTACCTACCAGCTCACATACCCAGGCTGTTCTTAGCCTGCTTATCTCTGGTGTGGAACAAGGGCATTACAGGGCAGCACAACAGGAAACAGCTATTCACAACTCTCCTTGAGTAATTCTTAGGATAAGCAAATCCCAGGGTACGGGGGAGGGGGTAGGGCAAGAGCCTTTGTTTTGCTTTTTCCTAAAAACAAAACAAAACATGGAGCCCCATAGGCTATCTGGTCATAGCAAACTTACCACTCTGAACTCATCAAACTGGCATCTGCAGCTTGCACTCCATTTCTAATTTGTAGGTGACACCAAACTCAGGCACTACCACAGGGGCCAGCTATTCCTGAACTTTTAAGAGGTAACCAATTTATAAGACTTAAAATTTCTAACATCCAAACTAATTAATTAATCTAATCTTCATTTTGCACATCAGGTTTTTGGTGGCAGCTGTTAATTTTTTACTTTGTTTCATGCTAGGTAGGTACTTTGGTAAGTTCCACATTTACCAACAAATAATGAGGACAGATGCCTGCTCTTGTGGGATATGAGGCCACAATGCGGACAGGATGTCGAGGCAATAAGTAAACAAACACACGAAATAAGAAAACATCAGGTCATGATAATGATGAGGCCAGCACGGATAATGATTCCCATCTCCTTCCTGGTCACTAAAAAAATGCAAATATCTGGAGGAAGATCATTCTAGAAAGAGGGAACAGCAAGTGCAAAGCCTCTGAATCAGAAGGCTACTTAGTATGCTCAAAGAACAAAAAATAGCTGATGTGGCTGAAGAGTGGTATGAGATGAGGAAAGAAAGTAGGCAGGCACCAGGTCTCGTGAGGACTTACAAGCAAGGTGTTTAGTTTAATTCCAAATACACATTAAGAGTCCCTAGGAGTCGAAACCAAAACCAAGCAGTTTGAAATGCTTCTTGGATAGCAATTATGTTGTTTTCTTAAATTTACTGATTGATTTTAGAGAGAGGAAGAAGAGGGAAGGAGGAAGGGAGGGAAGAGGATCGAGAGAGGGAAAGGGAGAGAGTGAGAGAAATATTGATTTGTTGTTCCACTTGTTTATGCATTCATTGGTTGATTCTTGTATTCCTGACAGGGGACTGAATCCACAACCCTGCACATTGGGAAGATGCTCTAATCAACTGAGCTACCTGGTCAGGGCCAATAATCATGTTTGAAGATTTTGGTGCTAAGAGCTGCCCCAGATGAATCAAGATACAAATGCAGGTACCAGAACTTCCATGCTAAGGGCTAAAGAATGGGGAAGGAGCACTCTCCAGCCAACCCAGAGTGCCCATCCAAACTAATGGCAGTAAGTAGTGAGTTGCTAACCATGGCATAAACTGTGACATCAGGTGGAGATGGTGGGGAGAGATAACTGCTGAAAACATCAGTCCATCTCATACAATGCTGGAGAAATTCCCGAAGTATTCACTTAAACTTTCTTTTTACTTTTGAATATTTTCTTATTGTTGTTCAAATACAGTTGTGTCCATTTCCCAACCACCATTCCCCATCACACCAGGCATCCCTACTTTCCACCCTTGATCCTAACCCTTTGGTTTTGTACATGTGTCTTTATACATGTTCCTGAAAACCCTCCCCCCTTTTCCCCCCAATTATCCCCTCCCACCTCCCCTCTGGTTACTGTCTGTTTGTTCTTAATTTCAATGTCTCTGGTGATATTTTGCTTATTTATTTGTTTTGTTGATTAGGTCCTACTTATAGGTGAGATCATATGGTATTTGTCTTTCACCACTTGGCTTATTTCCCTTAGCATGACATTGTCCAGATCCACCCATGCTGTCACAAAGGGTAGGAGCTCCTTCCTTCTTTCTGAAGCTTTCTGATTGTTTGCACTGCACATACTTTCAGAGTGGTGAAAAGACATGCCTTAGGTCAGATCAGGGGCTGAGTGTTGGCTCCTAATCCATGCCCTCCTCAGTTTTCATACCTGAGAAATGGGGCACCAACAACAGGACTGGTCCTATGTGGCTGTCAGGAGGATTAAATGAGATAAATGTACAAAGGGCTTGCCATGTAACAAATGCTCCATAAATGATACCAGGATTTCTTTAAGTCTTTGTGTCTTTCTTTAAGCCTGCTGGATAGGTATCTGCTGCTGGTCTACACTGTCCCAGGCAACAACAGCATCCTGCAGCAAACACTGATACCCTCTGCCTGAGGGCATTCTCTTTGCTCAAGTGATGAGCCATCCTGAATGCCAAGAAGTTGATGGCCCAGAGGCAGCCCTTGGTCAATAACAGATGGAGTAGAGAGAGGGTAGATGACCTGTCTTCCCCACCTCTCAGGTGGGGCAACACTGTAGCCATTAGACACTCCCTCCCAGAGGCCCCCAGTGAAAATGGACCTCAGTTGCTCCCAGCAGTAAGTTGACCACTAGTGTCCCCTTTGCTGGCTTCCTTTCCTTCCTCCTCTCACCTCCCCACCATTCTACTAATAATGGCGGGGATCACCTCCCAAATAAACCACTTACACCTAGCACAGAAATGGGTCTTGAGCAGAATTTTCATCCTAACAGCAAGCTGTAGACAGTATTCATTCTATACTCACTAGATTCTACATGTTGTCTTTCTGGGGTTTCAAATATAGAAACATCATCAACAATAAACATAAATTTGCTGCGATAAAGAAGTCCTAACATCTAAAATTCTCTAGGTATGCTTAGCCATGGATGTCTGAGCTGCCTGGGTGGGCCTGCGTGAGATAGATTTAAGATGGTCCTTCTATGAAGATAGCCACACTTTGTAATCTGACTCTAAATGTGCACATATCCAATATGCTTCCTACTAAAGAAACAGATTTAAAACTCATCATTTACTGATAACTCTTTTTTCTCCTCCTACATACATACCCACTTTCTCCCTACATACTCCCCATATACCCCGTGCTAAGTCAGCTTTCCTAAGCAGCCACAGATGCCTGAGAGGAGGGGCTGATGGGCTTACCTTGGGAGAGGCATTGATTGGCCAAGGCCACCTGGCCAGAATGCAGGTAGAGGTTGAGGCGAGTGAAGATGCCCACCAGGGATGGGATGGTGATGAAGCAATAGGCAACACAGGCCTGGAGAGAGGGGAGAATCACAGAAGGTTACCTGGCAAGGCCACCATTGCAGATTAGGACTCCTGTTTTCACCTAACATCTATTTTCAAGCAAAACCACTAAAAATAATTTCCCCATTCCAAGCCTCAATTCCCCACTCTTACTTCTGCTGTATCAGTCTCTTTGTGAGGAGAGAGGCAAGTAAGGAAAGTAATGGGGTACCAAAAGTAAATCCTTAACTATCACTGAAGGAAGTAAATAGGTAACACCTTATAACAATTAAGTTAAAAAGCAGCTGTTTAAACCAATTACTTTTAAAAATGCAGGTCACGAGAAGAAGTTCCTACAAAGAGTTTGAGGTAGTTGACTGAGTAGAAAGGATAAGATAAAAAGGGCAGGGCTGGGATGCTTATGTTTTATTGTTATCTTTTGCATAGAATTTCATTTTTGAAAACATGGATTGTGTTGCTTTGATAAAATTTTGAGCAGTACACTCAAGAAGCTTCAATTTTATTTCAAAATTGGGAATTGATCAATAGGGAAAAAAGGTATTAGACCTTCCAGATACAGGTACAACTACAGAGATAATTGAGCTGGCACACAAAACCCAAATCCATCCCGCAACCACCTTATAATAATTTGTATTAAAATTCAGACTCCTCTGATCATTTCTTTTGGAAACATTATGAAAATTGGTCACTCTATAGATATGCAAGGGAAAATTAATCTTAAAAATCAAAGAGCCCACTATAGTTCAAAGTCTGTGAGTCTTATATCTAGAACATACCCGGACAAAGGCAGCTGTTTTTCTGGAGTGATTCCCCTTCATTACTTTTCTTGTTTCCATTGCTAACCGGTTCACACTCTAGATTTGTTAATAAGTAAAAGAGAAATGGTAATGGTTTATGTATTCCATAGAGATTTGAACATGAACTACATACAATTCAATGAGAACCAGCTAAGTGGGACCAAGACTGGTTAGCACTGAACCCTGAAATGCCAAAGGGGTCATCAGGCCTGATTCAATCTGGGCTACAGCAAACATCTCCAAGAGCACAGACTGAAAGGTACTTACTAAGTTAGTCATGCCTATGCTCTGGCATTATAAAGGACCATTTTCTGGTTCAATGAGCAGCTAGGGTTCACTTACTCCATTTTTAGAAACTCCATATAGTAAGCTTAAGATCTTAAATATCTTAAGAGAAACCTCCAAATCTGAGAGTAAACCAGCCAGTTAAGCTATGAAATACTAACAATAACCATAAGAAAGGTAATAATATGAGCCATATCATCACTGACAGCATACCAGGGGCTGTTCAAAGAACTGTATATTCATTACCTCATTTAGTCCTATGAGGTGAGTACTGTTACCTCTCCTGTCTTAGGTCTTAAGTTTATTAATGCTCCACAACCTGATAACCAGCAAACAAATATACAAAAAAAGCTACTCTTCTTTTTTTTTTTTTTTTTTTTTGACCAGTGTCCCAGCACTTGAGGATAGAACCAGCGGACAGGAAACTGTTGGCATCAAAGAGATGACACCCAGGGGGCTGAAGCCCTTTCCCTCTGCCTCCGCACATTACGGGGACCGGGACTACATGCCGACCCCCACCAAGAAGAGGAGGGTAAAAAGCTACTCTTCTTGAATTTACATGAGATAATTTAAGAGCCTTTGGGAATCTTCCCACAGACAGGAAAAGTTTAGACCTATGGTTCCCAAATGTATACTGTGAAATCTCAGGGTATTAGGCAATCTTACAGAGGCACCTTTTTTTTTTTTAAATAGGAAAACACAGCTCTTTCAATTGTTCAGCATGAGGAAAAGCACTGTTGTGGGCGGCTCAGATTCAACACTGGACTACATTACATTCCTTGCAGTGATATTGTATCATCACACAACTGGGTTTTGGAAACTGCTTGATAAAAAGTGCTATGCAAAAATCAATGTGGACCAGAAAATAAGGGTAGTGTCCAACCTGACTCCAAGGTTTGAGAAGTTGTGCAGTGTCCAAACAGGTACCCAGAAATTATGGTCATTTAAGAATGCAATATATATATATAGCATATTTTTAGATATACATATATAAAAATAAGAATATATAAGAATCCAATATATATATATGTCTATGTGCGTGCGTGTATGTCTGTGTGTGTGTGTGTGTGTGTGTGTGTGTGTGTGTGTGTTTTCCCTGGCTGGTGCAGCTCAGTGTGTTGAGTGTGGGCTGGAGAGCCAAAGGGTCACTGGTTCAGTTCCCAGTCGGGGCACATGCCTGGGTTGCGGGCCAAGTCCCCCATGAGGGAGTGAGCAAGAGGCAACCACATATTGACATTTCTCTCCCTCTCTTTCTCCTTTCCTTCCCTCATCTCTAAAAATAAATAAATTTAAAAAAAATTTTTAAACATGATTTTTCTTTCAATTTATGTATATTGTTTTAAAGGGCTATCAAGTTGTTAGAGCATAAATACCTAAGTTGCTTGAGATTAACTTCTTAATAAACAGAGATGTTATTTATTTCTTTTAACATGGGGATACCATAAAAAGTTACTGAAAGGGGCCACAATCCAAGGAAGCTGTAACTCTGGTTAGGCAACAAGACACCCAAGGTTAGTATTTCTATAAACTAAGTAATGAGTGCTCCTCACGAATTCTGTGCTATTGGCATGCAGGAGTGAGAATAAACAAATTTCAGAGAAAAAGAGGTTAATGAAAACCATTCAAAGACTTCAGCAAAGCTGTAGATTTTATTGACCTTTGAGAAAAAACTTTCATACATCAGGAACAGAACAACATGAGGCTAGAAAAATCCCAGATTAAAACTGGTGACTGGCATGTAAATGACAAATATTTACTGAAAGAACAAATGAATGAATGAAAAGCCTTACGTGAATCAATTGTACAAGAACAGGTTCCAGATTGCAAAACATCGACCTGGCCTCAACGTAAAAACTTAGCTGTTGTTCAAAATCACGACCAAAGGAAACCTAGAATCAAAGAGAGAGATGCCGACAATATTATTTCTAGCCAACTGTGAGCACACAGTTGAAAAAGATTTTCTTGAGCTCCATGGGGTCGGGAAGGTGCTGTGATGGCAAATCACCACATTCCCCAGATATGGATGAGTGGAAAGGGTATGCAAGCACATGCACACATACGCTCACTGGAATATACTTTAAGTAGACTTTACAATACCTCATCCAGCATAGTGCTGAAATATTACTATTGTCACCTCATTGTTATGACATGGCACTGCAGTAAAGCATAAATAGGCCTAAGGGTATACAGGGCAGTACCCCTGCCCCCGAAAAAAAGCCAGAATTTTCTTCTGGAAAGCAGGCCCCTTGTAGTACAGGGTTCTCCTGCTAGGTAAGCGTTCTAGGAGCCCATCTATATCAATGTACCAGCTGGTGCTGTTATGAGAGGCTATGTTTGACATCAGTGAATTTTTTTGAAGATTCTTTCAGCATGTTTGCCCACTTCATGATGGGCAATTTATGAATGTGCCCGCTCACACCACACTGAATGTTCAGCAGTTTTCAACCAGAAATAGCATGACCCCCAGGTCCCATACTCCCTATTCACCCAATCTTGCCCCGAACAACTCTTTTTTGTTTCCCTGGATGAAAACAGTCCTCAAAAGGAAACATTTTGTAGAAGTGGAAGAGGTGAAACAAAAAACTGCAGAAGCACTAAAAGGCATCAAAATTGACAAGTTCAAAAACTGTTTTGAGCTGTGAAAAGTCTCAATAAGTACATTGCATCAAGTGAAGAGTACTTTGAAGTTGACTGAAGTTTGAACATGTAAGAATATATAATTTTTTAATAAAGAAATTCCATTTTGGGGGTCCTCCTTCATAAAACAGAATCTCAAAATATAAATATAATTTCCCAGGCTAGGAGGAGATCACTGGGAAGGAAATGATGGAATTTTGTCAGCTACGGCCTTTTCACAGAACATAAATTTGGTTACTGGGAGCCATTTGTCAGAAAGGTTTCTATAATAAAGGTCACACCTTTCTGCTTCCTGATGGGGTTTGCAACCTCAGCAGATCACTGGTGGCTGCCAGAGCCACAAATGGAACTTTCTCCATCATTAAAGATCCCCTCTTCTGTTTCTTCAAATTTATGAATAGCTGGTTAGTAGGACAAACTTATTGCTACAGCAATCATTTGTGTCCAGAGGAGGTTTAACATTGCTATTTTCACTACAGCCATCAGGTTTCACATCTTATTCCCTCATATTCTTTTCCATTACAACTTAGTGGCTTTCAGACAAAGCCATAAAAGGATAAATACCACATGATCAGCATATCAGTCAAGGGCACAGGAGATGCACCTGGTAAGAGCCAAATGCACATTTCCTAATGGAAACTGAATTTTCACTAAAACTGGTATTTTTACCCACAGAGTTTGGCGGATAATTCAACTGACCCCTGTTGAATGAGTCACATTCCCTAGGTTATTTTCAAAATGATCTAACTATTTTCATCTCAGTCAGCTTTTGTCTTGACATGAATATTAAAACAGAGGATACTAGCAGCAGTTGGTATTTAGCTTTGTGCACCAAGAATAAAAGTAGAGGCTGTTCTGGCCAGGATGGTCTGGTAGGTTGTTCCCAAAAAAGGCTGCATTAATCCCTCCCATTCTGCTGCTCATGTCACAGAGTTTCTCCTTACTGAGACAGACAGATGAGTCGGACAGCAGAATTGGCTTTTCTTACCCTACAAGGGGCTATTCCCGTGACTCACTAAGATTTTTGAACCTAACCCTTAAAAGGCCCTGCAGCTTCTGTTTTCACCCTCACCACAGAAAGAAAGCTGTGACAACTCAATAATGAGAAAACAGTGAAAAGAAAGAGGTCACAAGGATCAGAAATGAGACACCTCAGCCAGCACCAAGGCCCGGGACACAGCCCTAGTCCTCAACATGGAGTAGCCTAGATACCCAACCAGCTGACAGAATTGTAAGAATTACAAAAACCACAGTTACTTAAAGCCACTAAGATCTGGGTTAAGTTGTTATGCAGTGATGGGTAACTCAGACAAATGGAGAGTGGACGTTTGGCGTTGTGTACCCAGCCTTGCTTTCACCATTGATAAGCAGCACATCAGGTGTTTCAGGGAGCATACCCCACCGGGTCCCTGTGATTTGGATTGTGCATATGTCTCCCTGACTAGCCAATTGGTGTGTTTGCTCTTCCTCACAGCAGCAATTTGTTTAGGAATAAGGCCAGTGACCCAAATTAATCCAAAGGTACTCAATCCTGGGACTTCTGCTGAAGCCCTTCCTGCTGGGTTTCAGAGCTGAAAGAAATAGAAACCCTGAGCTCTCATGGAGAATGAGCCTGCCTGGAAGGACACCAAGAGAGCAGAGCAATGAGCCAAAGAAACACAGACGGAAGGCCTCAAGGACACTACAGAGACCCTGAGTCCAGCTGCTCCTCTGAAGGGTTCCACTCCTGGACCTTTTTTCACATGAGCCATTAAGTCTCCCTTCCTGCCCTACTTTTGTTTTTCTTCCTTAAGCCAGTTTTTTTTTTTTTTTTTTTTGCTCCCTTTTCCCACAGAGGAGTGATGGTTAATGTAAGATGTTTTCTAATTTCAGCTTATCTCTATACAAATGAAAAGTACCAGGGAACATAATGCTAATTGCTTTCACCAGAGTGAAGATAAACAATTACATCACATTTCCAATTACACTAACACTCCTTCCACAATACTTACCATTTTTATAAATCCATTAATCAAATATGCCAGCATTCTTTTCTCATCCTCAAGAGTGAGTGCACTAAAATCAATAATTGTACATAATTAACAATGGGATAATAAAATGAGTTTCATATATATATAAACTAAGCGATTTAATGGGTAGGAACATTTTGCTTTTTCTAGATTTAAAAGTGTTTCACATCTCTCTCAAAGATACTATTCTCAAAATATATTTACTAATGACAAAAAAGAAGGTAACATTTTCTCCTTTGAAATTTGGGCAGAAAGGTCTCACTTCAAATGTAATTCAGAGAACTTTGTTCAACATGATAAAAAATTGTAAACTGGCAGCAAAGTTGAAAAAATTTTTACAGTAAGCACCAACCACCAAGATTCTACTAATGATCATTTTATAGTATTTGCTTTATCACATAACTATCCATTCCCTCTCCATCCAACAACTCATCTTGATTTAGGGACAGGTCTTAAGGTAAATCACAGATCTCAGTTGCCTTTATTCAATAGCAAATTTAATATAAATACTGGGTTGGCCAAAGAGTTTATTTAGTTTTTTCTGTATGACAGCCCTAGTAGTGCTTAGTTGTCTTTAACCTCATTTGAAACAATTTTATTAGACTGTATTCTGACAGCTGTCATTTAAAAAAACATCAAAATTGGTGAATTTTTGTTCAGCCATTTTAATACAGAAGATGGAAGAAGATACCCAACATTTTTGGCACATTATGCTTTATTATTTCAAGAAAGGTAAAAACATAACTGAAACACAAAAAATATTTGTGCAGTATATGGAGAAGGGTCTGTGACTGATTGAATATGTCAAAAATAGTTTGTAAAGTTTCTTGGTACTATTGACATTGTGGCCAAATAATTCTTTGCTGCGGGGCTGTCTTACGCATTGGACAATGTTTATTTAGCAGCACTCCTGGCCTCTACCCACTGGAAGACAATAGTTGACATACTCCAAATATCCAAATCAATAAGGTTATGGTGAAAATGAAAAATGTGTCTTTTATTTTGTGGAAAAAAACTAAACGGATTCTTTGGCCAAGTCAATATATATAAGAAAATGTCACAGCCTTATAGCTTTGCTTATACTTGTGAAGGCCTGTAAATAGAACCGTAAGTTTATTTTGAAAAAGTTTAAGAGCCCAGAGAAAACAGGAACTAAGTTTTTTTGTTTATTGGTTTGTTCTAGGGAAGATAAGTATGGCCGAGACTGCATAACATCCTCCAATACAGTAAGTCTCCTTCCTTCTCTGAAACGACAATGCCTAGTCTCCTTTGCATCTAGGTATGGCCACATGACAGTTCCAGCCAATGGGATGGGAATACAAGTGATTTATAAGCCTTCTCAATTTTGTCCCTAAAAGAAAGCTGCTGCCCCCCCAATGCCTGTAGGCTGTAACATGGACATGGTCAAGGTAAGCCAGCTTCTACCAGGAAGATAAGCAAAATACCCCAGAGGGATGGCAGGGCACCAAAAGACAAAGAACCTGAGTTCCCTGGATGATGTTCTAAAGCAGAGCTACCTTACCTCCACCATCTGGTCTCAAACTTCTATCAAGAGAGAAATAAACCTACTGTATTTAGGCCAAAAACCAATATCCTACTAATACAAGTGCCTTTCTGGATATTTTCTGTGCCTTTATCTTTATTTTTGTACAACTAAAATATATTGATTCCATTTATTATAGAAAGGATATTAATATTAATATCCTTAATATTTTGATTTGTATAACTACCCATGAGGTTGACAGTACGAAGTCATAAAATTAAAGATTCTAAAATTCAGAGGACGAAAAAGAAATACAATTTATCTTGACGGTTGAGTGCTAAAACAATTTCCTCAAGGCTTGTAACATTTTCCAGTGACTCTAGCTGCTTATTTAAAAATTCTTTAGACACTAAAATTTCAGTGACAAATAAGCAGGAATTGCCTTAAGTGTAGTCAAATGGAAACGTGTGGTGGAGGGGGGGAAAGCTAGAAAGAACAGCAGTAATAATTTGGTCTTTGATCTGAAGGTAAGAACAGTGAGTAGGTCTGAGCCTCAAATATACTGAACAAATAAAGTCATTTATGTAAAGAGTATGATCAATTGCAGTTTAAACAACTGGTAAATAATGAGAAAAAAATGTAAAGGCTATGTTGTTGAATGTGTGAACTCATTGTTATACTATCTGTTGCTATCGGAACTCTCTTGGAGACAGGGAGTTTAAGTTTACTTGGATGGAACCAGCCTTTTTCTCCCAACTGAAATTCCTTTGTAAAAACATCTGCCATCTCATTTTGTCAGGTTACCCTTAGCCCCCCCTCTTCTCCTAGATGGGAAAGTCCTTGTAAGCAAGAATCTTAATAGCCCCCATAAAATATTATTATTCACAGTGGCAGCTTAAAGCAGCAATTCCCTTATGTACTATGTGGTATTAAGACCAAATCCATTTTACATTTCAGCCTTGAGTGTGACTTACTTCACAGAGTCATGCATGGTCTTGCAAACATGCAAAAGGGCATTCAGAATGACGGGATCTTTGGTGGGCTCTTTCTGATGCCTAAGAGACATTTAAAGATAATGGTAAAAGCTCTATCTGCTAAGAACAATGAAAGCATGGACTCAGTTCTTATCTGCTATACATACTTGAGCAACAACAAATGATCCAGTCACTAATGATCACTACTAATGGGCAACTTCCTGGTTTTCTTGTAATCCTGCTTCCAACAAGTTTGCTCTTCTCCCCATACTATAACTTTTCGTAACTGCAAAATCCTGGTAAAACTGTTCCATTTCCTAAGCCAGGCAAGAGCAAACCTGTTTTGGGTTGGTTTTTTTGTTTAAATCTTGTTTCCTGAACTCTCTAAAGGGGTCCACAGCCTATCCACGACTGTGTTAGGTGCCAAGAACACTTATTAACTGGGTTTTTCAAATATCACAAAAGGACACGCTCATCAAATAAACCTTTATGCAAGTAAAGTAAGCACATTTGTTCCAATCATACGGAATTAATCTTTTAGGAAGACAACATAAGGAATGCTTAAAACATATATTCAAGCAACATCTATCTCAATTTTCCAAACTCTACATACTCAATATTTAAATTGACTTTAACTTAATCTTGTCCTAAAAAATAATATCCATGAAATCACTGATGATAGTAGTTATACATTACCTAACATACTTTAAAATAAATAAATTTTAAAATAAAAATGAAAATCTCTCCTTAATAGACACCTACAATTATTTCATATACCACCAGCAATACACAATAATGGGAAACAGATTTAATGCCATGAAAGGAACTAAACTTGAAAATGGATCATAAATCTACACATGGAAGATGTAAACCTTTCTAGCTCTGGTATCTTGATAAGTATGACTTTATCTTTTTTTCCATTTTTTTAAAAATTGTATTTTATTGATTATGCTATTACAGTTATCCCATTTCTCCCTCATCATTCCCCTCCACCCTGCACACCCCCTCCCACCCACATTCCCCCCTTTAGTTGATGGCCACGTGTCATAAGTTCTTTAGCTTCTACTTTTCCCACAGTATTCTTGTCTTCCCCGTCTATTTTCTACCCACTGTCTATGCTACTTGTTCTCTGTAGCTTTTCCCCCCTCTCTCCTCCTCCCACTCCCCTGTTGCTAACCCTCCAAGTGATCTCCATTTCTGTGTTTCTGCTCCTGGTCTAGCTGTTGGCTTAGTTTGCTTTTGTTTTAGGTGTGGTTGCTAATATCTGTGACTGTGCTCTTTTTACTGTCCTATTTTTTATCCTCTTTTTCTTAGATAAGTCCCTTTAACATTTCATATAATAAGGGCTTGGTGATGATGAACTCCTTTAACTTGACCTTATCTGAGAAGCACTTCATCTTTCCTTCCATTCTAAATGACAGCTTTGCTGGACAGAGCAATCTTGGATGTAGGTACTTGACTTTCATGACTTGGAATACTTCTTTCCAGCCCCTTCTTGCCTGCAAGGTCTCTTTTGAGAAATCAGATGACAGTCTGATGGGAACTCCTTTGTAGGTGACTGTCCCCTTATCCCTTGCTGCTTCTAGAATGCTCTCCTTCATTTTCATCTTGGCTAATGTGCTTATGATGTGCTTTGGTGTGTTCCTCCTCGGGTCCAACTTCTTTGGGACTCTCTGAGCTTCCTGGACGTCTATTTCCTCTGCCAGATTGGGTAAGTTCTCCTTTATTATTTGTTCAAATAAGTTTTCTACTTGTTGCTCTTCATCTTCCCCTTCTGGTACCCCTATAAATCGGATGTTGGGACGTTTAAAGATGTCCTGGAGGTTCCTAAGCCTCCCCTCATTTTTTTGAATTCTTGTTTCTTCATTCTTTTCTTTTTGGTTTCTTTCTTCCTTCTGGTCCACTCCATTGATTTGAGTCCCACTTTTCCCCCCATCACTATTGGTTCCCTGTGCATTTTTCTTTATTTCACTCATTGTAGCCTCCATTTGTTCATCTAATTTGTGACCAAAATGAACCAATTCTGTGAGCTTCCTAATCACCAGTGCTTTGAACTGTGCATGTTTGGTTAGCTACCAGAGCTTTGAGCTGTACATCTGATAGGTTGGCTACCTCTTGGTCGCTTAGGTGAATTAGCTCTGGGGCCCCTATCTGTTCTCCGGTTTGAGCCATCCTTGTTTTTTTTTTTTTTGGTTTGGTTGCAGCTGTTACGTAGTGAGGGGAGGAGCCTTAGGCATTCACCAGGGTGGGGCTACCCAGTTGCTGGGTTGTGATGCTGGATGTGGGGGCAGGGTCCAAGAGGGAACAATGGTGCTTGCTCTGCTGTCTCGTGGACTCCAGTCCCCTGCCTGTTTTCCTCAAGCAAATTGGGCCCCACTGGAGCTGATTTCTGTTTGGGCGGGCTCATGCACGTTCTAGGGCCCCGTGCCGTGGTTCTCTCCAACGAACTCTCCAGAGAGGCTGGTATTCCCTCCCGGCACCCCAACTCTCATAAGTATTCTCAATCGGTGCTTTTTAGGCTTTATTCCCAGCGCTGGGGCCCTGCGATGCATAGTCTGTCTCGCTGCCTGTTTTCACCTGGTTTATCTGTGCACGCATGTGTGACTGTGGTCAGCCGCTTTGTGTGCCTCACCTGGTCTGCTCGTTGCCTCCCTGCGTCAACTGCTGCCTATGCGCCTGGGACCACCAGCTACTGCTTCTTCCCACTATGACCCCTCTCTGCTGGCCATCGACTCCGTCCCTCTTACCGGTCTGGGTGAATTGTTGTTGGACTTCGCACAATTGAATCCTCTATCTGTACTGGTTGGGTTTTTTTTTTGTTGTCCTTAATCTTGGTTGTGACAGGAGGCACAGTATGTCCGCTTTGCCTCCATCTTGGCTGGAAGTAACTTTATCTTTTAAATGTTACTCTCTCTTAGTTTATCAATATATTGCTCCTTCCAAAAACACATAGGAGTAAAATGTAGCTGATGGTCAAGCCCCTGCTAATACTTATGACTTTGTCTAAGCACTAGTTAAAAACTTTTATCATGACTGCTCTTTTTATGTGGTTTTCCACTCAATGTTATTTTAGGTATAAAATACATATACATGGCTAAGCCCCAGGGTATTTAAGCTGATTTCCTATCAACAGGTTTCACAAAGGAATTGGGAATTGAAGCTTCCAATTACAATGTGTTACACTTACTTGATAAAAACTTCCATGATGTATTCGCAAACCTCGACCCGCACACTCTCTTTTTGGAACATGTCCAGAAATGGCAGAAATTTTTCCTAAAAATAAAAAGAGCACTGTACATGCAATTTCTACAAGTTATTGGAAGGAATCCGTGAGTCATGTTTTTCTCTGAAGGTGAAAAGAGTTGTTTATATTTTGGGGCTCAGCTGAAAGCAGGGAGATGACACTGAGGTTTCAAAAACTACTGTTATTCAAACAACTTTCTCCTGCCTGAGAGATCAGGGCTGGGACCAGTTAACATTTGGTAAACCACCTCAGCAACATTTAGATGACCACAAGCTTTTCTGTGTAACAAAATGAAAACTAGGTGTCAGTCTTTTTATGATGGTATTGACAAGCAAAGAAAGATTACCCTGGTGTTGGTGCCCTACACCAAAGAAAGCTCAGTGTAGCTCAGTGGACTGAGCGTGGGCCTGAGAATAAAAGGGCTGCCATTTCAATTCCCAGTCAGGGCACATGCCTGGGTTGCAGGCCAGATTCCCCAGTAGGGGGTGCGTGAGAGGCAACCACACATTGATGTTTCTCTCCCTCTCTTTCTCCTTCCCTTCCCCTTTCTCTAAAAAGAAAGAAATAAAATCTTTAAAAAAAAGAGAGAGAGAAGAGTCAGAGTTGTTCAGAGAGTAGCCTCTTGCATCTTGGCTCTACCTAGTGACTGTGTGATCTTTTAAGCAAGTTACTCCACTTTTTCCAGCATCATTTTTCTCATCTGTAAATGGGGAATAATAACTACTACTATTTCCCACTGGTGCTGTGAAAATGAGGCAATGCACAGAAAGTTCTGGCACAGTGTTGGACTGTGGAAAATGTCCAATAAATTACAGATTCTAGTTTTAAATAAACAAAAACCAAAAACATATAGTTCTGTGGGTGTATATAAATGGAAACCAGAACAGGGCAGGGTGCCAATGAAGACAGAAGCTAAAGAAAGAGAATGTCACTATATACAGACTGACCTAGATTTGTACTGACCCCGTGCACTGCAGCAAACTTGAAAGGGTGTCTCAGAATTTTTTAACTTTTTGAGGGAAACATAATAAGTCTTAACTTTCAGACACTGAGATGAGTATTTTCTTTAAAAAATTATTTATGTATTCCTAGAGAGAGGGAAAGGGAGGAAGAAACAGAGGGAGAAATATCCATTGTTGGTTTCTCACAAGCTCCCAACCAGGAACCTGGCCCACAATCCAAGTCTGCACTCTGACCAGGAATAGAACCAGCAACCTTTCAGTCTACAGAATGACATCCAACTCACTAAGCCACAACAGTCAGGGCAAGACAACTATTATTTCATATTTTCAACATGTGATTGTGTGATTAAAAAAGCAAGTATAATATGAAAATAAATGAGGAAGAGGATGTCCACTTTGACTCCAAGGTTTGAGAAGCTGTGTGGTGCCTATTGGTGCATATATACTATTAAATAATTAACGAATTAAAGATAATATTTTTCTTTCAGTCTATGCACATTATATTTTCAAATGCTGATTATGTTGTGATGACATAGATACTTAAATTGTTTAGCCATAACTACTTTATAAAGGAACCATTAAGTATTTCTTTTGGCCTAGGACACCATGAAAAAATTACTGAGACACTAAGACAACTTCTGACTCAGACGTAAGTTTCCAAAGATAATTAGGAAATATTACTTACCACTGTGAAAAGAACTGAGAAATCATGGAAGTGGGCAATCACTTTCTTAATTATTGACCGAAGCTGAAAAACAAAACAAAAAACACATCTTATTTAATAAAGAGTATTTTTTTAAAAAGGCAACTCTTTCATAATTTGCAATCACATTACAAGAATGGACTGCTTAAATGGTTGGAGAATTATTGGGTAGGTTGGGCCATATCTCAGTCCAACTTTGCCCATCTTATTCTATACCTTGGGGAAGCAGTGTCTCAGTCTTAATTCCCTCTTCAGTAAAATGGAGAGCAAAGCAGTATTTTGCTCATTGTGAAGATTAAAAGGGATGTTTCAGGTAGAGGTGCCTGTCCTTCAAAGCCCTCCATTAAGGTCAGCTATGAATATTCAAGGAATGAACAAACACTTTCTATAGACCATACAGTCAACACAACAAGTGAACAAATGGGTGTGGCTGGGTTCCAATAAAACTTTTTATATAAAAATAGCTGGTGGAAGAGTTCTGGCCAAGATGGAAGTGTAGTAGAAATGTTGTCCTTCCTTGCACAACTAAAAGAAGGATAACAACTAATTTAAAAAAAAAATAAACAACCAGAACTGCCAGAAAATCAAACTGCATAGAACTCTGACAACCAAGGAGTAAAAGAAACATTCATCCAGACAAGGGGGGGGGGAGGGCGGTGGCAGGGCAGGTGGTGGAGATGGGCAACTAGGCAGACAGAACTCATGGCAAGGCCAGTGGACCAGATGGGTAAGGTGGGTGTGGATGACCAGGAAATTAAAGATTCAAAACCTCTAACTGTAAAGTACTGTGGGGGTTGCAAAGGCAGGAGAAAATCCCAGTCTTACAGGAGAGTTCCTTGGAAAGTGGGGCTACAGCAGAATGAGAGAGCAGCACTGTTCATTCTCTGACCACTCCCCCACAGACAGCACCACAACGAGCAAAGAAGGTTGCCCCACCCTAGCAAACATCTAAGGCTTTCCCCCTTACAACATAACAGGTGCACCTAGAAACAGAAATATGGCCCAAATGAAAGAACAGATCAAAACTCCAAAAACAGAACTAAGTGATGAAAAATGAGAGCCAACCTATCAGATGCAGAGTTCAAAACATTGGTAATCAGGATGCTCACAGAATTGATTGAGCTCAGTCACAAAACTAAGGAAGAAATGAAGGATACACAAAGTGAAATAAAGCAAAATATATAGGGAGCCAACATTGAAGGAAGGAAACCAGAACTAAGTCAACGATTTGGTTAAAAATGAAGAAATAAACACCTAATCAGAACAGAATGAAGAAACAAGAATTCAAAAAAATGAGGAGAGGCTTAGGAACCTCTGGGACAACTTTAAGCACAACATCTGAATCACAGGGGTGGCAGAAGGGGAAGAGAAAGAGCAAGATATTGAAAACTTATTTGAAAAAATAATAAAGGAAAACTTCCCCAATCTGGTGAAGGAAATAGACTTTCATGAAGTCCAGAAAACCCAGAGAATCCCAAACAAATTGAACTCAAGGAGGAACACACCAAGATACATCATAATTAAGTTACCCAAGATTAAAGATAAGGAGAGAATCTTAAAAGCAGCAAGAGGTAAGGAGAGAGTTACCCACAAAGGAGTGCCCATAAGACTGTCAGCTGATTTCTCAAAAGAAACCTTACAAGCAGGAAGGAGATGGAAAAAAGTGTTTGAAGTCATGAAAGGCAAGAACCTACATCCAAGATTACTCTATACAGAAAAGCTATCATTTACAGTGAAAGGGCAGATAAAGTGCTTCCCAGATAAGGTCAAGTTAAAGGAGTTCATCATCATCAAACCCTTATTATATGAAATGTTAAAGGGACTTATCTAAGAAATAGAAGGAGATCAAAAACTATGAAGAGTAAAATGACAACTCATAACTATCAACAACTGAACCTAAAAAAAGAAAAACAAAAACTAAGCAAACAACTGGAAGAGGAACAGAATCACAAAAATGGAGATCACATGGAGAGTTATCAGTGGGGAGGGGGAGGGAGAGAATGCAGGGGAAGGTACAGGGAATAAGAAGCATAATTGGTAGGCATAATAAAGAGAGGGGTAGGTTAAGAATAGCAGAGGAAATGGAGAAGCCAAAGAACTTATATGTACTATTCATGGATATAAACTAAGGGGGTGGATACTAGAGGGTGGAAGGTATGGGGGAGAGGGGGAATAAGGGGGGAAAAATTGGGACAACTGTAATAGCATAATCAATAAAACATACTTAAAAAATATAGCTGGTGGGCTACATAAGCCAATGGGCCCTAATTTCCAGACCTCTCTTCTAGCTCATCATGACTGTGTTCCTTGATTGCTTCAGGCGAGAGGCCTGGACTATTTGCCAATTGAGTCAAAAGCCACATTACCCAAGAATGGTGGTACCGTCTGTGAAGTTGGCCCCAGATGCTTAGGTACCGTTGTCCACCAACCCTTATCCAGAAATGCACACAGTCTTGTTGCATTTCAAGGGCCTTGGCAGAAGAGAACCAAGGAGCCCATTTTTCTAAATAAAATAGAACCCTGCAACTCTGGTTACTGTTAAGAAGAGAAACTTTACTGACAAATAGTTTGTTCATACTAAAAATACTGCTGTTTAAATCATTTGCAAGGGAAATACTCATGTTCTAAAACCAGAATTTTAAGATGTACCATCCCATTTCATAATTAAGTTGCATTTTAGGTCAAACAAAAGGTTAAGATAGTACAATATTGTCTGGTGAAAATAGTTTCTGAAACCTTATGCATAGCAACTAATCCCTTTAGAAGAGGAATTTTTTTTAAATACTTAAATACAATCACACATATTGCATTGCCTGATTTTAAAAAATAGGTTTTTATCAACATTTTACTATGAAAATGGTGAAATATAAAGAAATATAAAACACCCATTTATTTACTACTTAGAATCTACAATGACTAACATTTTCCTATATTAACTTTCTCTCCTCACCTATCCATTCAATGGTTGAATTTGTAAACACACAATCCACATATATAGTTAATATTATTATTTTGAAATAATTTAAAACTTGTAGAGAAATTGAAAGAATAGTACACAAGACTCCCATACTGCCTTTACCCAAATTCACCCATTTTTAATATTTTGCCAAATTTGTTTTATATTCTATGTAAAAAAATTTTTTCCTCAACCACTATGAGATTAAATTGCATGTATTATGTCCCTCATCCCTTAATACTTCATTTGTATTGGGTTGGCAAAAAAGTCCATACGGTTTTTAGCATAAAATAAAAGGCACATCTTTCATTTTCACCAATAACTTTATTGATTTGGATATTTTGAGTGTGTTGGCTAGTTCCTGAATTGCATAACATTGATTGTTCTCAATTAATGTCTCAATTTGATCACTATCAACTTCAACTAGTTTACCTGACAAGAGAGCGGCATCCAGCCAGAAATCTCCAGCATGAAACTTCGCAAACCACTTTTGACACACTGGATCAATCACAGCACCTTCTCCATATACTGCAGTAATCTTTTTTATTTTATTTTTGAGTTTCATTTGCATTTTTACTTTTCTTGAAATAATAAAGCATAATATGCTGAAAATGTCACTTATTTTCTTCCATTTTCATTATTAAAATGGCTGCACAAAAATTCACTAATTTTGATAAGTTGTTTTTTTAATGCACACTGATATGACAGTTGTCACAATACAATCTAACAAAATTGTTCTGAATGAAGTTAAAGACAACTAAGCACTACTAGGGCCATCTTATGAGGGAAAAAAACCAAACTTTTTGGCCAACCCAATATTTTCCAATAATTATATTCTCTAACATTTCCAGTTTGCTGTTATCAAATTCAGGAAAGTTAATACTGATATAACACTTTAGTTTATCATCCACATCCCTGTCTTGTCAATTGCCTGAAGATGTTCTCTATATCATTATTTTTTCTTCTCTTCAGTATAGGATCATGCATTGCATTTTGTTTTCATGTCTCCAGAGTCTGTGTTAATTTGGAACAGTTCCTTAGCCTTTCTTTGCTATTAATGAAAATATTTTTTAGAATACAGTCCAATTACTTCACAGAATGTTCCTCAATTTGAGTGCAACTGATGTTGCTGCATGGTGAGATTCAGGTTACATATTCTCTACTAGAATGCAACAAGATGTTGTGTTCTTCTTAGGGCATCTGCAGGCATACCATATCTGTTTTTCACTGGTAATATGAATTTTGATTAACAGGTCAATGTCCATCTGATTTCTGTACTTCATAGTAACTATTTTTTCTCCTGTAATTAATACTCTCTTAGGAAAACCCTTTGAGATATGGAAATATCCTGCTCCTCATCAGACTCCTCCTATATTTAGCATCCACTGATGGTTCTTGCCTATAGACTGATGGCTCTTATCTTTTACTGTGCTGGCTGCAAATGCTGATTTTTTTAACTCGACCATTTCTTCCACATTTCTCAATCGGCACCCCTGTCCACCTTTTCCTTCATCTATTTATTTATTTATCTGTTCATCACAGGAACAGTATCCTGGATTCCTATTTCATTGAATGGGTTATAACCGGCTACTGTCCTTATTTTTTTGATGTTCAAATTGGGAGCCCAAAAGAGCCCCTTCCAAGCTACTCCAGTGCCCTTTTCAACTCCCTTTACTCCCATTAGTTTTTTGAGTACTTAATTTTTGGCACAAGAAAATGCTCCAGGCTTACCATAGACCTTCCCTATCATTGACTTGGAGTGGCTCACAACCTATATGGTGTATATCCTGAAAGCCAGCTGCATCTGTTATAAGTTGCTTTTAGATATGACAGAATTATAGAGTATAATTTCCTTCTCTCTCTCAGGAGCGGACTGAATTAAAATCATCACGCTACTTCAAGTTTTCAATTAATTGGTTCCTTAGCACTCAAGGTCTTACTGAGATTTTTTCAACAAAAATTCTAATGCACATCACTCTTTTGATGTGCTTGAGACCTTGACAACCCACAAGGTATGATCCAGTTTCTCTGCACTACACATTTTACTTACTCAATAATATTTACCAAGAGCCTGCTATGCATGACCATGTACTTTTTATATCACATCTAGAAAATGCTAGCCAGTGGCTGCTCTATAAATTGTAATGAACCATTTTAATTAGAGAATGGTGAAAAACTCTTAAATTAGCAAAATGTGAGAATTCTAAAATACTTATAAGAATATATAACTCATTTTCTTAGCTAGAAATTGATTATTGGAAGTTAAGTACCAGAATATAATGCTTTTAAATAAAAATAAATAAATTTAACTAGATCAAAAGTTACTTTACAGTAAGTGATCCTGAGCTGGATGGGGAGAAAAAAAATCTGCTCTCAAGGACATTATTGAGTCCAGTGACAAAACAGGAACAGGGACTGTGGTGTAGGTAATTAGTGATGTACAATGTTAAATTCTCTGTATTTGACAACTAAACTGTGGTTATATAGCTCTGGTTGGTGTAGCTCAGTGGTTTTAAGTGCAGGCTGTGAACCAAATGGTTATTGGTTCAATACCCAGTCAGGGCACATGCCTGGGTTGCAGGCCACGTTCCCAATAGGGGGCGCATGAGAGGCAACCACACATTGATATTTCTCTCCCTCTCTTTCTCCTTCCCCTCTCTCTAAAAACAAATAAATAAAATCTTGAAAAAAAATAAACTGTGGTTATACAGATGATTGTCCTTGTTCTTAGGAAATACTCATTCAACCCTTTAAAGGCAAAGTGACATGATGGGTGTAATTTAATCTCAAATGATTCAGGAAAATTTACATACACATGTATATGCATGTGTGTGTACATAAGAATAATGGTAAAGCAAACAAGGAATATGTTCATCACTAGTGAATCTGGGTAAAGAATAATGGGACTTCCCTAAGCTGGTCTTTCAACTTTTTAATACACTTGAATTTATTCCTAAATAAAAACATTTGTCTAACTGAAAAACACAGGCACTTACTTGAACCCAGCAACTGCCAGGGATTCTCATATCATATTTCATTTAGTTCTTATAACCACTCTGAGAGTAGGACTATTATTATTCTCATTTTATAGGGAGAAAACTGAGCCAAAATATTAAGTAACTGAGTAAAGGGTACATGGTAAGGATATGACAACTCTAGGATTCAAACCCAGGATTATCTGAATTTATGATCTGTCCATGCAACATGCCAATTTAATTCAACAGAATAAAATTCCCAACAGTAAGGAAATGGAAAATGCAAATCTGTTACCTGAGGGTAGGAGTCTTCAAATGCACGATCTGGAGTCATATGCTTGATGACATCAGCCAAAACAGTATTTACCTCTCGTTTCTAATGCAGAAAATGAATGAAACCTTGATTAGATACTGAATGGTAGTCATTGACCATTCTTCTGGGGGAAAAGTACTAACACTTTCAGAATAGAGCACACATTTTCAAGAAAACAGTTTTAAATATTCTGTTCTGCTGAAAATATTATAAGGGGAAATATACCACCCATATTACAGCCCTAAAAGTGGCTATGTCCACACCAAGTCAGGACTGAAACACCATTCTCAAAGATTCTGGGGCATTACAATGTCACTACTTTCCCTAAGTGCTGGTAAAATCATCCATGCCACTTTCTGTCCCCCTGTCCCAGATCCATCTCCAGGTGCTGCAGAGAGCAGCAACATTATGGTAAAGAGCACAGACTTGTCCCCTACAAGCCAAGTAATCCAATGCTCACTTTACTTTTGTCATCTGTAACAGGGGTCAGCCAACCACAGCCCAAATCCAGCCCAATGCCTATTTTTATACAACCTGCAAGCTAGGAGTGGTTTTTATACTCAAACCAAAAACACAGTATCACTTTATGACATTAAAAATTATAGGAGATTCAGCACTGGCTGGAGTGGCTCAGTGGATTCAGAGGTGGCCTGCAAACCAAAGGGCTGCTGGTTCAATTCCCAGTCAGGGCACACACCTGGGTTACAAGCCAGGTGGGGCACGCAAGAGGTAACCACACATTGGTGTTTCTTTCCCTCTCCCTCCCTCCTGCGCTGTCTAAAAATAAATAAATAAAATCTTTAAAAAAATAAAAATCATAGGAGATTCAAATTTCAGTGGGCATAAATAAAGCTTACTGGCACCCAACTGTGCTTACTCACATATTGTCTCTGCCTGTTTTCATGCTGCAGTGGCAGAGATGGAGATAATATGGTCTATAAAACCCTCAAATATTTACTATTCTGGCCCTTTAGAGAAAAAAGTCTAGATAACAGAAGCACTGATGCCTCTTGGCAAGGTGGCTCTGAGGCTACATGGCTTACAGGTAAATTTCCTGGCACATAGCACATGTTATCTAAATAGTTGCCATTATATTTACTCTCTTGTTTAATGCTCATTAAATTCACCAGCATGAACATTATTATTTCCATCCTACAGCTGAGGAAGTGGAGGCTCAGAGAAGTTAAATGACTTAGCCAGGGTCACACAGCAAAAAAAGAAAGAAAAAAAATCATCTGACAACACACCAAAAGGACCCAGAGTTCCCTGGAGAATGTGCTGATTCTGAATCTGGGATAAGAAATATGCAAAGGAGGTGAAACACCTTAGAAAGCAAGGAAGATATAAAAACAACAGAGCATGTCTGAGGGCTCTGGAACCAACCTGAAAAGGTAACAAATGGACCAAAGTGGGACAAATGATCATCAGTAAGAATAAAAAAATTCAAATATGTTTAAATCTATGAGTTGCTAAAGGCATCAAGAGCAACTACAACTCACGGGTCACCTCTGGGGATTTGGGGAGAACTGAATTCTTATTCTAGAAATTAGTAAATAACGGACAAAACTGAGCAGCAATACTACCTTTTCTGTAGAAACTGTATCTCAGGGTAATTAATTACCTAGTGAAAGGAGTCTCTCTTTATACAAGTATCCCAGACAACAGATAAATGATGATAACTCTGAATATCACCATTTTGCAATCTCTGATAAACGGTGATGTGCTTGAGCATTAATGGCTGCTCACTTCATCAAGAGACAAGAGGAAAGCATGAACATCCCAGGAAAAGCACCACACCACCACCTATGGTGCCAAAAAAGACAATTTATCTTAACTGTTGATTTATAGGAAATACTAAAGGGCAGAGGAACATGCTGAATGCCACCAAGAGGTGCAACTAGCCAATCCAGACTAGGAAAGTACAGGACAAATGATCCAGTTTCTTCAACAAATAAATTGCAGAGAGAAAAAAAAAAAAGGGGGGGGGTGGGGGAAGAGAGAAGGAGGAAGAAAAGAGAAAGATGGAGAGAGAACTTACAGATTAAAAGAATCCTAAGAAGTCCACTGAAATGTATGAACCTTATTTTAATCCTAACTGAACAAATAAAGTATAAAAAAATTTTAAGACAACTGGGGAATTCTGAACATTGAACTATTTTTTAATGATATTAAAGCATTATTAACTTTTTTAGATTAATGTATTGGGATTTTGCTTTAGAAAAAGGAATTTTTATATTTTATAGGTAAGATATGTGCTGAAATACTGACAGAAAGATGAAATATAATGTCTGAGATTTATTTCAAAATAATCCAGGAGAAGCAGTGAGGACATAAACAAGGCATCATAAGCTGATCACTTCTGGGTGATGAATTTAAAAGAGGTAAGTTTGAAATTTCCATAATACGTAAAACAAAAATTAGAAAAAGGAAAGAAAATCAACAGAACTACATTTACACAATGCTCAAAATGAGGCAAAACCAGTGTCTGGAGTTAGAGGCCAGAATGGTGGTTTCCTTTAACTTCCAAAGGCTGGAGGCTGTGAGTACAAAGGGAGCACAAAGGACTTTGAGGAGTGGGGAAAGGTTCTCTCCTATTACTTAATCTGGACCTGATTACATGGGTGAATTTTGTGAAGATTCATTAGGCAGCAAACTTATGATTTTTCTGCATGCTCGCTACACTCGAATTTTTAAAAGTTGTTTAAAACAAATAACTCTGGCGATAGGATTTAAATCCAGATCTACCTGTTTCTAAAATCTCTGTTCTTTGACAAGCCCCTTATTTCACAAACTGGGGTTGTAGTCTGGGCCTTGGGAAAGAAATGTCTTCATGTACTTAGAAAATAATTACTTAGAAAGTATGTTTGGGAAATGCTGCTTACTAGACCTCAATGGAAAGTGACATTGCATTTTAGCACATAAGCATCTACTGTATTTTATAGTGGAAAAAACTGCTTAACTTTTACACAATGCATCATTTCCCAAATTTACATGGGAACCTTTTGTTATAGCACACACATTAATGCTCTGTCACACTATACAACGAAGGATGAACTTTTTCTGAATTAAGAGTACTTACCATTGTAAAACGCCTAAAACAGATGTATTCACTATTAAAAACATGAAACAAATGTAATTCCTTCAAAAACAATACCACAGCCATACATACCGTGAAATGCTTGCAAGTGTACTCTGTCCACACTTCAGCACAATTAATGTAGTCCTACAAAGAACAAATAAAAATGTCTACAATAAGAACACCACAGTTGACCTTATGGCAGGAGCTAATCATGTACAAATCCCTTCAAGGGCTGTGACAATTAAAAGAACTGACAATTGATAGGAATTTCAAGAGTGGTTCATCTACAGAAAACTCTGGCCCACTGATATACAGAGTCTGGGAGAAGAAAGGCCTGCTTGAGTGTGGTTGGTAGGATAATAACATGGGTGTAATAATTTATAGTCTCAATTTGAACATTTCACCTAAAATGTCATTTGGGGTATTTGAGTGTGATACTGTTATGTTACAGAATTACATGCTTATGATTTTGTAATAAAGGAGGGGCTTTATTTGTGCCAGACCCTGTATTTTACCATAAGAAGTGAGTTATATAAAAACATAAGTTGCTTGAAACTGTGAACTATGAGAAAGAAGATACCTACTAAGCAGGGTTCCTGGTGGCTAACTGGGCTCAAATTTAAAAAACAGAGCCTAGCAGCTATTTCTACACAGCGGCCTCTCACACAAACTACACTTCAAGGAGAAGCCTGCACTGAACTGCCTGCTTTCACTGTGTTCCTGCCATCTGAGCCAGACTTTCATAAAGGAGTTCTAGGAATCCTGTTTCAACCAATAGGACTGAGGCTTTCCTAACCCACTCAGACCAGTGCAGCGACTTTCAACCAGTGTGGCTCCATTCTAATCAATCAGGATAGAGCTGTTTGTACCAAACAGCAAGAATCTGGAGCCCTCATTTGCATAAGGACAGACCAATCAGGGACAGGGTTGGAGACTTCTGTCCATATATGCCAGCTCCCCCTGGGTCTGGGAGTGCACTTTCTCTTTCCACCAAAGACTGAAGACTGCATTTCCCAAGTAGGAGCTGAAACATCAAAGATGAAACACCGGAAGATACTTCACTTGAACAGAGAGAGCAGACCGGCAGGGAACTCAGTAAAGCTAACTAGCCAGAGAGAGGCCTGGCCCTAGGGCCATCAAACAGGCAAGGTGCTATTTCCACAGCTGTGCTGTATCACAATTGAGCTGTTTGCACTGAAGAGTTTTCTTCGTCACTATACCCTAAATTGGGGGTTCCTTTTGGTGTTGAATTGACACCAGCAAACTTTGGTTGACAAAACTAATTAGACTTCATTCTAGAATTGCTACCTCAGCCAGGATAAAACAAACAAACAAACAAAAACTGGGAAGCTCAAAAGCATCAGAGTTAACAGTGGGGAGGTCCTCACCACACCTCAGTGAAGAAACTGATGGCGCATCTGGCTGAAGACTTCAGCTTTGCCTAAAATGTGATCTTTGCATGTTCTGAGAAAATATAGGCTGTCTGCCTTTAAAAAATAAACCATTTGCCCTACAGAGAGGTCATGTGTGTATGTTGTAAAAGGTTACAAAAGCATAGAGATTTCCAGTAAGAAATTACGTTTTAAATTCAAGTACGAGAGGTACCTACAAAGAAGCAATGAGATGGGTACAGATATGCCACTGATCAACTTGTTAACACTGCCTGCTGCACTCTGGGGATACATTCAAATGGAGAAAAAAATGACCAAGGAATAATACAGTCTGCAAGTACCTGTTTTCCTCTTTAAGGAAAAGAAAGATGAAATAGAGAATCCAGCTCTCTCTCTTTTTTAAATTGTTGTTCAAGCACAGTTGCCTCCATTTTCCCACTACCACTTTCCTCCACCCCACCCACACCCACCCTAAATCCTTCTCCCCTTTGGCTTTGTCCATGGGTCCTTTATACAGGTTCCTTGATGACCCTTTCCCTTCTTTCCCCCATTATCCCCTCTCCCCTCTCTTCTGGTTACTTGTCAGTTTGTTCTTTATTTCAATGTTTCGGGAGAAACCAGTTATCTCTCTCACACAAGAAAGCCAGGAACATTCTAAGTCTAATTAGAATGCTAAGGTGAATGTGAAGTTAAAGACTGGAGAATACTGCTAATACAGGCTTTTGATGCAAGGTTGCTTTGAAACACTGAAGTACAAGCACCATAAGTCCAGAGGTTTTTTTATTTTAAATATTAAATATACTAAATAAGCTGTTTTATTTAGTCAATCAGACTTACATTAAATAAAAAATTCCAACAGGTGGTGTTTAGTGAGGTTTTTGCTAAACCTAACATAGATAAATGATTTTGTAATTGTTTCTAATTTTCCTAAATTATACCACCATCCTCAATATACTATTGTAAATATGGTGATTAGCAAGGGGTTTAAATTGAGATCATTTTAATATTTCCTTCTTGATAAATGATTGTATCAAATGCTACATATCTCTATTCAGTTAGGTGCTATGTTACAGACCAAATGTTTGTGGCCCCCCAAAACGTATATGCTGAAATCCTAACCCCCTATGTGATGGTATTAGGAGGTAGAGCTTTAGGAGATGATTAGACCATTAGGGTAGAGTCCTCGAGAATAGAGGTCATGCTCTGAAGACTCCAGAGAACTCTCTCACTCCCTTTCTGCCATGTGAGGGGAAGAAGCTAAGCAGTCTGCAATCCAGAAGAGGGTCCTCACCAGAATCCAACCATGCTGGCACCCTGATCTCAGACTTCCATCCTCCAGTACTATGAGAAATAAATTTCTGTTGTTTATAAGGCTTCCAAGTATGTCATATTCTTTTATAGCAATCTGAATAGACTAAGATATGCTATTAGCAGCAGAGTAACCGTGTAGGCTATGGTGAAATTTTATGCAGCCACAAAGACAGCCAATACCATCTTTCCCTACCAAAAACCACATAAATTACTGGCATGTTACCTACAAAAACAGTGTGGCACAAAACCAAACTTACAATATGATGGCTATTACTACATGCATTATAGCACTGACATCAGTTAGTCTGTCTACTCAAGACTTCCTGTGCCTAAATATGGGGGAAAAGAGGTTTCAGCTGTCTCCATTCAAGGGATAAAAATGAGAATTCCCTTTTGCTAATTACTGGCATGACTACTGACCTTAATTTAACAATAGCCTACTACGCTGGTACATTCAAATCCAAACACTACAGACTGCTGCATTTTAGATGCTGTTTGCAAAGTTACTGGTCTTTAAAAGTTTCAAATATTTATAATTTTGCTCTCAGTACATCTTGGGGCCTTAAGAATAAGAAATAATTGGGATACAAAAATCAGAGAAATACATCTTTAAAGCTATCAGTTCTCAATTATAGGTTAACAAATAATACAACTAAAGTTGATTTCTTAAAAAATAAAAAACATAAGTACAATTACCTAAGATAATTTTTTAAAAGAAAGTGTATACTGCATAACTTGGACAAAAAGAAGTTAATCTAAGGTCAGAACGGTCACCCACCTGTGGATTCTTCAATTTAGTAATAACTTTCCAAGCTTCATTGAGAATCTGAAGTCGATCACTCTCAGGAGGATCAGCAAAGGCCAAGTTTAACCCCAGTGAGCGAAAAAGAAGATGCTAAGAAAAATACAAAACCATTGATATTGGAGATTATTTAAAATCAGAACAACTTCAGGCTTAAGGCTGTCACACTGAGCTCATCTCAGGGATAATCTTCCAACAACTTCTCTCTAAAATTCTACCACAAACTTTCATGAAGTAGATGGATAAGGAAAAATAAAGAGCTGGCTTCTTGTATTGGTCTAATTTGTGGGCCATAATATCCTGCTGGGTGAAGTTTCTCATAAATAATGAGTGAAAATATATTTTTAGAGATATAAGACCAAATTCTTTTCTAAATACTTCACAGTGAGCTAACTGTACAGATTTAGGTTTCATGCAAGAGACCTGACATGCAGCAACTACGTATGTCTAACAACCTCAGTCTTAGACTCATCTTCCTTCCTTTTCTTGTCTTGTATTCCTGTTGGCCCAAGCTGCTCTAAAACCAGACTCTCTACCTCAGGAGATATCAGATAAACACTGCCTATTTGTCCTCCTGTTGAGCATTAAGTCAAGAGCCTACCTTAGGGAAGCCAGCCTCATTGCACTCTTTAATCATGCCAATGAAATCTATGGACCTGGTGGCGATGAACTCGGCCCGGAAAGCGGACATCACAGAATTTAACAGCAAGGCACTGCAAGACACACATGCCCACATCAGCAGAGTTCCCTGTTAAGAAAGTTGCTTTAGCCCTGGCTGGTGTGGCTCAGTGTACTGAGTGCCATCCTGCAAACCAAAGATTCCAAGTCACGGCACATGCCTGGGTTGTAGGCCAGATCCCCAGTAAGGGGCACATAAGAGGCAACCAGAGATTGATGTTTCTCTCCTTCTCCCTTCCTTCCCCTCTCTCTAAAAATAAATAAAAATAAAATCTTAAAAAAAAAAAAGAAAGTTGCTTTAATTTTAGAACCTACACTGCTGGGAAGGATGACCGACAGTCCTTTTTTAAAGGTTGGGGAAAAAAAACCAGCAACACTAGAGTAAACAGACAACCTCTAGAGCACAGGTGGCAAACACAAGGCGCGGGGGCCGTCCACCTTGTTTTATCTATCCGGACACCTGTTTCTACCTGGTGGCAGTGCCGAGCTCTTGTTTAACTGTTAAGGAGTAGTTACATTTATACAGTCCTAAAATAACATTCAGCCCTTTGAAGGCAACTGCAAGGCTGATGTGGCCCCTGGTGAAAATGAGTTTGACACTCCTGCTCTAGAGACTAATATGGTATCTTGTGCCTATTGAGAACTTCATAAATGTTAAATTAACTTGATGAAAGGATCAATGGGTAAATGGGTGGATGGTTGGATGGACAGGTAAATAAACAAGCAATCAAATCCATTTAAACAAAAGTAAATTGAATCTTTAATAGGCTGGTGTACTACTAAAACTAAAAATTAAGTAATAATATTGATCCAAGCTGCAAACATATATCATCCACATCTCTTATGAAAAGAACTGTTCTGGGACCTAGGGACATAGCGACTTAGAAACATCTACCACCAAAAGGAGAGACAGGAAGATAAGAGTTCATTTTCATCACAGCCCCATGAGGAAAGGACTATTAATTATTAAACCCATTTTACAAATAAGGAGAAATGGGGCACAGAGATGTCAAGTAAGTAATCCAAATTCACAAAGCTAAGGGAGAACAGACTCAGGAATCTGAAGGTAGGAACTGGATGCCAGCTTTTTGACCTCCATGCTGTCCCTCTGTTGGCCTTCTTGCCCACATATGCATATCCATTTCAAAAAACAGAAACCAACTCCATTTCCAATTTGTGACTTATGAATTTTAAAATACTTACTTGTTTCCTAGCTTCTTGCATCGCTCCATCATCTCAGTTAGCAGAGTCTAATAATTTTAAAAAATAATAAAATCATCAGGTTGGAGAACCTAAAGCAAACTTCTCACCAAGAGATTTCCAAGGTAATACTCTAAAATAAATGTAGCCTCATGCTCATTTCCACAATTCTCACTGCCTGGCAGGGATGGGGAGAATGGGAGAGAAAAAAGTGTACTCTTCCTGGTATTTCATATAGTGGCTGAGAGCTGGGGCCCTGGCAACAGGCACACTTAGGTTCAAATACTGTCTTACCAGCTACCAACAGCAAAACCTTGAGTCAGTCATCTGACTTCATTAAGCCTTGGGCTTCCTTAGGCAGACAATATAGATGGTACCATCCTCCCTGCAGGGTTACTAAAGGATGATGAGAGATGTACTGATGAGAATGGAAATTACTCCCCATCTTTCCTATGATTCCCCAGTATCCTCCCTATTGGTGCCAGTGGATTCTCAGTAAAACAAACACTGGGCCAGTACTTGGTACCCACTTTTCACATGGGGAGCACTTTGCACTGGTCTTCTCACCAGTCATGGCCACCCATGAGGCAAGCTCTCTATTCTCCCATTTCACAGATGAGAAACCCAAAGAGTAGTGACGTGCTTTGGCCAAGGTGACACAGCCAGCTATGCCGGCTGAATATGACCTTGGCCATCTATCGTCAAAGGCCATGCTCTTCACTACATTTCCACTCTATGAATTTTGAATCATTTTTTTTGTCCTAAAAGGAAGCTAATGTTTTACTCATTGGAGTACTCTTAATGGCTTTAGACCTATCTTAAGACAATTACACATCTTTTAAAGAGCTCCTGTTTTTTTAAAAAAAAAATCAATGGAAGAAATATCCTTTGTGGTAGTAGCTTGGGAAGATTTTGAATGGCACGGAAAAGGTCACCCCTAGAATAAAAGAGTAGTTATTGACAAGGGCCACTAACCATACACCAGGTCCTGGGCTAAACACTTCACATACCTTTGTCATTTACTCTTCATAATAGCCCTGGGAGGCCTGTGTAAATTATCTCCACCTTTACAGCAACGGAAGCCAAAGCTCAAATAGGTTAAGCCACTTCCTAGTTAAGTGGTAGAAATGAGATCTGTATCTAAGTCTCATCCCAAAGTCAAAAATTAACACAAGTCTTTTTTTAGTGCAACATTACCCTTTCCAGGGTCCCTCTATGTTACCTGAGTAATCAAGGTGATAGCTGGCTTTGGAAATAGTGTTAGTACTACCACCCCAAAGCCCTTATTTTATTCATATTTCTGTCACTGTCCCCCCAAAAATCTGGTTGGGTCCTGTTATGGACCAAATTATGCCCCACTGCCTCCATTCATAGTTGAAGTCCTAACCCCCAATGTGACCATGTTTGGAGACAGGGCTTTTAAAAAGGTAATTAATATTAGAAGGTCATAAGAATGGGGTCCTAATCTAACAGGACTAGTATCCTTGTAAGAAAAGGAAAGACCAAGAAGTCACATGTACAGGAAACACCATGTGAGGACACAGTGAGAAAAAGGAGGTCTACAAGCCAAGTGGAAAAGCCTCATCAGAAACCAACCCTGCTGGCACCCTGACCTTGGACTTTTAGCCTCCATAACTATGAGAAAATAAATTTCTGTTGTTTAAGCCACCCAGCCTGCTATGGTCTCAATGGTCACCTAAATGCTAAGGAATCAGAGGTAGAGTCTTCGAGAGGTAATTAGATCATGAGGATAGAGCTCTCATGAAGTGAATTGTGCCCTTATAAAAGTGTGCCCCAAAAAGTTCCTTTGTCTCTTCTGCCACGTGGGGACACAGCAAAAAGATAGCTATCTATGAAGTAGGATGTAGGCCCATACCAAACAGTGACAACATCTTGCTCTTAGATTTCTCAACCTCCAGAACTGTGAAAAGTAAATGTGTTGTTTATAAGTCACCCAGTTTGTAGTATTTTGTTACTGCAGCCCAAACAGCCTAAGCAAAAAATACAAGTACAAACCAATCATGGTGGTCTCATTCCCCCACCACTGGTAGATTTAGACATTGACACATAACCCATTTCTAGCTGCTGTGACGGAGACTTCAAGGAAAAATTTCCTTGTTCTTAAACAGAAAACCAAGGAACTAGAGACTCCCATCTTTCTGCCTCTGGATGCAGCCATGTCTGGACATGATGCCTGAAAGGGCTGCAGTCACTCTGCTGCCATCTGGGGACAGCAGAGCAGAGAGATGGACAGAACCTGGCTGGCCCAGGGCCTGCACTTCTTATTCAAGAGAACACACTGAATTATTTTTGTAGGGCCAGTTAGGTGGTTGTTCCTTGCAGACACAAGCACCTCAGCTGATGATAAAACTGCTGATGATAGAATTGCTGATGTCACAAATGGCTTCCCTAGCCCACTCACGGAGTATTTATATTTGAAAAGTCATACTTGAAGATCATTATCAAGGTGGTTCCTATAAAAGACTGAGAGATACTATATATAATTATCATATTTATACTCCCCAACACACACAAATAAAATAATCACTCATGGAACAATTTCAATGTACCAGCTACTATTGTAGGTGCTGGGGACAGGGCAGTAAGGAAATCAGACAGAAACCCATGCCCTCGTGTGGCTTGTTCACTCATACCCATGCACACACATGTGAGTATACAAACATGCACACACACACAAAACATGTGTAAATGAACAAGACATCTTCATCTTCTCTGAAAAGATGAACTAGAGCAGATGCCAACATATGGACAAAATATTCTGGCCATTAAGACAAACAAATGCTTAAAATGTTCTTTTTTTACAAGGGATAAACACATTAAAAACGTTGTACATCCAAGAATTTAACTTAAAAAAAAAAAAAAAGAGGCTTCGTTGACATATAGGAATACTTGTAAGAATCCAGGGAGCCAAATATTATGGATCTCAGGCAGGTCTCTTAGAGATTATTAATTTTTTTCCGAGAAGTAACGGGATTGATTATCTTTGGCAAAAACAAAGTAAACAACAGTTCAAACCAGACTGAGATCAAAACAAGCCTTTTTGGCTGAGAGAATCCACTGAAAAACTTGCAGTTCAGCATACTAGTTTGCAGAGAGCAGAACTAGAAGATTCATTAGGCTCCTATATGTCCTTTATTTGTATATTTAATTTTTTAAAAATATAAAAATAAAAAATGCTTATGGACAAAAGTTCAAATAATATTGCTGTGCATCAAGTACAACGTGAATACCCTCCCTCCCAGCTCCTACTTCCTAGCAGTCACCAATGTTAACATTGTGATGTTCATCTTTCTAAAACTGTGTCTGTACCCTGTGAACATACAGCTTTTGTTGTAAAAACATGACGATTTCCATTGTTATTTTACAAAAATGGACAGTGATACACATTGGGCTGCAACTTGCATTTTTTACTCAAGAATCTAGCATAGGCCTTGCTCCTCCCACGTTAGTACACACAAATCTACCTCATTATACTTAATGACTGAAGATCCACATCAATAATATAACACAGCTCTTCAAGTTATTCCTAAAGGATGGATTTTTAAAAGCTTTTTATTTTGAATCATTTATAGACTCATAAGAAATTGCAAAAGTATCAGAGAGGTCGTGGGTACCCATTAGCCAGCTTCCCCCAAAGGTTATAGCTTTAATAAATATAGTGCATTATCAAAGGTAGGAAACTGACATTGCTATAATACAATTAACTAGACTATTTCAGCAGGGTTTACATTCACTCATTATAGTGAAAGAAAAGGCTTTGCCTTTCTGACATTTCATTCATATGGATTTGTAGAACCACCATCATATTTAACTACTGAATTTTATGCCCTGGCTGGTGTGGCTCAGTGGATTGAGTGTCAGTGAACCAAAGGGTCACCGGTTCTATTCCAGTCAGGGCAGGCCCAGTCCCTAGCAGGGGGGCACAAGAGGCCACCATACACTAATGTTTCTCTCCCTCTCTTTCTCCCTCCCTTCCCTTCTTTCTAAAAATAAATAAAATCCTTTTAAAAAGTTAAAGAAAAAACTCAGAATACTTAAAAAAATATTTAACTACTGAATTTTAAAGATTATCTTCAGATGAGGGTTATATACCCACGTCAAAAGTAGAGGTAAAGAAAAAATAAATTGGGGCAGCACTGCATTTCTGTTTTCTAAACTAAGATTAACTCATATGCAGCCCAGACTGCTCACATTTTTGTACTTCTGCTTTTATTAAAAAACCTTCTGACTAGTATTTATAAATCCCATTTAATGAAAATGAGTACTAAATAACATGCACAACACCTTTTTATTCTTATTTTTATAAATAAAGCAGAAATGTAAAGGGGGGGAATCATGAACTAATTTTAAGAGTTAATACCCCTTCGCCCAATTCAGAGTTAATATCGCTCAAGTCTCAAAAGAACAAAAATACTTCAATATGAATAAAAAGAAATTATACACCCCAGGCATTGAAAGAAATTTTTAATTTTATTTCTCTTTCTCTAGGGACTTTTTCCTAATTTGAAAAAGCACACTTATGGGACATCTGGTCAGGATGGCTAAGTAGGAAACTCTATGCTCAGCTCCTCCCATGATAACACCAAATTATAACTAAATTATACAACAACCACCACTGAAAAGCACCCAAAGACCAGCTGGACAGAATTCTTATAACTATAAGGATATAAAGAAGAAGCCCCATTAAGATTGTTAGGAGGGGCAGAGACACAGAACAGGCAAGTCCCACACCCACAGTGAGGTAATAAGAGTAGGGAGGGATGTCTTGGCTGCAGAAGTCTCCCCTGAAGAGCAAGAGTATCCATCCCCACACCAACGTCCCCAGCCCAAAGCACCAGTACTGGGAAGAGGAGTCCCCACATCTGGCTGAGAAAACCAGTCATGTTAATACAAGAAAAACAAAGGGCTGCGGAAGACTAAGACGTGCACTCTTAATGGGCCATCATACAAACTCATACACTCTAAGCTCCAGGGCATGGACATCAGCTCAAAAGGCACAAAGGACATATGAAGAAGAACAAAACTGACTAAGTTCAGGGGGAGGGCAGTAGGGGCAAAAGTTGGGGCAACTCTCTCTGGGGACAAAGGAACTCGAAAACACCACTGTTCCTTTGTTCAGCTGTTCTTTCACCTAGCCAGTCTGGCACAGGCAAGAGCTAAATCTCTGCTAACACCCTTCACCCCACTCTTCTGATTCCCTAAGACTCAACCCCCCAACTAGCTCATCTTGCCAGCTTGTGGAGTCAGCCCCCACCTAACAGCATGTCTGCTGTAATCTCAGTGATCCCTCACAGCCAGTCAACCTGAGGATCAACCACACCCACACATGTGTCTACAGCAACTGATGCCCAAGTACAAAGGGAGGGTGGAAACACCCATAAAAGGGACATACCTGGAACACCCAGCTCAGGTGATCAGGGAGACTGTGACAATGGACACCTTCTCACAGGACACCTTCTAATGCACAAAAGGCCACCCTACCAAGGCAGACTGGGAGACACAGAAGCCCTATCCACTATGTACACACAGTAGGAGACAGCCAAAATAAGGAGACAAAAAAAAAGTCCCAAATGACAAAAGGACAAAACTCTAGAAAAAGAATTAAACAAAATGGAGACAAGCAATCTACCATATACAGAGTTCAAAGCACTGGTTACAAGGATGCTAATGAACTTAGCAGAAGAATAGATGGATTCAGTGAGAATTTCACAAAGAGCAAGAAACCATAAAAAAGGAAATTGAAACCATAAAAAAACAGCCAAAAATAAAGAATAACTGATATAAAAAAATACACTTGAGGAAATCAATAACAAAGTAGATGAAGCAAAGCATCAAATCAGTGACCCTTATCATATCAGTGATAAGATAGTGGAAAATACCCAATCAGAATGGTAAGAAGAAAAAAGAAAAACATACTCAGGATTGTTTTAAGGGACTTCTTAGACAATATCAAGGATATTAACATTCATATTATAGGGGTACCAGAAGTAGAAGAGAGAGTAAGCAAGGAATTGAAAACCTATTTGAAAAAATAATGACTAAACACTTTCCTAAACCTTGCAAAGAAAACAAACATACAAGTCTAGTAAAAGTAGAGAGCCCCACACAAGATGAAGTCAAGAAGCCAATACCAATACACATAATAATCAAAATGCCAAAGGTTACCGACAAAGAGAGAATCTTGCAAGCCTCAAGAGAAAAGCAGTTACTTGCTTATACAGGAGGTCAAATAAAACTGTCAACTGATTTCTCAACAGATACTTTGCAGACCAGAAGGGATAGGCACAAAAACATTCAAAGTGATGAAAAGGAAAGACCTACAACCAAGATATTCTAACCAGAAAGGCTATTATTTAGAATTAAGGAGAGATAAAAGAGTTTCCTAGACACGGTAAAGCTAAAGAGGTTCATCATTATTAATCCAGTAAGACAAGAGTTGTTAAAAGCATTTCTTTAAGTATAAAAGAACAAATGAAAGATAAAAACAAGGTGAGGGTGCACCCACCAGGCCAACAAAGAAGGGCGGTGGGCATGATTTGCTGTCACTCAGTGCATCTCACAGACTGATCAAAGGATTGCAAAATGAGGTGGATTATCAGTGCCAGCCTCCCGCAAATGTGCAGAGTAGACACTGAGGGTTCTACAGTGCTCTGAGGGTGTGGGCTAGAAACTGGGCACCTGTGATTATTGTAGTCCAGACTGAGCTCCTATCCTTGTGGAACTACAGGAAAGAAAAAAAAAAGAAAGAAAAAGAAAAAGAAAAACTGACCCCAGCCCCACTCTGTCTGCAGGTTTCAGAAAGTCTGCAAAACCTGTTTGGCAGGTTTAAAATCAGCAGGAAGCCTTTTTTTTTTTTTTCCAGGGTAAGACAATAAGGCCTGGAGCTGTGAGAAAACCAGAGACTGATCCAGAAAGAAGTCAGAAGGAGAACAACAGCTAAGATAAATTTATTTTCGTATCCACCAAAACTTACATTTTTTAAAAATTTATTTCCATTTATTTAGATTTTTTGTTTTGTTTGTTTTTATTATTTGATTTTTTATTCACCCTTTCATATTACATTTTCATTTTTTTCTTTAAATTCACTCATATTCCAAATGACACACTACTCTTGGTCCTTTACTTTTTATTCTTTTTATTAAGATTATATATTTCTTACCATACTATTGTTATACAAAGTCTCACATAGCACCCTTCCCAAGTCTTTATCAACTTCACCATCTTCTTGAGCTTCATTACTGATGTGGTAAACTGTATTTTCTCTCACACTACACCAAGTTTCTATCCTTACTATCACTATGTCCTCCACCTAACCTTGCGTAAGCACTCTCCTTTCTTAAGTCACTTCACGTTTTTTTCCCTTTTAATAAGAGACTTATTTCCTTTTCACCTTTTACAAACAGTAGCTAATTGGGTGAAATATCACATTATTGCTGCACTTCTGGAAAGGAATTCCTATTTGTTCACTACTTATTTCTACTTTAAATCCTATAACTCTCCTGCTGTCTTTCCGTTTCACCTTCCCCCTGTCCCTGACATGTGGAGTGAGGAATTTTATTTCATTGATTTCTGTCCCTCCTTTTTTTTCAGTCCCCCCACCTGCCTTTTTCAACTGGAACTTCACTTTTTACTCTTATTAGTTTACTTCCCTCATCCTCTCAAAATCATTTTTCTTTACTGTAGACATCACATATTCACTTCTGCTTTTTTACAATATTCTTATTCCCATTCCACCTTTATTAAACTTCATTTAGCTGTCGCTACTATCGACCCTGCTATGAATTTTCTGCAATTTTGCTCCCATTGGTCCAGTACCTTTTCAATTTTACTTCAAACTTCATAGTATACTTTTCCCTCTTCTTACCCCTTTGTTCCCAGTGCCTTTCTGTTTTACTTACCTTGTAAATTTTGTTCTCTACATTTCACCTCATTCTATACCAACTCTTATCAATTCTCCTCCAGCTTACAACACAACATTTTCCCCTCTTTAGTCACCTCATATTCCCTTTATCATATCTTGTAATATCTGCAATTCCTCTTCACATTTATTAATCTTAGTTCTATTGCAGTTCAGACCACTGATGTGGTAGGGAGTTCTTTTTGCTGGCATAGGTTTGGTGGTCTGTTAATACTGCTTCGTTAACCAACACCTGTACAACAGCATCCAAGACAAGGTCAATGTTGTTAATACCAGTAAACCTGCTGGAGGGGAGAATCCAACAATAAAGGAACTACCAACAGGTAAAGCTCATGTACAACAAGAGAGCTGACAGAAACTAATGAAAGGGCAACCCGAGAGCATCCAGACAAGGAAATCAGAGAACATACCACTAAATCCCAAAGAACCCTTACTATAGAAGTTCACCCTATGAAGACAGCTGGAAAAACAGAACATCTAGAATTGCAGAAACAAACAAAAAAGAGTCACTTAAAGGGGGAGACAAAGAAAAAATCTGCAATTGAAAGGAATGGAAGATTTCCCAGTTAAAGAGCTAAATGAAATGGAGGCAAACTATCAGACATAAAGTCAAAAGAATGGTTATAAGGATGCTCAAGGAACTCAATGACAACTACAAGGAACTGACTGGGAATTACAGCAATATGAAAAAGGAAATAGAAACTATAAACAAGAACCAGGAAGAAATGAAGAATATAATATTTGAAATAACAAGTACACTAAAAGGAATTACAACCAGGCTGGATGAAGCAGAAGGCCAAATTTGTGAGCTGGGAGACAAGGTAGAAAGAAATACATAGAGCAGCTGCACAAATAAAAGATTCAAAAATATGAAGATAGCTAAAGGGAACTGAAGGACATGAAACACAGCAACATTCACATCATAAGAATACAGAAGGAGAAGAAAAGGAGCAAGGGATAGAAAATATGTTTGAAAATATAATGACAGAAAACTTCCCTAACCTGGAGAAGGGGAAAGCCATGCAAGTTCAGAAAGCACACAGGGTCCCATTCAAGATAAATCAAAATAGGCCTACTCCAAGAAGCATCATAATTAAAATGCCAAGTTTTCAAGACAAAGAAAGAATCTTAAAGGCATCAAGGGAGAAACAGGAAGAGACATACATGTTACCTCCTATGAGGCTACAGGCTGATTGCTCAAAAGAAACACTATAAGCCAGAAGGGAATGGCAACAAATATTCCAGGTAATAAAAACCAAGGCTACTCTACCCAGCAAGGCTCTCAATTAAAATGGAAGATGAAATAAGTAGTTTCCCAGACAAAAAGGCTAAAAAGAATATACCTTTTCCAAACCATAACTGCAAGATATGCTAAAGGGACTGCTTTAAAAAGAGGAAGAAAAAAGAGTGAGAGCTAGAGGAACACAGGTACAAAGGGAGGAAAATGAGTAAGTACCTATCAATAATAACCTTAAATATAAACAGATTAAATGCTTCAATCAAAAGACACAGGGTGACTCAATTGATAAAAAAACAAAACCTGAACATATGCTGCCTATATGAGAACCACGAACCACCTCAGAACAAAAGACCTACATAGACTAAAAGTGAAGGATTGGAAAAAATATTCCAAGTAAATGGACAGAGAAAAAAAGCTGGGGTAGCAACACTTATATCAGAGAAAATAGACTTCAAAACAAGGGCCATAAAAATAGACCCAGAAGGACACTTTATAATACTCACGGGAAGGATGCATCAAGGAGACATACACATTATAAACATATATGCACCCATCACAGGAACATACAAATACTGAAAATTCTGAAGGACTTCAAGGAAGATATTGACATCAACACACTTACACTATGGGATTTTAAAACTCCACTATCACAAATGGATAGATCTTACAAACAAAATCTCAACATGGATACAGAGGCACTGAACAATGCCCTCAATCAAATGGACTTATCTCAAAGAAGCAAAATATACATTCTTCTAAAATGCACATGGAACATTTTCAAAGACAGACTGCACGACAGGACTAAAAACAAACCTCAACGAATTCAAGAAAACTGGAATTATATCAGACATTTTTGCAGACCACAAAGGCCTGAAACTAGAAACCAACCTCAAGGAAAAAACTCAAAAACCCTCAAATTCATGGAGTTTGAACAGCATGCTATTAAAAATCACTCTGTTAACAAACGAGATCAAGGAAGAAATCAAAACATTCCGGGAACCAAATGAAAATGAAAACACAACGGACCAAAACTTATGGGCTACAACAAAGGCCATCCTGAGAGGGAAGTTTACAGCAATACAGGGCTACCTAAAAGATAGAAACATTTTGAATAAATAACCTAACCCTACTTCTACAAGAACTGGAGAAACAACAAACAAAGCCCAGAGTGAGTTGAAGAAAGGAAATAACCAAGATCAGAGCAGAATTAAACGACAGAGAGACTAAAAGAACAATATAAAATATCAATAAATCCAGGAGCTGTTTCTTTGAAAAGATAAACAAAATCAACAAATCTTTAAACAGATTCATCAAGAAAAAAAGAGTCAGGAGCCAAATAAATAAAACCAGAAATGAAAGAGGAGAGATAGCAAATGATACCACAGAAATACAAAGAACTGTAAGGAATTACTACAAACAACTATATGCCAAAAATGTGAAAATACAGGTGAACACATGGGTGAAATGAACAAATTTCTGGAAAAATATATTCTTCCAAAACGGAATCAAGCAGCAGAAAGCCTGAACACACTGATAGTAGCTGGTGAAACTGAAGCAATAGTCAAAGAACTCCTATCATACATAAGCCCTGGACTGTATGGTTTCACAGGGGAATTTTACAAAACATTTAAAGAATGGCTAACCCCTATCCTTTTCAGACTATTACTGAAAAAAATCCAAGAAGAGGGAAGACGCCCAAAGTCTTTTAATGAGGACAGCCTAATCCAGAAAACAGATAGAGACAAGAGAAAGAAAGAAAACTACAACCCAATATTGCTGATGAACACAGACCCTAAAATCCTCAACAGAATATTGTCAAACCACACCCAGCAATACAAAAAAAAAGTCATATATCATGATCAAGTGGGATTCTTCCCACTTGAAATCAAAGGCATTTCTGTATACCAACAATGAAACATCAGAAGCAGAAATCAGGAAAAAAATCTCATTTGATATAGCAACAAGAAAAATAAAATTCCTAAGAACAAACCTAACCAAGGAAGTAAAAGACCTGTACTCAGAAAACTATACAACACTGATGAAAGAAATCAAGGAAGACACAAACAAATGGAAACATATACTGTGTTCATGGACTGGAAGAATTAACACCATCAAAATGTCTATATTACCCAAAGTAATTTCTAGATTCAATTCAATCCCTACTAAAATACCTATTACATATTTCGAAGACAGGGAATTTCAGCAGTTTATGTGGAACCATAAATGACCTCGAATAGCCATAGCAATTGTGAAAGAACAAAGCAGAAGAGATAACAATACCTAACATCAAACTATATTACAAGTCCAATGTAGTCAAAACAGTCTGGTACTGGCATAAGAACAGACACACAGATGAATGGAACATAACATAAAGCCCAGAAATAAACTCATGTCTCTATGGTCAATATTTGTCAAAAGTTGCAGAAGCATAAAATGGAGTTAAAAATAACCTCTTCAACAAATGGTTTTGGGAGATATGGACAGCTACATGCAAAAAAATTAAACTCAATCATTAACTTACACCATACCCAGGAATAAAATCAAGATGGATAAAAGACTTAAATATAAGTCACGACACCATAGAGATACTAGAGGAGAACAAAGGAAAATTTCAGATATTCCACACAGCATTATTTTCATCAATATGTCCCCTAGAACAATAGATATAGAGCAAAGAATAAACAAATGAGACTTCATCAAAATAAAAAGAATCTGCACAGTTAAAGAAAACATCAACAAAATAAAAAGGTAACCAACCATATAGGAAAACATATTTGCCAATGATACCTCAGACAAGGGTTTGATGTCCAAAATATACAAAGAACTCACACAACTCCAATCCAGAAAGACAAAGAGCCCAGTCAAAAATGGGCAAAGGACTTGAACAGACACTTCTCCAAGGAGGACATACAGAGGGCCAAGAGACATATGAGAAAATGCTCAGCACCATTAGCCATCAGAGAGATATAAATTAAAACCACAATGAGACTTCTAGCCAAGATGGAGGCATAGGTAGACACACTGTGCCTCCTCGCACAACCAAAAGGACAACAACAAATTTAAAAACAAAAACACCAGAACTGACAGAAAATCGAACTGTGTAAAAGTCCGACAACCAAGGAGTTAAAGAAGAAACATTCACTCACACTGGTAGGAGGAGCGGAGACAGGCATCCAGAGTGGAGAGGACTCACAGCAAGGCAGCAGGCTACAGAACCGTGGCGGTGAGGCAGAGGCTGGCGGACTGGGTGGTGAGGCAACTGGGGAGCATGACAGACTGAGCAACCCAGAATTCCAGCCTGGGGAAATAAAGACTCAAAACCTCTAGCAGTAAAAACCTGTTGGACCGTAGGAAGCACACACCAAATCACATCACAATTACATTACCCAAGATCAAAGATTAGGAGAGAATCTTAAAAGCAGCAAGAGAAAAGGGGACAGTTACCTACAAAAGAGTTCCCATTAGACTATCAGTTGATTTGGCTCAAAAGAAACCTTACAGGCAAGAAGGGGCTGAAAAGAAATATTCAAAATCTTGAAAGCCAAGGACCTATATTCAAGATTACTCTATCCAGCAAAGCTATCATTTAGAATGGATGGGCAGATAAAGTGCTTCCCAGATAAGGTTAAAGGGAGTTAGTTAAAGGAGTTCATCATCACCAAGCCTTTATTATATGAAATGTTAAAGGGACTTAGATATCTAAGAAAAAGAAGATGATAAAAAATATGAACAGTAAAATGACAACAAACACAATTATCAACAACTGAACCTAAAAATTAACAAAAACAAAAGCAAACTAAGTAAACAACTAAAATAGGAGAAGAATCACAGAAATGATCACATGAAGGGTTATCAGTGGGGACTGAGAGGAGGTAGAATGGGGGGAAAAGTACAGGGAATAAGAAGCATAAATGGTAAGTACAAAATAGACAGGGGGAGGTTACAAACTGATAGGAAGTGGAGAAACCAAAGAACTTATATATGACCAATGGACATGAACTAAGGCCAAGGGGAATTCAGGTGGGAGCAGGGGTATGGGGTAGATGGGAATAACAGAAAGAAAAAAAATGGGACAACTATAATAGCATAATCAATAAAATATATTTTAAAAATATAAAAATAAATAAAAATAAATATTAAAGCATAAATGTACAAAAGAGAATCTAGAAAATCAATACAAAATATCAATGAATCAAAGAGCTAATAATTTGAAAAGATAAACAAGATTGGTAAACCTTTAACCAGACTGATCAAGAAAAAAAAGGACCCAAGTAAATAAAATCATGAGAGAGATGAGAAATAAATGTTATCAAAAATTAAAAAGATTGTAAGAAAGTATTATGAACAACTATATAACAGCAGAGTAGACAAATTGGATGAAATAGATAAATTCCTAGAAACATACAATCTTCCAAAACTAAATCAAGAAGAACCAGTGAATCTGAAGACGGATTACACCTGGTAAAATTGAAGCAGTGATCAAAAAGCTCCCAACAATCACTGAACCAGATGGCTTCACACATAAATTTTCCCAAACATTCCAGTAAAAACTAATACCTCACCTCTCCTTCTCAAACTATTTCAAAGAATTCAAGAGGAGAGAAAGCTCCCAAGCTCCTTTTACCAGGCCAGCATTATCTTAATCCCCAAACCAGATAAAGATGTACATGACAGGCCAATTTCTATGATGAACAGAGATGCTAAAATCGTCACCAAAATATTACCAAATCAAATACAGCAACACATAAAAAAGATCACACACCATGATCAAGTGAGATTTATTCTGGCAATGCAAGATAGGTCAACATTCACCAATCAATACATGTGATAAAGCACATAAACAAAATGAATTCTAACACACGATTCTATCAATAGATGCAGAAAAAGCATTTGATAAAATCTAGCATGCATATATGATAAAAACTCTCAGCAAAGTGAGAATAGAGGGAACATACCTGTCAGTATGTTAGTACCTACTGTTAGGTACTGTTAGTACCTAATATACTATCATTATGACAAACACACTGCCAGCATCATACTCAATGGGCAAAAAGTGCAAGCATTCCCCTTAAGATTGAAACAAGACAAGATGTCCACTTCCACCTCTCTTATCAACATAGTACTAGAAGACACGGCCCTATCAGACAAGAAGAACACACAACAGGCATCCAAATTGGAAAGGAATAAGTAAAACTATCTTTATTTCCAGATGACATGATACTGTAGAGAATGCAAGATTCTGCCAAGAACCTACTAGACTAATAAATGAACTCAGCAAAGTAGCAGAATACAAAATTAATATCCAGAAATCAGTTGCATTTTTATATGCCAATAATGAAGTATTAGAAAGGGAAATCAAGAAAACAATCTCATTCACATTTGCTTCAAAAAGAATAAAATACCTAGGAATAAATCTAACCAAGGATAGAAAATACCTGTACTCAGGAAGTTGTAAAACACTGAAGAAAGAAAATGAAGAAGATACAAGTAAGGGGAATCACAAAACATATTCATGGATAGGAAAAATTAACATCATTAAAATGTCCATACTACCCAAAGAAATCTATAGATCAATGCATTTCTTATCAAGATTCCAATGTTTCATGGAACTAGAACAAATATTTCAAAAATTTACACGGAACCACAAAAGGTCCCACATAACAACAGTGATCCTGAGAAAGTAGAACAAAGTTGGTAGACTCACACTATCTAATAGCAAACTATACTTATAGTAATGGTAATCAAAATAGCATGGAACTGGCAAAAAAAAAAAAAAAAAGACACACTAGATCAATGGAACAGAATAGAGAGCCCAGAAAAAACCCACACCTTTATAGTCAATTAATACTTATTTGACAGAAGAGGCAAGCACATATAATGGGCTGGAGATAGTTTATTCAATAAATAGTATTGGGAAAATTGGACAGATATGTGCAGAAAAATGAAACTAGACCACCTTCTTACACCATACATAAGAATAAATTCAAAATGAATTCAAGACTTAAATATTAGACTCAAACCCTTAAAAATCCTAGAAGAAAAAATCGGCAGTAAAGTCTCAGACATTGTTCAGACCAGTAATTTGTCTGATACATGTCCCCAGGCAAGGAAAAAAAAGAAAAAATAAACAAATGGGACTTTATCAAACTAATAAGTTTTTGTACAGCAAAGGAGACCATCAACAAAATAAAGAGACAAGCCACAGAATGAGAGAACATATTGACCAATACATCTCATAAGGGGTTAGTATCCAAAATTTATAAAGAATTTAGAAAACTCAACACCAAAAAAACAAACAACCCAATTAAAAAATGGACAAAGGATATGAATAGACATTTCTGCAAAAAGGACAAGCAGATGGCCAGTAGATATATGAAAAGATGCTCACGGTCACTAATTATCAGAGAAAGACAAATTAAAACCACAATGAGATATCACCTCACACCCGTCAGAATGGCTATCATCATAAATCAACAAACAACAAGTGCTGATGAGGATGTGGAGAAAAGGGAATCCTTTTGCATTGTTGGTGGGAATGCAGATTGGTGTAGCCACTGTGGAAATCAGTATAGAGATACCTCAAAAAATTAAGGGGTCTGCCTTTTGATCCAGATATCCCACTGCTGGGAATATATCCAAACAAACCCAAGACACTAATTTGAAAGAATATAATCACCCCATGTTCACTGTAGCATTATTTACACTCACCAAGATATGGAAGCAGCCCAAATGTCCATTAGTAGATGACTGGATAAGACAACTATAGGACATTTACACAATGGAATATTATTTGGCCATAAAAAAAAGAAAATGTTTCCCTTTGTGACAGCATGGATGGACCTGGGGAACATTATGCTAGGTGAAATAAGCCATCAGAGAAGGACAAATACCATACAATTTGACTATATGTGGAATCTAATGATCAAACTGAAGTAACAAGAAAAATAGAGACAGACCCATAGATAAAGAGTAGAATGACAGCAATTGTGACAGGCAGGGAGGTTAGAGGGACGGGCAGTTAAGGGATAGAGCAGATAGGAAAAAGGACTCATGGACATGTACAACAGTGTGGTTATTGCAGGGGGGAAGGCATATAAGGAAGTTAAATGGTAATGGAAGAAATAAAAACATTTTTAAAAAAAGAAAATTGAAAAACACACAAAGGATATGGAGTTTAAATAAGATGTTACTAAACAATGAATGTGTTAACAAGAGCAAGGAGGTATCAAAGATACCCAGAGACAGAAATGAAAACACAATAGCCCATAATCTATGGGACACAGACAAAGCAATTCTAGGAAGGAAATTCATAGTGATACAGCTACCTCAAGAAACTAGAAAAATCTCAAATAAATAATCTAAATTTATAGCTAAATGAACCGGAAAAAGAAGAACATGCAAAGCCCAAAGTGAGTATAGAAGGAAGAAAATAACAGATCAGAGTGCAAATCAGTGATCTGGAATCTAAAAAAAAAAAAAAAAAAAAAAAAAAAAAAAAAAAAAAAAAAAAAAAAAAGTAAAGGTCAATGAAATTAAGAGCTGGTCTCTGAAAAGTTAAACAAAATTGACAAACCTTTAGCCTGACTCATCAGAAAAAGAGGGACCAAATAAACAAAATCAGAAATAAAACAGGGGACAAAATGACACCAAAAAATACAAAGGAGTATCAGGAAATATTACAAAAAAATGTATGACAACAAATTGGACAATCTGGAAAAAACAGATAAATTACTAGAAAAATAGAATCTGTCAAGAATGAATAAGGAAGAAACAATATCTGAACAGACTGACAACTACTAACAAAATTGAACCAATAATCAGAAAATCCCAAAAAAGCAAAGTCCTGGATCTGATGCCTTCACAAGTGAATTTAACCACAGTAAAAGAAGATAATAACTATTGTTCTCAAACTATTCCCAAAATTAAAGAGAAGGGATGGTTCCCAAACTCAGTTTACAAGGCCAGCACTACCCTGATACCAAACCTGCTAAAGGCATTACAGAGAAAGAAAATTTTAGGCCACTATTCCTGATGAACATGGATGCTAAAATCCTCAACAGAAAGTTAGCAAACCAGATCCTGCAATACATTAAAAAGATCATATACCATGATCAAGTAGAATTTACACCTGGGATGCAAGGTTTGTTCAATATCTACAAATCAATGAATGTGATACACCAGATAAACAAAATGAAGAATAGATGCAGAAAAAGCATTTGATAAGTTTTAGCACCCATTTGTGATAAAAACTCAGCAAAGTAAGGACAGAGGGAACATACCTCAACATAATGAAGGCCATATATGACAGACACACAGCTAACATCATACTAGTGTGAAAAGCTAAAAACATTTTTTTTTAAGACCAGGAACAAGACAAGAATGTCTACTTTCACCAACTGTATTCAACATGTGTAGGATGTGCCTGTTATAGGGAGCATAACCTGTTATTTACTTACTATAATTTTATTTTAATTGTATAAGGGGAGGGAAGCCTATCATCAAACGATACCAAAAAAGCCTTTCTGAATCATTCTGTGAATTTTTTTGAGGGGGAGGGGTATTTGGATTTCAACTTTGATTTGAAATTTTACATATCAGATATTGGTAACTGAAAGCATTTCCCCTTGCTCTCATCTTAATGGTTCTCCTTTCCCCCATATTTCCTCTGTCTGTCCTGTATATTACCAAATACTGCAGCCAGACTGACAATCCCACATTTTGGAAGTGTGACCTGTTAAAAGACACACAGCTCTAACTCCTTAGCTGACACAACCTAACCACTATCAAAGAGCTTTTAGGCATCATCCTGTCACATATTTTCACCACCACCCTCCATAATGACATCCATTCTTTGCATTTTGAAAATCATTTTTTATAAGACACCTTATGTTCCTATTTAAGTGTCCCAAGAATCAGAGTTTATTATTATTCAGGTGACCTAATTTTAAAAATCACTTCTTATAGTGCAGTAATGATTCCTAGAGCTTTATTCCCCAGGTTAGCTCTTCCCAGCTTCTGTCATCCTTTGAGATTACTGGTGTTTAAAAGGAAGAATGCCTTATGACATGAACCTTTACTTTAAATCTGATTTTGCCTTTCATTAAAATAAGGGGGAAGAAAATAAGTATTCTCACTTTCAAACACATCAGTCTGCTCATGTGTTTCAGACAATTAGCAGAGGTAGGACAGCTCTGTCTGCAATCAAGTATGTGGTACCTCTATGAGCTTCCACATCCACTCCCAGAACTATCAAACAAGACAATTAGGAAAAGTGCTCAGTGCTGAACCAGCCACAGTGGTGAGCCCTCTACAACCTGCTGGATGTCACTATGTTGCTATAGCTGTTAAGGAAGGGTCCTGTTTAACCTACAGGGCACACTGGTGTAGAGGTCATTAAAACACCCAGAAGAGCTCCAGCATTCCTCCTCCAAGATGAACTTCACACTGAAGCCTTGTGGCAGTTACCTCGGGGGCATGGTAGGAAAGGCACTGGAAGATCCAGTCCATGGCAGGTGAGTACAAGGGAAGGTAGGATGAGAGCTCCACTCCTTGGATCACCAGATGGTTCTGGACTGTATCCCCATGAATCTACAAGAGACAAAATACACACTTAGACAAGGAAGGAAAGTCACATTATAAACAAGGAATATGAAATTCACAGAATGCATTCTTATAAGCATTTGCATGGTCCTGACAGAAATTGCCTGGTTTCTCAGGGTTTTGTTTGTTTGTTTGTTTTTTAACTAGAAGAAAGCAGCATAGTTTCCCATGTCACTTAGCTGAGACGTTCTGGAAATACCCACTATGGAAAGAAGTGACCTGATAAAAATGGAGCCAGCAGATGTTAAAAAGGAAGTCTGAACAACTGTAGACATTTCTTGTTAACAAATGCATATTAATTCTCTCTGCTTGCTCAGTACAAACAACACATCTTAATTGTCTGTAACAGATGCTAGTATAATTTTCTAGGGTTTACAATTTTTTTAAAGATTTTATTTATTTATTTTTAGAGAGAGGAAGGGAGGGAGAAAGAGGGAAACAACAGTGTATGGCTGACTCTTGCACAGCCCCTGTTAGGGACCTGGCCTGCAACCCAAGTATGTGTCTTGAGTGGGAATCCAACTGGTGACCTTTGGGTTCACAGCCTGGCACTCAATCCACTGAGCCACATCAGACAGAGCTCTAGGGTTTACACTTTTAAAGAGCTTTAAGGCAGTCTCAACTTGGAAAAGTAACTGAGTTTTGTAAATTTGTGATCATGTAACTGTTATATCAACTGTTCAATTGCATTGTTCTCCTACCTGTTTGAATATAAGAAGGAAGTCAAAAAAGTTCTTATTTAGGCTTTCTTTGAGATGTGGAGCCACTTCCATTCCCACCTGCAGCCAAAAAAGAAAAAGAAGAAAGAAATTACCTTGACTATGGAACAGGCTGCAAATAATATATACAGTATGGTGCCATTTTATAAATTGAAAATGTACACACTGATATAGATACAGGCATGGAGAAGACCAGAAAGTTCATTTTTATTATTTTTTGTTTACCTATCATCTTATTCAATAAGCATACAATTTTCATTAAAAAAACAGAAGCTGTTTTTAATTAAAAAAAGGGGGATTCGCAGTAATCATCTTTGTAATGTCCCAAAGGTAATGAATGTATTTTTGAATAGATGACCAGGAAAACAAATCAAAACAGCACTAGGAGGAATGTACTCTCAAGGTTGTATGTATGATTTTCTCTTCCTCTCTGAAAAATGATAAACACACATGGATTATGGTATATAAAAGAGTTAGCTGGGAGTTCACCGTTGCATTGTTAAAATATATGGATTCATTCTTTACTAGGAAGCAGACAAATTACAATATATTTTAAGAAATTTTACCTAAGATAAGCATGAAGCATAACAATGCTATAATCCACTAGTCTTGTATTCATTGTTTTTAAAAAAAGACTAACACTTCCTGTTGAAAGAATTTGCTAATCAGAGAGAAGTGGCTAGAGGCCTTGGACTAGATGGAAAAATAAAGGTCTGAGCTACAAAGTATCTCAATGTTCCTTAAATTAAGTTCCTCAGATATACCTCAGATACTTGAGGGCTTTAGTGCAAAAACACCTTTGCAAGGAAAGTGCATGGTTTTTTCCAACAGGGTCAGATTTCTGCCACTCACCTCCTCCCTACCCAGAAGCCTGAAGATTATAAATAGTAATGTTTACTATTTATAAATGGTGATGTTTACTATTATCTTCACAGATGGCTATGAAAAATTCCTTTGAGAAGAATTATGAAAGATTCATGGGTTGTTAAATTCTAAGGGCACCTCTATGGCTATTGGAGATGCTTCCAAACAAGACAGAGATTTTAAAAAAGCACTAACAACAAATGTTACATCCAGTTCTACTAGGTTTTGACTCTGTTGTCTTTCATTCCACTCAATCATATCTTAGAAAAAAAAAAAACAATTATCTGTTAGGTAACAACAAAGAAAGGCCCAGTGGACAAGCAGTGGAGATGAGCTAAAAGGACCGTGACTCAGAAGAGTAGTTGTTAAACTTTCCTTTAATAAAGTGTTGAGCTCCCTGTACACCCTGCCCACTCACTGCTTTTTTTTTCTGTCTGTCCCTTCTCATTTAGCCAAATGAACAGCTTGGAAACCTGCTGGGTCTGAAAGATTTCTACCCAGAGGAGCAAGGATAGTTGTTCATGATTTTCATCTGCTGCTTTTGTCTGCCTGGCATTCATTCTCAGTTTTTATCTGTGGAAAATCAAACTTTTCTCTTGGATCACACTTGTGATGGGTTGGACCCAGCCCACCCTGAGTTCCAGGGATGGGCATATGACCTAGATTGGGTCTGTAAGCATATTTTGTCCTATGACCACAGTGACTGGTCCATCAATATACAATATACATCAATATACTGTCTTGTGACCCAAGACAGTATATGGCAATTCAGCCAGGAAACCCTGACTGGAACTACTAGGGAAAGGGGACTCTCATTCTACTGGGGTTCCTACACTGAAAAAATGAAAGTCTGGAGCTGCTGTGGGCCACTGTATAGAAAAAGCATGGCTCAGAATGAAGTCAATTCAGAGGAAAGTAGAGCTGAGTGATGATGAAAAGGATGATTCTTGACAATACTCTGAAGCCCTGGATCTAGCCACGACTACATTATTCTCTGACTCTTCAGAGCCAATCTCCCTTTTTGCTTTAAGTAGTACAAATTGGGTTTTTGCCACTTGAAAACCTTAAGAATTCTTACTAATGCACAGATTGTCTTATTCTTTTTAGTAACTACCCCAAAAAATTTTAGTAACTACCCAATCAGGGGAATTAATGCACTGCCTGGACTGACAAAATGATTTCAACAGATACAGTATACTTCATCACCAGTCTTCCTGGGATGGTTCTGCTAGCTCACCTTAATGTCACTAAGTTTTCAAGGTGCAGCTGCCAATTAAAGGTACTTTATATGAAACAAGTATTATCTCTTTCCTAACGTACATAGCTTTCTTAAAACTTTAAAACCAAACAGGTTTGCAAGGAATAGGTATTTCTCCTCTTTCTGACTTCTCTTTAAAAAACAAAAACATATTCATAAGACATGAAGTAATTCTAAATCTTCATTGCTCTGTTATTCAAATAATGTTAAGATAAGTTCAAAGCTCTTGCTACAGTTTACAAGGGGAAGGGCAGCAATGTGAGGATATGCAACCAATAAAGGTATCCTGGCACAGTACACCCAGCAAACACTGCTTCTAAAGGAATATTTAAGCTTTGGTATAGTCCAAAGTTGTGCTATCAGAAACATCCCCAATATTCCTCTGTGAAAAATTCACCTCAAGTTTCAAGCAGATGGCAATGCATATACATTTGGCTTGTTGCAAAAGTGGAACAGGTTGCCCTGAAATGGAAGGCATTTTCTTTCATTCTCAATATCAAGAAGCAGAGCTATGAAAGTGTCCTTCACAAGGATGTCTGCTACTTACTCTGAGGGTAATGACTGATTTATGACACTTGAGACTGTAACAGGGTGCAGCCAAGAGGGGAGCCCCAAATAGGGATTTGTAATGGGATCCAGAACTCAAGGTGTCCAGGAAATATTAGAAAAATATATAGGATGTTCTCATGCCCCGACAAAGCTGAGCTGGGGGATGGGACACATGGAGCAGGACCATTGGGAGCTGTGCTGTATTGCAACAGCTTTGAAGGTAACCTCTGGGATGGTCATTCAACATATCTATAACTTTTTTTTTTAATTAAATTTTATTTTAATTGTTGTTCTTATACAGTCTTCTGTTTTCTACTCCCATCCCGTCCCTCCGCCCCAGCCCTCCCCAGCTCCCTTCCATTTCCACCCCCCCCCAGCTTTTGTCCATATGTCTTTCATACTTGTTGCTCTATCTATAACTTTTAACTGGTTTCATAGATATGTTAAATAGCTGTGCCCATGCTTTGAGCCAGGGGAATGGAAGTGACTTCCACCCAAGATGTAACTGGGAGGCAGCTCCCTCTGGTTACAGCACCTGCATGAGAGCTTGGAGAAGACTGGTTCCATGCCATGGGCCCACACCTGCCCAGACATATGATGGCAGCCCAGTAAAGCTGGAAGAATACAGGAATGCTGGCAGGTATAACTGATTGTAGGAGAAGTTGGAAATGGGGCTGCAGAGGAAGATTGGTGTAGGGAGTTAAACCCAGGCGTGGCAGCTGTATGAGGGGAGAACCGTGTGGCTTTGACAGAGTGGGGACCCCACATCTTTGGGGTGCTCCTTTTTGCCATGAGGCTTAGGAAGCAGGAGAGACTTTGCCTGGAAGAAAAGGGGTGAAAGGACTCTTGCTGGTGGACCATGAGAAGGTGCCACATGGCTTTAGATTAACTGGAGAGCGTGGTCACGACACAGCTGATGGTGCCAGGAGCCCAAATCATGGACTACTACTTCCTTCCCTGAGATACCCCAGACTGGGCAGAGGGAAAAGGAAGGACTGTGTGCATCTGTGGGTATTCTAAAAGACTTTAGTATTTTAATGAAGACATTAAGTCACTACTCTAAGTCTGTATAGCCTTTAAATAAATATTTTCTTTACTTTTCACAAATCTCTGGCATTGAGAGATGTCTTTCCTCTGCCGGCGGGCATAGTGAACCTAGTTGGGGGTCCTTTTGGTAATAGTATATCATACACCCTCCTTGGGTCTGTTCTGTAACAAAACTAGAGAACTTCTGTCATATGATGGATGTTAGATCAAAGAAGTCAATCAAAGGCTACTGTTTCTCACCTCCTGATTAAAAAATATAAATAATTACTAGTGGGGTATGGGGATCTATGTAGCTTTGTTTTCAAGGAGACTAGGGTTCATCAAGACCCAACAAAAGGGGCAATAAGTCCTCTTTAAAGCTGAATGGTGCTGATGGAAAAGGCAAGGAGTACTCCCACTGAAAGCTGACAGAGCAAAGGCCCCCATGATTTGAAGAAAAATAACTGTAAAATGGGTTGTATTTTTCATAAATGAAAAAAAATAATTTTAAGTAGAAATGTCATGCTGCATTAAAGGAAAAAGAGGCTAAGTGATTTACCATCTGGACCACCTTGTCCATTAGAGCAGTGCCAAAGATAGGCATGCAGCCTCTTCAGCCAGGCTCTGCAGACCCTAACACCTGTCATCACAGGGAGGTCTCCCTGCCAAATAGCCCTCACTAACTCACACTCTGAGTCAGCTCTTGAATATGAGGACAGAAAAGCTAATGTAACAATCAAATTCAAGACAAAGGAAAAGCATGTTTCAAGTCAACGAAAAGTAACCCATAAGCTCAGAGGCCTGGGGAGCCTCCTTCTCAGCAAGAACAGAGAAACAATTAATTCTGAAAACTAGTTCATTTGTAAGAGGATGATCTTAAATGTCCCCTAATTAGAGTTACAGTAAGTGGGTCTAGTTAAAAATTAATTTTTAAGAGAAAATCCTACAGCTCTGTTCTCTGTGGAAGAACCACACTCTAAAATTAGCAGCTAGTAAAGTCCTTCTTTCAAAAACTTAAGTCAGCATTTAAGGAGACAGGATACTGCCACATTTGTGAGCACAGGACTGGATGTGACCTACCCGGCATAGATAGGCCCTGGCAAACACTGACACCAGTGGGTCTCCAATCCCTCGAATCATGCAAGTTAGGCGGGGCAAACATTCTGAGATCCCCCTGTCAGAAACAAAAGATGGCAGGCAGCATTACACCCTATGTGCGAGCTCCCTGTACTTTCTGTTTTTAAAACACAGACAAAGCCAAACTTCCTAAATTTAGGGGGCAAAAAAAAAAAATTGGATTTCAGAAACAAACCAAGGTCAAAGTTTCAGTTTTCTAAGGTTATGTAATAACAGTCTCACTCACAATTCATTCATTGAATGGTTTCTTTCATTTTACCATTTGTCAATGCTGTAGTCTAACCTTCATGTTTTCTGCCGAGGTCACATTTACTAATTTAGCAGTTTTTGTCCCCCAGTTATTTTCTGTGGATGGGTACCCCTGATTTTCTCAATATTCTCACCGTTATCTACAGGGGTGTGCAAAAGGAGGTTTATAGTTATAATACAGATACAATAATAAATAATAGTACAAAAATAAACTCTGTTTTACATTCTCACAATTATAAACCTCCTTTTGCCCAGCCCCAAATAGTCCTATGGTACTGACTTACTGTCCTGTGCCCTGCCCTTCCCCATCACCCGACACCTACAACTCCAGGTTGGCATGAGTATCCCCCATCCGTGGGGACTGTGCTGTATGTATTTCTCCTGTGGCATGGGACTGACTACCTCTGCCTGGGGCATTATGCTTCCCTCAATAGTGAGGCAAAATAACTGTTTCTTCTGTATCGATGTTTTCCCCACAAACGAGCCCTGGCATTCCCAGATCCCAATCAAACACATTTGATACACTAAATTCTAAGCTACTCTATGGAGCACCCTGAATCAGCCATAGCATTGAGGAGTTTATTACCTACACGCCACCCAACAAGACTCAGCATCCCACCCCCCCTGCTCTGCAGAAAGAAGCTCTGGTTTCCCCAGGCTCTGTAAACTACTCTCAAAACAATGTCTGTAGTGACAGAGGGTAGTCTGGGGTTCAAGAGCAAAGGCTTTTGTATCTGACATTGTTATCTTCATCACCATCTTAGACAGCAGCAGTAAGAGTCCAGGCCACTGCCTGCCAGGATTGGCTCTTAGTGTGGTGTGAGCAGCTCAACAGACCTTCCCAGACCTCTTCTTAAGATCTCATTCACAGACAAGGAGGCTGAGGGTCAGAGAAGCTAAACAACTTGCTCAAGAGCACATGGTTAACAATGGCAGATCCAGGATTCAAATCCAGCTGAGCTGATCTCCTATGAGCTATTTAATCAACCTCTCCTAGCTTGAGTTTATTTAACAGTAAGATGAGGATTAAAATGGTATCTCTACTTCATTAGGTTTTCATGTGGATTAAATAAGAAAATGCATGGAAAATCTGCTACTAAGTACCCAGCTACTAAGTAACAGCTACTATTATTACATTGCCATTAGTGTGTGTGGGGTGGGGGACAAACTGATTTTTTGTAAGTGCTATGGTTCTGGACATTTCAGAAGAAAGAGCCTTACGTTTTAGACAGGAACTTGTTACACTTCAGAATGGACGCTTCCACATAACTACAAAAACATTCCGTTAAGAAAAGACATTTTCCAGAAGGCTTGTTTGCTAGGGGAAAAAAACTAAACTCTTTTTTTAAAGCATTTTTTTTATTGTTGTTCAAGTACAGTTGTCTGTCTTTTCCTAAAAAACTAAACTCTTCCTGAATAGAACTAGGTATGTCTTCAGAAGACGGAACCATGATGGCTCTCAACAACCCGGAGAATTAAGTTAGCTAGTGGCTTGTGGTTTCTACATTTGGCTTTCAAGGTTTTATATCTTTTTAAAATAAAATTTGGAAAATGTTACAAGCTGGCTCATGGTTGCATGCTGAAATCCAAAGTAGTTTTTGTGCCTTTCCAATCAAGACTTATGGGGAAAAAATGAACTTCAGATAACTAAGACTTAATTTGCATATAAGTTGAATTCTCTGTTCTTCAATATTGGCATTATGCAGAGAAGCTGGACCCTGTTCCCTTCAAATTCTGGGAACCAGAAAAAACGCATGAAAATGAAGCATTTATATTGAAAGAATCCATGTGGGAATTCCTCACTGGAAACAAAGCCTGGTACATGGTATCATATTTAAAGTAAAAAATTAGAAAAGTGTTAGAAGAAGCAAGAGTCCAAGAACTTTTCTAGAGTGTGGTTGGCCCTGTATTTCCAGGCTGCAACTCTAACAGGATCATATTTTCAACAGGAGTTCGGGGCATCCTATCACATGCCTTCTATTAGCAAGCAGGTAACTCTTTTTTGCCTCTTTAAAATTCTCAGACAATAAAAAAAGGATACAATCTTGGAATGAGTTCCCTGATGGAAGCAATCTTGAAAAACCAATTTAAGCATGTTTCTTTGGCTGTGTCATTTACATTCTCTGGAGAGAAGTCATCTGTAACACAAAAATAATACCCATTAGCCTTCCTAATTCTCAGCATCTATTACAGCTGCTTGAGTCCTGGGCTAGTAAAATGTAGAACAGAAGAAGGGGTGGGGGTGCCTAGTTCTTCCATCCCTTTCCTTCCAAATTTTATTATTAGGAAACAATTGATGACAATGAGAGCTTACACAAGTGCCAGGTGCTATTCAGAGTGTTAAATTTAGTCTGCTCGCTTAATCCCCACAATAGCCCTCTAAAGTATGCACTTTCATTATCACCTTTTTCAAAGCAGAGAAATTTAACAACTTGCCCAAGGCACAGCGCAAGCAAATTTAAGAGCTAGAATTCAACTCAGGCAATCTGGCTGCACAACCTACAGTCTTAGCCACTGCTCTAATATAATTCTTGGTGTACCCACAAGTAACTACAACAATATTGTTGAGAATTCCAGAATCTTTACAAACATAGAACTGTAACATGAAATGTGACTGAAATCTGTGTTCTAACTAGCACATGGGCCAGACTTAAAAGGTAAATCAAGGCACTCAGGTGAGAAAGCAGCCAATATTGGCTCTCAAACCTAAGTCATTTCTGGAAATACTGCCAGTTTCTCCCATTATCTGTTCTCTTCCCCTTCAATGATAGACCTCTCACTTTTTTGCTGGGCAAATGGCCATCCTTGTAGCTAGGTATGGCCATGTGACCAAGTTCTGGTCCTAGGATGTGAACAGAAGGACAATTTCTAGGAAATAGCTTTAAAAGTAGGGACTTGACCTTCTTCACTCTTTTTTCCCTCCTGCTAGCTGGAATGAGGTGTGAAGGCTGGAACCTCCACAACCATCTTGAACCATGAGAGCAACCAGAGAGAAGTCAGGATCCCTGGCACCATGAACTAGTTGTCCCAACAGTACTGACCTTTTCCATTGTTATTTTGAGCTTTCTGGCACTGACACCCAAGCCTAATGTTGAAATACATCTTAATAAGAAATGGAAGCACACAAAAATGAAAAAGCAAAAAAAAAAACAAAAAAAAAAAACAAAAACAGAACTCATCAACATCAAGGCCATTTTATTGAACTCTAGGATGGAAATGACTTCTTCTCTATGATTTCTACACAGATTAGAGCCTGACTGCACCACTGGCTGTGCTCTATACACTTTTAGGATTCAATCAGAAAGGGAAAAGTTAGTTATTTCAGAATACAGCAAATGAATGTTAGCTTCTTGGCTCTCATCTTGTTCAGGGAGTCAGTTTTTGCCCCTGATTCTGCTTTACACTACAATAAAGTGATCAAAACTCTTATGGAATCAGCAAAAGATAAAACTCCAGGTACTTCACTAGCAGAGAACAGTCACTAATACAACTGCTGATATTTTGGAATTGCAATCTCAAGTATTAACCTATTTTTGGATATTCTCACATGCATTATTCATTCCCAAATAATTTTTCCATTTTCAAAGGGAAGGGGAATTACCATCTTCCCTTTCCTGGCTTAAACCTGTGCGGATAACATTTTTTCAAGTTCTAAGAGATCCAGACAAGAAAATATGAAAAACATTCTGAAATTCATTTGCCAATGTCATGTAGAAAATGGAGAGGTGGGATTAATTTCCCTTCACATGACTGAATCATGTGAACTGAAACCCCAAAGCAAAAATAAGTCTCTGAGGTCTTCTAATAAAATCCTTTCCAGTTGTAGAAATGGAGATTCAGTGAAGGGTGTACATACTGACTACAAGCTATATAATAATTGGCATTATCAGCTCAAGAAAAAATTTAGGTAAAGTTTTATGTTATGTAAGACTTTAAAATACTACAGCCAATTAAATATTATATTCCTCTATTTTATTGCTCAAGGCAAATGTTTTGAGAACCAACTGAAGGTAGTGCTCTAGGCTCTGGACAGGTAACAGTGCATAAGACAGACCCTGTCCTCTTGAAGCTTACATTCCAGTAGGGGAAGAAACATAATCAACAGGGAAAAGAATAAGCAAGCAAACAAGGAACTATCCAATAGCAGTCAACATGATAAAAGATATAAAACTAGGTACTAGACAAAAGAGTGACTTCAGTAGGGGGTTGGTTGGAGTCATTAGATAGGGTGGTCAGAGAAGGCTCCTGCAGAGATGGTGTTTGAGCTGAGCCCTGAATGACAAAAAGGAGCTATCCATGCTTTGATCAGGAAGACATGTATTTGCAGGAAGAAGAAACAGCAAGTGCAAAGGTCCTTAAGTAGCTATGACTGATGACATGGACAGAGAATAGGAAATCAAGCCAACATGTCAAGCAAGGAGAGAAGCAGGCACCACAAGCCAGATCATATAGGGCTGTAGCGTTGATGAAGAGTTTGAGAATTTCTCTAAGTATAATGAAAGCTCCCTGAGGAGTTCTGAGCAGAGGGATGACATGACATGATTTATACTTTGGCACTTGGACTGCTATACGGAGAATGAATTCAGAATTTGGAATTTAATTCAGAAGGGACTTCAATATAACAAATGGCAGAGATTTTTCCTTCGAGTTCCCATTTAATTTTCTATGGTACTTCTTTTACTAACTGTGACCTTCTGAGGCTATTTTAGGAGGAGGGAGGAGGCCAATGAGCTGAATTGCCATGTCTCTACAGTAGCAGTGAGAGTTTTCTTTACATCACAGTGCTTACAGGAAGGCAGTGTCATCTTAGCAGGTGCTGAAAGAAGGCTGTATCAGTCAAGGCCCCTGCTTATCCAGATGCAGCCCACATCAGCCATGGGGGAAACTGAAGATTGGAATGCAGCTGATGACAAAAGCCACAAAACAATAAACTTAAGTTATTTCTGCCAAGATGAAAATAAAATTATGGAGTAGATGATCTCTTCACACATGTGCTGGATTAAGAGATATTGGGAAAAACATTACTACATCCAGGAGTATATCCTTTCTATGAGACCAAAGGATGCTGGTATCTTTCTAAACTCCTAGGAGTTAGGCCTTAGTTAAACCTCCTGAAAGCAAAGACTCAGAAATTAAAGTCACTAGTCAGAATTGACTCAAATGGAAAAAATGAGTAATGCCACCAAATTCCTCTCTAAACTTCATTTCTTCAGGCAGAATTCTGCACAGTAGATTTCAAAGGTTTTATTGGCAATTATCGTGAAGACTCACCCCAGAGATTACAAACATTTTTGAGAAAGCTCTGCCTCTATCTCTTTCAAGTTTTGGTGACCAGAAAGCACATGCAATGAAGATTTTAACTAAGAGGGGAGGGGATGAAGAAATTATTTTCAAGAAAACAAAAGCCTGAATGAATGCATTGCTCAAGTTATTAAAAAAAGTTATTTCAGGGAGGAAGAATTTTAGTGATAAAAGTGTTAATAACTTCAGACAAGAACTAGAAGTAAATATGAAAATCTCTTTTTATGTTAAACTTTTAGGTAACTAGTAAGTTATTAGTAATTTTTTCTTACTTGGCTCTAAAATATTTGTATAGTTAGTAAAAACTGGGAGGAAAGAAAATTATTATAGCAGATGCAAACTCAAATGCTTCTGGGGATCAGGCAGGTAATATATTTTTAATCAGTTAGGTACACAACAATATGAAGTAGTAGAAACTATATAAAAAAAATTAACAAAGTACTGTTGTAGCCAAGGAAAACACCTATTTAGGTTTAACTCTGCCTGCAGGCTGAGAGTAAACTACTGCTGGCATTGCACATGGAGGACAAGCTGGCAGGTATAAAATAAAAGCACCTGGACTGGTCAAATCTTTAAGCTGACAGAGAAGGCCTTTCCATTCAGGAGCTCCCTGCCTACCTTCCCAGGCTCACAGCCTCCCAATCTTGAGACATCTAGGACATGGGAGGGACTATTAAAAACATAACACGTGATATGGTGGCAGGGAGGATCTAGAACAGTGCTGTCCAACAGAAATACTGTGTGAGCCCACTCCAAAAGGTAAATCAAAGCAAGGGAAATGTGTACTTGATTATCCCAACTTATCCAAAATACCATTTCAATATATAATCAATATTAAAAAAACTATTAGTGAGATACTTTATGGTCTTTTATTTGCATTAAGTCTCTGAAATCCACTGTATTTTTTAATATTCATAGCACATCTCAGTTTGGACTGGCCAGATATCAGGTGCTCAAGAGCCCCATGTGACCAGTGCCTGCAGGTCCAGCACCTTAGCAAGATGTCAGCAAGGCTGTGGGCAAAAGTCCCTGACTATTTTGCACTGGGTCTGCCCAATTATAATGAGACAAGATGATTTCTAAGAGCTCTACTAGCCCTAAAGGTCTATAGGCCCTGATTCTTTCTGAGAAATAAGTATATCAAACAGTTTAAAAAATATATAGATATGTAGATGGATGAAAGAAATAAAGAATGGATAAATGAATAAATGAATGAAGAGGTCAAATTATGAGTTACCGTTGCTGATGTCATCATCTGGTTAGGAGTAGCAGGTGGTAAAGTGAAGGAGAAACAAACTTACTCTAATGTGTATGGGTAAGAATGATTACTCACAGAAGTCTAGGAACTTGAAAAGAGGGATAAAAGGAAAAGGAAGCTGCTGGTGTGAGTTCCATGTTACTAGACACATCATCACCATTTATATGACAAAAAAAAAATTCATGGAATGCAGATTGGTGCAGCCCTTACTAGACACATCATCACCATTTATATGACAAAAAAAAAATTCATGGAATGCAGATTGGTGCAGCCACTGTGGAAAGCAGTATGGAGATACCTCAAAACATAAAGAATGGATCCACCTTTGGATGCAGCAATCTCTCTTTTGAGAATATATCTAAAGGAACCCAAAAGGCTAATTCAAAAGAATATAAGCACCCCTATGTTTATTGCAGCATTATTTACAATCACCATGATATGGAAACAGCCCAAGTGTTCACCAATAGATAAGTGGATAAAACAACTACAGGACATTTACATAATGGAATACTAATCAGTAAAAAAGAAAAGAAAATTTTACCCACAACAGTGTGGACAGACCTGGAGAACATTATGCTAAGTGAAATAAGCCAGAGAAATACAAATACCATATGATTTCACTCATATTTGGAATCTAACGGACAAGCTGAACTAACACGGAAAATGGAGACAGACTCATAGATGGAGAGGATGACAGCTAGAGGGGGGGAGATTATAAGGTGGAGGGACTGTGCAAAAAGGAAAAGGACTCATGGACATGGACAAGTATGGTCATTGCTGGGGGAGGGAGGTATAAGGGAACTAAATGTTAATAAAAAAACAAAAAAATTAAATTAAAAAAGAAAGAAATTCATAATATACTCCCATTTTAACCTCCTGAGAATTTAAAACTGATTGGCAATAAGCTTAATGCAAACTGGGGCAAAGATTGTAGAGGCAAAGCAAAGCATCTGTTACTGATTTATTTGATGGATTTTTTAAAACAATTTGCTTCTTAGGAAAAACATTAAAATGTCAAGCAGCAAAGGAATTTAAGTTGATGTGGAAGTACAGATGAATCTAAATGCAATACCTTTTCATTCCTGCACATTCAAATTATTTGCCCAAATTCCTAGCTGGGCTCTTTGAAAAACTTTTGATGTTATTAGAAGACAGATGATCAAAAATCTGTAGATGTTTCTTTTACTTTCAGCAAACCAAAAATAAAAAACTTTTATCGGGTCTCAATAAATCCTGATTTCATATAAACTGAATCCTGACTTCAGGGCAGAATAAAACCCTTGCAATAATTATGACATTACCTGGTAAGATGCAGTCACCCACACACATGGAAAAGATGCGGTCATACACGAGATTTCCTGGGAAGGAAAAGATAGTATCATGCTCTTTAGTGTTTAGAAGTAAGCACTAAATAAATCTTTGTTAACTTGGGACACAGACAGCGCCCAGATAAACTTTAACTTGTGGTAATGTGCTGCCACCTACAGGACGAATTTTAAGCCACATTTCTTTGTTTTTGTTTTTAATGAAAGGGATTTTTACTTTCTGTGAGAGGCAGGTAAGTGTTCACTCTCCTCTTTGAGTCAACTGGAACGTATGGTCAAAGCAGTCTCAGATACCTCCATTCTCTAAACAGAGAATGGTGTACATTTTACTCTAGATGAGAGGTTACAAAGGGGCAGCCTATAGGCTGAATCCAGCAGTGATCAATTTTGTTTGGCCCATCACACGATGGCCCACAAGGTGTTTTAATATTTTTTTGAATTATTTGCCAACATGTAATAATTGGGAGAATTCACATGAAAACCCAGATTTCTGCTTCTTCACATGCAATGTGCCAAAAATAGGCCCATATCGCTATAGGATAAAAATCAGCTAGAACAGAATAGCTTCCCTAAAATGGCTTATAACCAGTTTGTCAGTCTCCCACTCCCTACTGTCTCTCATCACCAGCCTGCTTCACTCATTTATGTGATCAGATTGGTGCCCAGAAGCAGCTGAGTACACTGACACATCCCAAGTACCAAAACTGCTGCCTGGCATACAGTTGCAAATACTCAAGTCTGCTATTATAGCTCAAAAGCCACTAAAGACATTATGTAAACAAATGGATATGCTTGTGTTCCAATAAAACTATTTACAAAAACAAAGGGGCAGTCTGGACTTGGTCTACAGACCAACCCCTAACCTAGTACAAAATGCTTTGTGTATTCCATGCATGGTATTTAGAAAATGTCATCAATATTCAAGGGATAAAATTTACAGTTCTATTCATTTTCTTTACCCTCCCAAATCTCCTTTAACATCAAACAAAAGTGTCATGTGGCCCTGGCTGGTGTATCTCAGTGGATTGAGCGTGGGCCTGTGAACCAAAGAATCAGGGTTTGATTCCCAGTCAGGGCACATGCCTGGGTTGCAGGCCAGTTCCCAGCAGGGGACCACGAGAGGCAATCACACATTGGTATCTCTCCCTCTCTCCTTCCCTTTCTTCTAAAGATAAGTAAATAAAAATCTTTAAAAAAGTGTCATGTGTTTCTTTATTCTCTCATAACTCCATCATTCAAGGCAGTAAAGAACCACAAACCTTATCCATACGTAGAAAAAGCCAGGAAAGTTATAAGGAATATTTTTGGTCCAAGAACAGGAGATAAAATGAAATCATCAAGCAATCATCAATAATAGGATTATGGTCAAGAAGCCAACCAAGCTAACAGGAGCCATCTAGGTTCTTTGTCCAGTGTAGACTACTTACACTACATTAACCTAAACACACTTGCTGAAAATGCACACTCAAGGGGACCAGCTCAGAGACTGTGAAAAATAATATTTTAGGAGGTGAAGACTAGGAATATGAATTTTGAGTAACCTGGCTAAGGAATTTTTATATACAATCAAGTATAAGAACCAGTGATTCAGGCAGGAAGCATTTTTTAAAATTTTTTAAATCTATCTTTTTTAAAATTTTTAATTGTTTTAAAGATTTTATTTATTTTTAGAGAGAGGAGAAGGGAAGGAGAAAGACAGTAAGAGAAATATCAATGTGTAGTTGCCTCTCACATGCCCCATACTGGGGACCTGGTCTTTAACCCAGGCATGTGCCCTGACTGAGAGTCAAACTGGAGACCCTTTGGTTCGCAGGTCCGTGCTCAATCCACTGAGCAACACCAGCCAGGGCAATATATTTTCATGATTATGCAATTATAGTTGTCCCATTTTTTTCCTCTTTATTCCCCTCCACCCTGCATCTCCACTCCCACTAGAATCCCCACCCCCACACACACTTAGTTCATGTCCATGGGTCATACGTGTAAGTTCTTTGGCTTCTCTATTTCCCATATTATTAATCTCCCCATCTATTTTGTACCTACCTTTTATGCCTCTTATTTCCTGTACCTTTTCCTCCATTCTCCCTCATTGCCCTCCCCACTGACAGCCACTCATGTGATCTACATTCCTGTGATTCTGTTCCTCTTTTAGCTGTCTACAGAGTTTTGTTTTTGTTTTAGGTTAAGTTGTTGATAGTTGTGAGTTTGTTGTCATTTTACTGTTCATATTTTTGATCATCTTCTTTTTCTTAGATAAATTCCTTTAACACTTCATATAATAAGGGCTGGGTGATGATGAACTCCTCTAACTTGACTTTATCTGGGAAGCACTTTATCTGCCCTTCCATTCTAAAAGATAACTTTGGTAGATAATATTGGATGCAAGTCCTTGCTTTTCAGGACTTGGAATACTTCTTTCCAGCCCCTTCTTGCCTGCAAGGTTTCTTTTGAGAAATCAGCTGATTGTCTCATGGGAACTCCTTTGTAGGTAACTGTCTCCTTTTCTCTTGCTGCTTTTAAGATTCTCTCCTTATCTTTAATCCTGGCTAATGTAATTATGATGTGCCTTGGTGTGTTCCTCCTTAGGTCCAACTTCTTTGGGACTCTCGGAGCTTCCTGGGCTTCCTAAGAGTCTATTTCCTTTGCCAGATTGGGGAAGTTTTCCTTCATTATTTTTTCAAGTAACTCTTCAATTTCTTTGTCTTCCTCATCTCCTTCTGGCACCCCTCTGATTCGGATGTTGGAATGTATAAAGATGTCCTGGAGGTTCCTAAGCCTCTCCTCATTTTTTGAATTCTTGTTTCATCATTCTGTTCTAGTTGAATGTTTCTTACTTTCTTCTACTCCAAATCGTTGATTAGAGTCCTGTTTTCCTTCCCATCACTGTTGATTCCCTGCACATTCCCCTTCATGTCACTTTGCAGAGCCTTCACTTCTTCCTCTATTTTGCAACCACACTCAACCATTTCCGTTAGCATCTGGATTACCAGTGTTTTGAACTCTGCATCTGATACACTATCTCTTTATCGTTGAGTTCTATTTTTGGAGCTTTGATCCATACATTCATTTGGGTCATATTTTTGTTGTTGTTGTTTCTGTGCACCTGTTACAAAGTAAGGGGTGGAGCCCTGTACTCATCAGGGTGAAGCAACCCACGTAGCTGCACTGCGATAATGTATGTGGGGGAGGGGTCTGAGAGGGAATGATGTCACTTGCTTGGTTCTGGCTGGCTTTCACCACTTCTCCCGCTACCCACAGCAAATTTGGCCCTTCTGATGCTGATTCATAGGTGAGTGAGTTTGTGTATGTTCTAGGATCCTGTGGGTCTCTGCAATGAACTCTCTTGTGAGGCCAGGAGTTTCTCCTGCTACTGCAACCCCCCACAGATTTTTACTGCCAGAAGTTTTGAGGCTTTATTTCCCAGGGCTGGAACCCTGGGTTGTCCAGCCTGTCTTGCTCCCCAGTTGTTCCTCCTGGCTTATCTGCATGCAAATGTGGGAGCACTGCCTCCGCCAGCTGCTGCCTTACCAGTCCACCACCAACCACTTCACCTGCCCTGTCCTCCAGCCACCACCTTGCCACATCTCCTCTCCAACCCAGTCACCCATCTCCGCACCTCCTACCAGTCTGGGTGAATGTTTCTTCTTTAACTCCTTGGTTGTCAGACTTCCATCCAGTTTGATTTTCTGGAAGTTCTGGTTATTTTTTATTTTTAAATGTGTTGTTGTCCTTCTTTTGGTTGTACAAAGAGGCAAAGTGTATCTATCTACGCCTCCATCTTGACCAGAAGTCCCATTTTTAATTTTAAAACTTACCTTGGATATGGCAATCTCTGAAAACATTAACAAGTCTTCTTCCTTTTAAAGAAGTGATTCTCAAACTTGGCTGAACATTTAGAGTACCTGGGGCATCTGAAAATATGCTGATGCCTGTGTCTATCCTCAGAGAATCTGATATAAATGGTCTGGGGTACAGGTTATGATTAGGAATGTTATTAAGGCTCCCCAGGTATGCAGCCAAGGATGAGAGCCACTGTTCCAAACCACTGCTTCATTTTAGACGTTTCCAGGAAGGCTCAGAGAACACACTCCAGGTCTCAAAACAACCTGCCTTTGTCCTGCTGGCAGGAAGTGTTTGGTTACCTGTGGTCATGGGCTCTCCGTGGCAGCCACTTCTGGTGCAATAAGAGGCTGTCTCTGTGACAACCAAAGAACCAGGCACTGGGACTGCTTATTTTACCTTGGGACATCACAGTTAGCCACAGTGGGCAGCTGCTTAAATTCTCACCTCCTAGGCCATACAGACCAGTCTTAAGAGTATGAAATGCCTTTACTTCCTTCACAAAAAAGCTTGCTACCTCTCTAAGACCACAAAAAGTGTTATATTTAATCTTCATACTCTACAGGGATTTTAACAGCAAAATCACTTTGGCCAAACAGTTTTGGTAAATTTTTTTTTCTTTTATTAAGCCAGTGGACAAACTACTTTGAGAAATAATACCCAATCCTAGATTTATTTCCTTTCTTGATCCATTTTCTAATAAACCAAAAACCCTAAAATACCTAAATAATGACAATGATACTAGCTAATATTTTCTGAGCACTTAGTTTGTGGCAAGCACTGTTCAAAGTTGTTTACACTGATCCTGACAGCAAGCAATTACAAGAAGAAAAACATTATATGCATTCTCTCATCTAATTCTCTCCAGAAAATCCATGAGGCAGGGATGTATCACGCCCATTTTATAGGGGAAGAAACCAAGGCTTACCTTTGGAGACAAGGCAAGGAATGCAGTCAGATTCAAGCCTAGCTCTGTGTTCAGGGCCTCTGTGAGAGCCTTCCTTGTGCCTTCATGCTGCCGATGCCTGGGCTGTGTCCCATATCCCCACCCAGAGCAATTCTCCAGCCCCAACTAGTCTTGTCCACCACCACAGAACACCTGTGTACTGTCAAGCACCTCCTTGGGGAGCAGATGCATGAGATGGACCTCAGCACTCTGAGTTCCCATCCAAACACGGCAGAGTCCACCCATTTTTTAAAAGGTAAAAACAGCTCAGTAGCCCCAAAGCAAAACAGAGTCTCCTTGAGCACCTGCAAGCTCAGGCTGCCCTACCATCCTGAGAAATAACATTCACCACAGATCCAGACATCGGCACCACTGGTAACGTCATTGGAAGTGGAGCAGAAGGAGAAAAGTGCTGAAGACAGATACTATTTCAAATGGGTAAAACATTCGCATGGTCCAAAATTCCCAAAGGCAACAGAAGGTGTTGACCAGTTTCTCTCTCAGCCTGTCCCAATCACCTCACTGCTCCCACCATCCTCTATGGGGTCCCACTTTTATTTATTTCTTGGGTGTACTTCTGATACTTCTTTAGACAAATACAAGGGAATATGCACAAAAACAGAACATTCTCTATAGCTGTTCTGCATCTTAATGTTTTCATATGATGATACAGCCTGGAGATCTTTTCAACTCAAAACGCAGAGCATACCCTCAGTCTGAGAGGCCTCCTACTTCTCCAATGTATAGACATCCCCTATTGATGAATAACTGGGTTGTTTCCCATCTTCTGTTGCTATACACTGGGATGAATTCCCAGAGGTGAAATTAGCATTTATAATTTTCACAGAGAGCAAAATCTCTTCATGAGCCAAGTACAACAAAATCAAAATGGGTGGTTTGACTGCAAAGAGAACTTACTACCCTTGTGACCTTGGGCTACGTATTTTTCTGTGCCTCAGATTCTTCACCTGTGAGATGGGGTAATTCCAGACCCTGCCTCACAGGGATGTTGTAAAGACAATGTGACTCAGAATTTCTAAAGCACCTAAAAAAAGAGTCAGGCCAAAGGATATTATTTGTTGAGGGTTTACCTCCGCCAGTACTATCAACTTCTAGTCTACCTATGACAGCAGACATCTGCACTGCATCCGGCTTGTTGAGGTCTGGGACTGGAATACCGCCAGCAGCGGATGGCAGGATGGCAGCCCAAAATTCTCACAAGGTCAACGTCTGGATCTGACCAGGCTCATCAATTAGAAACTGGATCTCACTGGCATCCCTCAGCTTATCTAACAAGGATGCTGACTCATGCAAAAGAAACTTGCAGGAGGCTAGTGCGGGGAACCAGATGGCCAACGTGTTAATTCACCAGGACAAGTATAACTGTCAGGAAGATCAGACAGAGCCACCGACTTGTCTCCCTGGCTAATGCCCTCACCCTGTGCTCACCCTGTGAAGACAGTTATGTATGAGGACAAGTGGAGGCCAAAAGAGTGTATGATTTGATATTTATTGGGATAGCCTAATGTACTCATACATTCTGGATCATTACCCCCATCTCCACCACTGTGCTGGGTCCACACCACCCTCATTTTCTAGCTGAAGTGCTACAATGGCCTCATCATTGGGCTCCCTACCCCTTGCTCTACAGTCTAGTCTCAACACAGCAGCCAGAGGGAGATCAACAGAACTCAAAGCGGATGGCACCCCTGCTCTGTTTAACATTCCTGTAGCTCCTCATGTCCTCAGGTTTAAAGCTCAAGTCCTTCCAATGGCCTCCAAGGCCCACCTGCATCTCTTGCCATGTTAGCTCCTGCCCTTCCTTATTGCTCACCTTACTCCAGACACCCTGGCCTCTCAGCTCTTCAAAACTTCCAGCCATGCGCCCACCCCAGGATCTTTACATTAGCTGTTCCTTGGCATAACTTGGCCCCGTACTTTTACCCAATAAAACATGTGGTTCCAGCCCTGGCTGGTGTAGCTCAGTGGACTGAGTGCGGGCCTGCAAACCAAAGGATCGAGGTTCGATTCCCAGTCAGGGCACATGCCTGGGTTGCAGGCCAGTTCCCTGCAGGGAACACACGAGAGGCAAGCACATACTGATATTTCTCTCCCTCTCTCCTTCCCTTCCCCTCTAAAAGATAAATAAATAAAATCTAAAAAAATAAAAATAAATAAAAACATGTGGTTCCTCTCTCCCCTCCTTCAACTATTTACACACATATCAATTTTTTTAGTGAGGCCTTTTCCAACCATCCTACTTAAAAGTATAGCCTCCCTACCCCTTGCCCATTCCCTCATTCCCCTAACCCTATTCTCATTTTTTTTTTTTTTACTCCACAGCACTGACTGTCATCTACTATACAACTGGGTTTACGTACTTGTTCTGTAAATACTCTTTTACTAGCACATAAGTCCACAAAGGCAGGGATTTTTGTCTCTTATTTTCTGAGACATCCTCAGTGCCCAGCAGTTCCTAACACCACCTCTCTGGGTCATTTGAACCTGAGAGATCCTACTTTTGATCTGGGGTATCACTTCTTTTAGGCCAGTTAGCTTCCATTCCTCTTTCTTCAGGCAACAGCCTAATCCAGGCCTGAATAATCTGCCCATTTCATTCCCCAGATAACACAAACTGCTCAGGAACTGATATGTGATCCAATTCAAGCCAATGAGATGGAATTCTGGGACTTTTGTTGGAATTTTATTTGCTTGGAATTGTTGGAATTTTGTTGGACTATATTTGCTTAGAAAAATAAAGTTCTTTCCTTGTCCTAGGACTACTAGCAGTTAACAGAAGTGAGGGTACCTTGTAGAGTATGAGAACAAAGCCAACTCAATAAAAAGTACTAGAAAAAGTCATGATCCTGAAGACAATGTTTGAGTTCCTAAATCCAGCTGTACCTGAAGCTAGAAACTACCCTAGGATTTTTCAAACTAAGCCAATAAATACCATACTTTGCCAAGATCAGTATGAGTCAGGTTTTCTATCACTTGGTTTAACTAAGTGCCTCAGGTGCCTTGTCTGCTATAAAACTAAATGGTGCCTCATCTGCTGGAAAACTAAACATTAGACACATTAGATCTTTTGATGAGTTATAAACAAGACTTGCGGAGCTAGGAGACCACTGGTCCTTCCTTGGTAAGGCAGTGAATGTCTGTTCTGACTGCCCACGTGTTCAGTTCTCAGAAGGCAACTGTTTGCTTGTTCTTATGGGGCACCTCATTGCTCAACATCATGTATCGCCTAAAAGGCTGTATGGTTTGGGCAAACTGCTAATGGCATGATGCTATGAACAGTAACCACTGCCAAGAAGCACAACGGTCTCTTGTTTCTGCAGAGGGGGTTCAGGTCACTCTCTTTAGTCCAGACCTCTCTGCTGGCCTCCCACAAATCATTCTGCCTGAGGGGTGGCACACAGGACAAGGAACAGTCGCAATAATGTGAGAAAAGCTTGTAAGAGCTGCAGCCATCATCCAGGTGTGAGAGGACTGTGGCCTGGACTAAGGTTTTTCTCTGAAGACAGAAAAAATGGAATACTGGGGAGATTTAGGAAGCTGAATTGAAGAACTTAGGACTGGATGTGGGGCACAGGGGAGAAGACTCTCAGATTTTCAGCTTGGGCAACAAGATACATAGTGCTGCCATTTCCCCAGACAGAAAACCACTGAGGACCAAGAAAAGACTAGGAAGAAATTCTGAGTTCAGCTCCAACAAAGTGACGCCATGAGATGGCGATGGACTGCCGCTGATCTAGACAGGCTGCATGCTGGCCCCACTTCCCTCACTTTCTTTAGTAGCCTATCAGAAGGTTAGAAAACATAATTTAAAATTCTTTCCATAACAGTACCCTTGTTAAATAGTGAGAGTTTGGGGGGGTCTCCCTCATGATTTGCCTATACTTAAACCACAACAGAACCTAATTTAAAGCAACTCCACCACCAACTTCTAGCCCCCCAAAATCTATTTCCTAGATCTAAAATAAATATGACTAGTACTTAGTACTTACCAAATGTATCAAGTATGTCAGTGATGAGGACAAATTTGCTTGGGTAGAACTGAATAACACTTGTGTCTGAAAGAAGCTTTGAACACTAAAAAAGAGAAGAGAAAAGAATATTCATTCTGTTGTGTCTCACTTGGTTAGAACACTCAAGGCCTGGAAAATTAACAATTTCTACAAACAAGTGCAGGTGCTTACCACATTTCAAGCCCTTGCTAGACATTGGAAATACAATGATAAGCAAAACCACTGCGTTTTTGACAATGACAGTGAGACTCTGCTCACAACAGAGCCTCTTAAGGAAAGACACTACCACCTTCCTCCAGTAAACCTAAAGGACTGAGAGAGCTCATCCAAAAGGGTCTCTGCTCATATACCAAACTAGGGTCAGCACTCGAGGTCAGCAAAGGAAGTCAATGACACCCCTCCCACAAATGCCTTTACAGATGATTCTCATCTTTGTTCCAGCTGCTTTTCAGCATGGCTACCTCTGGTTTATTTCAGGATGGTCTCAATTCTTAATCATTCTTTTCTGTGAAATGACCCCCTAAGGATTTTCCAGGATTTCTTAAAACTAGCATCTACCATTTACACTCAATCCCAAACATCCCTCTAAAAGAAACATGACAAGCTTCAGCGACTTCATGTTTCTCTGGACTATGGTCTTCAACACTGCCAGCATCTGGGTTCCACAGAGACTTGCTCAACCGCCACACTATCACTCAAGCTAAGGGAGCGCTGAAATGTTCAGGACTCTTAACAGAAAACTGCAGTCATACAACTTGGCCTTAAATGCCTGCGATTAAGTCATCACTTATGCCCTGGCTGATGTGGCTCAGTGGACTGAGCACTGGCCTGAGAACCAAAAAATCACAGGTTCGATTCCTGGTCAGGGTACGTGCCTGGGTTGCAGGTCAGGTCCCCAGTTGGAGGCACATAAGAGGCAACTATATCTCTCACACATCTATGTTTCTCTCCCTTTCTTTCTCCCTTTCCCTCTCTCTAAAGATAAAAAATTAAACAAAAGGCATCATTTATAATCAGAAACAAAACAAAAACAAACAAGAAAAATGATTTCTAAAGAGCTAAATTTAGTGCCCCAAAGTATTTACAAATTCAAAATTCAGCATAAAGAACTAAAGAAACTTACCCTATTTTATTATTCCAATGGTTGACCCTCAGAGAGAAAAATGTCACTTAAAAATATTTGGGCATTTAATATGCATTTCCAACCTACAGACAATGGTTACAAGTTCATCCTATCAAGAAGTAGCCTGTCATGCCCTAGCTGATGTGGCTCAGTGGATTGAATGTGGGTCTGCGAACCAAAGGGTTGCTGGTTCAATTCCCAGTCAGGGCACATGCCTAGGTTATGGGCCAAGTTCCCCAGTAGGGGGCACACGAGAGGCAACCACACATTAATGTTTCTCTCCCTCTCTTTTTCCCACTCTTCCCCTCTGTCTAAAAATAAATAAATAAATAAAACCTTTTAAAAAAAAAAGAAGTTTTCATCTGTTCTCACTTTGTTACCCAATATCTAAATTGTTACATTCACCAAGTTTCTCCCAGCACTACATGCTTAAAAGTAAGTAACGTGTCTAATTTGTAAAACATCCTCTTATAGCTCAAATATTATTTGGGGGAGGCGGCGGAGGGAAATGTAAGCTGTTAAAACAATGGTGTAGACACCAAACATGGCATTTGCACAACTCTTTTTTCTGATGCCCTGCTTTGTGTTTTATCATGTCCTTTGTGAGTGCTCCAATCCAACTTAAACGACTACCCCATGAAATTTCAGGGCTTGGAAAATGCAAACAACTCTGAGTCTTAGAGACTGCTTATAATACACAACTCTTGGTTCCTAGGGATGTCACATCTCCCAAGAAGAGGCCTTGCAGATAAATTGGTGCCCACTCGGGAGGTGAGAGAAAGAGAATTCAAACAGAAGATTTCAAATTAAACACAGCTGGGGCTTCCCACCATCTATGCATTGATTTTTCTCCTAACCTGGTAACACAGAACATATATTTTATAAAATATAACAGGAAGCAGAGCTTTTTTAAAATCCAAAGTTAAAGTCATAATAATGTTATAAATTGAAGTTAACTTTTTAAATCACAATTTTGAAGATTCCTCAAGATTTTAAAGCTTTGGTGCAGTTTCAGAACCCCAGGGTATGTATTAAAAATACAGATTCTCTGCTCCATGCTAAACCTACTTTTCAAATCCTCCAGGGAGGCACCAGGAAATCAGTCTTTTTAACAAGAGCTCTAGGACATCCACTTCACAGGACATTCACAATGTGCAGCTGACTCTGAATGGACTAAGCATTCTACAAGCCAGTGTTTGGAATCATCTGGGGAGCTTTTGAAAATAATGGTGCCTGTGTCCCACTCCCAGAGATCTGATAAAGCTGGTTATGGGTATTAGTGTAGACTCAGGAGATTTTAAAGCCCCCACATGATTCTAACATCCTGCGGAGGCTGAGAACCACTGTTACAAACATTACCTGAAGTACTAATCAATTACTCTGCCTGAAATACTTGCTATCAAATTTATTAATGCTGCTAGAAAAATATTAAAAAGGTATTTTCCATTTGTTTCCAATTAGCAACACTCTAATCTAAAGGAACACTAGGAGTTTCTAATTATCAGGATTTTTAAAAAGTTGATTAACCAAAGCAAATGGAGGAACCAGATGAAATGATCAGAGAACAGTTACCACCCAGAATACATAAAAAAAAATCCTAAAAGTCAACATGAAAAATACAAATAACATAATTAAAAATGAGCAAACAGAATTGACAAAAGGCATTTCACAGAAAAGGAAATCCCAATTGTTGGTAAACATGTGAAAATATGATCAATATTATTATAATCAGGGAATAGCAAATTAAAACCACTATAAAATAGGATTTTATCACCTCCTAATTTGAAAATGAAGACAGAAAGTCTGCTCATACCAAATGTGGAGAGATGCTGAATAGCATGGACTCATACTGCCACTGCTACTGCAAGCATGTCAACTGGCACAGCTACTTTGGAAAATAACAGTATTGCACACACCCTGCACCAAGCAACTCCTCTCTGAGGTATGGACCATCATCAGAGAAAGGCCAGCAGACATGTCCAAGGGTGTTCACCGTAATACTATTCATAATAATGAAAAAAGAAAAAGCAAAAATGAGATGCCCATTGACAAAATGAATGACACATAATTTATACACCAGTAGACTCACTATTGTTAAGATGGCAAATCTCTCTAAATGACCTATAGGGTCAACACAATCCCTATCAAAATCCCAGAAGGTTTGTTTGTTTGGGGTGGTGGGAAGAAATTGACAAGTGATTCCGAAAATCATATAGAAATGCAAAGCACCAAGAAGAGTCAAAACAGCTTTGAAAAAAGAAGAACAAAGTGAAAAGACTTATACTACCCAGTTTCAAAACTTACCATAAAACTATAGTACTCAAGACAATGTGGTACTGACATAAGGGAAGACTTACAGATCTGTGGAACATAACTTGAGTCCAGAAATAAACCCTTACGTTTACAGTCAGTTGACTTTTGACAAAGTTGCCAAGATAATTCAATAGGGAAAAGATAGTCTTTCTAACAAATGATGCTGAGACAACTGACCATCCACATCCAAAAAAATAAATTTATGTTCTTATACCATACACAAAAATTAATTCAAAATGGACCACAAACCTAGACATAAGAGCTAAAACTATAAAACTTCAACCATGAGCCAAAAGAGAGACAATTAACTGAACTTCATTAAAATTAAAAATGTCTACACTTCAAAAGACACCACTATGAAAATCAAAAGACAGGCCACATACTAGACAAAAATACTTTTAGAGCATATATTTGATAAAGAATTTGAATCAAGAATATATAAAGAATTATTACTATTCAAAAAGAAGATAAACAACCTGATTTTAAAAATGGGCAAGCCTTGAATAGACATTTCACTAAAGGAAGATATAAAAATGGCCAATAGGCACATGAAAAGATATTCAACATTATTAGTTAGCAGGGAAATCACAAATTAAAACCACAATGAGCCCTGGGTTGGAGCATCATCCCATGCACCAGAGGTTGTAGGTTTGATTCCAGGTCAGTGCAAATGCCTAGGCTGTGGATTTGATCCCCAGGTAGAGTACATACAGGAGACAACAGATTAATGTTTCTCTCTCACATCAGTCTGTCTTTCTCTCTCTACCGCCCCCTCCACCTCTTCTCTCTCTAAAATCAATGAAGACATGTCTTTGGGTGAGGATTAAAAACAAAACACAATAAGATGCCAGTCCAAACCCACGAGGATGGCTATAATCAAAAAGACAGACAATGACTGTTTTAAGAGCTAGAACGTCCACACACTGCTGGTAGGAATACAAGTGGTGCAGCCTTTTTGGAAAGCAGGTTGGCCATTTCTCAAAAAGTTAAACAATAAACATATCATATGACTCAGCAATTCCTCTCCTAGGAATCTACTCAAGAGAAATGAAAACACATGTCCACACAAAGACTTGTATGCAAATGTTCACAGTAGCATTACTTGTAAGAGCCAGAATGGAAACAGTCTAAATGTGCATCAATTCATTAATGGGTAAGTAACACGTGGTTATCCATACACTGGAATACCAGTCAGCAGTAAAATAGTATAAAGTACTGGCACAATGACACAGAGGAATCTCAAAAACATTACGCTAAGGAAAGAAGAAGATGCAAATGATTACATGTTGAATGATCCCATATACATGAAATGTCTAGAAAATGAAAATTTAGAGCATCAAAAGCAGATTAGTGGTTTTCTGGGGCCAGAAGTGACAGCAAGGTTTAATTGCAAACATGCCTGAGGGAATCTGAAGGGGAAGGTAATGAAAGTGTTCTAACAGTGGATTGTGTAATAGTTTCATAACTCTGTAAATTCACTAAAAATCACTGAATTGCACACTTATGATGGCGGATTTTAGGATATGTAAAATATATCTCAATAAAGCTACAAAAACAGAAACCCTACTACAGAGCAAATAAAGTGAACTGGTCCCATTTCTCCACGCTCTGCAACTTGACTATCTTTATTAAATAAAGTAGTCCTTAAAGTATTGAAAGTAAGACAGTTACAATTAGTCAGGCGTGGAATTAACCAAACTTGTCCACAGTTCTTTTCTTTGAGAAGACACCAATCAAATCTCCTCCAGCTGTAAAGTTCAGAAGTCACAGTTCTGTATTGCAATACTCTATGTAGAGATGCTGCCAATAAAAATATCCTGAAGAAGCAATCGTTAGTTTAGATTATTTTCCCACTTGAGACCCTCAGCAAGCAACCCCATATGGCGTGCATCCATATGAGAAGACCCTTCTTCATGGGCATTTACTCTGAAAACCAACAGTGATAGAAGGGCTTGGTCATGAAATACACAAAAAATAGCACCTGCTATATAAAGTGCCATCTTAACAGATTTCAAGCACCCACTGCAAAGTCTCCCATGCTCTCCAAACCCTCTCTCCAAAGTAAAAAATGAGAAAACAAATGTCACATTGCCATGACATTAAACAAAAATGGGATTTGTCCTTTTGAACTAAAATGGTTATTTGGAAATTCTTTGTTAACTGTGCTGTGAAAATCATAATGCATGCATTATTTTTTTGTGTATTTCTAAGCATGGTTTGCCAAGACAGGATGATCTTAAGGGTCAAGAAACAAAATAAGCTGTTTTCCTTACAAAACTTTTTCTTAAGATCCAAGAGTCATCATGGATCAACAAATTCATGAACGAAATAGATTCACCAAATGTAACTCTCCTAAATACCATAAATGTTTTGTCACAGAGTTATGCAGAATACGACTCAAAAATGTACATATCAGGGACACACAACCATTAGTCCTAAAGACACAAAGAAAACTGGTTAAGGAAACCCAAAATATAGTTATCAACCTCCAGTCTGTACAAATCATAAATGCTCCAGTATGTGTACAGGGCCAATGAACTAACTGCACAACCCAGAGGGTACCATTAATACTGTATCTAGGGTGAGTTTACTGGAATTGTGCAGTGCACAAGCTGCACAGCTGCACAACCTGTACAGCTGCACATGGTGGCAGTGGGATTAGCCATCTCATAAAAACAGATTCATAGGAAGTATGTGAAAATGGAACAGTTGAAAAAAGTAGGCCTATAAAAATCCTAATTATCCATAAAGAAGTTTTGCATGGGAAACTCAGAAGAAAAAGAAAAAAAAATCACTAGCCTGACCTGGATGACTATTTTTAGAGCCTTTACTTTCTGGTCCGAGGCCCAGGCATCCTTCAGTGACTGGTTAAGCTCTTCTATGCGGTTCACATAATCTTGTTGAGTCAAATTCAACAGTTCCTTTTGGGATCCCTGTGGGGAGAAAGCAGGAAAGTGTAAGCACAAAAGGAAAACACTGGCTGAGCCTTGCTCTCTAAGTTTTCTTCATATGCCCACCAGGACTGACAGTTTTGTCTTGTGAACAAACAGGTTCTTTGAGTGTTCTGCAAAGATGGGCAAAGAGCAGTGACTGAGAGACTGGCCTTGGAGGCAAGTCTGACCTAGGCCAACTCTCACCTCAGCCACTTACTACCATCTGATTCTGGGTGAGCTACTTTCTTCTCAGGGCCTCATATCTGAACAGAGATATCAGGGATAACAAACAGTTATCTGGACCCATAGTGTGCCAGGCATAGTATACTGGATGCTTAAGATACAAAGCTAAGCAAAATGACATTATTTCTGCGCTAATGGAGTTTAAGGTACATAGGACAAAATGGACGTTAATACAAACTGAGATAAATGCTTGGAAGGAAACAATACTGAACCTGAAATGCCCACTGTAAGAAGCACAATTGTTTCATGTACCACTAAGGGGGAAAAAAAACTTGCTGATCACTGATATGTACCACTGGAGAGATATGGCCCAAATTGACGGATATTCAAATGTTGGAGGAAAGGTTCATCTTAGAATGGAAGAAATATGGTAATAGGCAAGGACTCTAGACTGGTGGTTAAGAATGGTTTCCTGGGAGAAGTGATGATTGAGACAAATTCTCAGTGGTGTACAGGTATTAAGTAAGCATTGGGGGGAAGGCGATATGATCTAGACCCCCTAATGCTTACCTAAGGGAGAGAGAATACAGAACAAAACAACAGACCACAGCAAACACCTGTGGCAGAAAACAGCTAGATCACCACATGGATGAAATAAGGTATAAACACTTAGCACAGCCACAGTATGTACTCATTCATTCATTCTTGCTTTTTTTTTTTGAGATGCTCTAAGCTCACGAGCAAGGGTCATTCTAATCCACATGAGGGGATCAGGAACTTCCTATTTTTTATATTAATGTCCTCTGGAAACTAAAGTGAAGAACTCTGTTCAAAGAATACAAGGTTCAGAAAATCTGGACTGATCCCAACTATTAATTTGAACTATGAGATAGGGCCCTCCTGCCCCTTTGCAGTAGGAAGATTCACGTGACTAGTTTGGGCAAACAGGCCATGAGCAAAGGGACACATGTCCCTTTGGGCTGAGGTAGTAAAAAGTGACCCTTTCGTCAGCTTGGCTGTGACAACCCCAGAAGCTATCTGTTGAGAAGACAGCACCATGAGATGGTTTTGTCTGTCATCTTCACTGGATAAACAATGTGAAGAAGAAATAAACCTTATAATTAAGCCACTGATATATGGGGATTCATTTGTTACTACACTGTAACCTAGCCTTACCCTAATATACTGTTAGCTTAGAAGCCATGGAACAGCCATATCTGCTGTGAGCAAAGAAATCAGTCTGCAGAAAAAAAAAAATTAAATAGACAAAGAATCAGTGATGAGGGGGCTACACAGAACCAAGAGAAAGGCCAGCTGCTGGGTTCTTAGGCTTGTTCCTCAGTCCCTGGGTCCAGGCCATTGTGCTCTTGGACTCAGGATAGCGCCCTTTTCTCCTTCAATTTAGTCCCCATTTTCAACTTAAACCAGCTCAAGTAACTTTCACAGACTCATAGACTAAAGAACATTGATTAAACCCCTCAGTAATTCCCTTTCTAGCTGCTGAGGTTGACTGATGATATGCAGACAGAGGCCCACTGGCATCCAAATTCAAACTGTATCCAGTCTGAATTTGGAAATAAGATAGTGGACTATTAGATTCTGCTCAGGGCCCAACTACTCTGGTTTTAGAGCTGGAAGGATTCTGAAACAAGAGGCAAGACTCACGGCACACCAATGCAACTGCCATGATATGGCCCTTTGTGAATTTCAAAGTATCCCCATTCAGTCCACACAACTAGAATCTTTTTTTAAATTTATTTATTGGGTAAGAGTCTTTGTTTTTATGTGATCAAATAATTACATTTCAACTGACATTTACCTGTGTATGTGTCCTCATACTCAAGTACAATATTTTCTTTTTTGTTGTTGTTCAATTACAGTTATCCCAATTTTTCACTGTTGCTTTCCCCTGCCCTACCCACACTCTGCTCCAAATCAGTCCCCACTATGTTGTCCATGTCCATGGGTCATTTATACCAGTTCTTTAATTAGGCCCTTCCCCCCTTCACCCTCCCCTCTGATCCCTGTAAACCTCTTGTTTCCATGCTTCTGTTCTTTTTTGCTAGTTTGTTTTATTCATTAGGTTCCTGTTATAGGTGAGATCACACAGTGCTGTCTGTTGCAGCATGGTTTATTTTACTTAGCATAATGCTCTCCAGTTCCATCCATGCTGTTGCAAAGGTCCTTCCTTCCTTCCTTCCTTCCTTCCTTCCTTCCTTCCTCCCTCCCTCCCTCCCCTTTCTTTCTGCTGCATAGTATTCCATTGTAAATGTACCGCAGTTTTTGATCTACTCATTTACTGACGGGCACTTTGGCTGTTTGCAGCACTTGGCTATTGTAAATAACATTTCTATAAACATAGGGATACATAGGTCCTTTTGAACTGGTGTTTCAGTATTCTTAGGGTATAATACCAGCAGTGGAAAAGCTGGGTCAAAAGGCAGTTACATCTTTAGTTTTTTGAGGAAATTACATACTGTTTTCCACAGTAGCTGCACCAGTCTGCATTCCCACCAACAGTGCACTAGAGTTCCTTTGTCTCCACAAAGTAACTTGTTTGTTTATGTTTATGATGGCCATTCTGAACAGTGTGAAGTGGTATATCATTGTAGTTTTAATTTGCAGCTCTCTAATGGCTAGTGATGCTGAGCATCCTTTCATATACATATGGGGCCTCTGAATGTTCTTCTTGGAGAAATGTCTGTTCAGGTCCCTTGCCCATTTTTTAAATTGGGTAGTCTATCTTCCTGGTGTTGAGTCATATGAGTCCTTTATACATTTTGGACATCAAACCCTTGTCCAAGGTATAGTTGACAAATATGTTTTGTCATATAATGTTTTCTTTAGCTGTGTTAGAAGATTTTTAATTTGATGTAGCCCCATTTGTTTATTCTTTCTTTAATTCCCTTGCTCTGGACGATGTATGGTTGAAAATATCACTGCATGGGATATCTGATTTTTTCCTGCCTATGTTCTCCTCTAGGACTTTTACAGTGTTGCAACATTTATTTAATTCTTTTATCCACCTTGAATTTATTTTTGTGTATGCTGTAAGTTGGTACTCGAGGTTTTTTGGTTGTTTTGTTGTTTTTTTTTTTTTTTGCATGTAGTTGTCCAGATCTCCCAACAGCATTTGTTGAAGAGGCTATTTTTACTCCATTTTCTGCTCCTGCCCCCATTGTTAAATATTAATTAACCATAGAGACTTGGGTTTATTTCTGGGTACTGCGTTCTATTCCACTGATCTACGTGTCTGCTCTTATGCCAGTACCAGACCGTTCTTGTCACACAGGCCTTACAGTATAGTTTGATATCATGTACTTGTGATCCCTGCTACTTTGTTCTTCTTTCTCAAGATTGCTGCAATTATTTGGGGTCATTATTTATTCCACATAAATTTTTGAAATATTTATTCTACATCTGTAAAATATGTCATTGGTATTTAATAGGGATTATGTTGAATCCATACATTGCTGTGGGTAGTATGAACATTTTAATGAAGATTCTCACTATCCATGAACATGGTGTATATTTCCATTTGTTTGTGTCTTCCTTAATTTCTTTCACGAGTGCCCTGTAGTTTTCTGAGTACAGGTTTTTAACCTCCTTGGTGAAGTTTATTCCTAGGTACTTTATTTTTCTTGTTGCTATAGTAAATGGGATTTTTTTTCTAGTTTCTATTTCTGATATTTTATTGTTGGTATACAAAAATGCCTTCAATTTCAGAATACTGACTTTGTATCTGTTATTTTGCCAAATTCACTTATTAGTTCAAGTAGTTTTTTGGTGGAGTCTACTTGGTTTTCTATGTACATTATTATGTCATCTGCAAATAATGACAGCTTTATTTCCTCCTTTCCAATTTGGGTGCTATTTATTTCATTTTTTTTAAACTGTTCCATTTCAGTTCTCCTGCATTTTTTGCCATTGTTCTCCTCGGATGATCCCCCCATACTCCCATAGTCTATTCCCTCTCCATTGTCCATGCCAATGAATCCTCTATTCATGTTCCCTCACTTGCCCCTTCCCATTCTTTTCCATGTTATTCCCTTCAACCCTACCCTCTGGTCAATGTCAGTTTGTTCTTTATTTCCATATCTCTGGTTCTATTTTGCTCATTTGATTGTTATTTTGATTAGGTTCCACTTATAGGTGAGATCACATGGTTATTTGTCTTTTACTGCCTGGCTTATTTCACTAAGCATAATACTCTCCAGTTTCACCCCTGCTATCTCAAGGGTAGAATTTCCTTCTTTCTTTCTACAGTGCAATATTCCATAAGGTAAAAAGAACCACAGTTTTTGATCCACTCATTTACTGATAGGCACATAGGCTGTGTCTAGCACTTGGCTATTATATATAATGCTGCTATGAATATTAGAGTGCATAGGTTTTTTTGAATTGGTGTTTCAGGATTCTTAAGGTATATTCTTAGCAGTGCTATTGCTGGATCAAAAGGCAGTTCCATCTTTAGTTTTTTGAGGAAATTCCATACTGTTTTCCACAGTGGCTGCACCAGTCTGCACTCCCACCAACAATGTACTAGGGTTCCCTTTTATCAACAACTTTGCCAGCACTTCTTCTTGGTTCATTTATTAATGATGACCATTCTGACTGGTGTGAGGTGGTATCTTATGGTGGTTTTAATTTGCATCTCTCTCATGGCTAGTGATGTTGAGCATTTTTTTTCCCGTGTCTATGGGCCATCTGAACATCCTCTTTGGAGAAGTGTCTGTTCAGGTCCTTTGCCCATTTTTTAATTGGACTGTTTGTCTTCCAGGTGTGGAGTCAGGTGAGTTCTTATATATTTTGAAGATTAAACCTTTGCCTGAGGTATCACTGGCAAATATACTTCCTCATACAGTTGGTTCCCTTTTCATTTTGCTAATGTTTTCTTAAGCCATGCAGAAGCTTTTAATTTGATGAAGTCCCATTTATTTATTCTTTCCTTTGTACCCCTGCCCTAGTGGATGTATCAGTGAAAATACTGCTGCTTGAGATATATGAAATTTTCCTGCCTATATGCTACTCTAGGGTTTTTACGGTATCATGAGTTATGCTGACATAAGTCTTTTACAAATCTTGAGGGTTTTCTTAGAGGATGGTGCAAGTTGATGGTCTAGTTTCTCTCTCTCCCCGCCCCCTCTTTTTTTGCATGTAGCTGTCCAGATCTCCAAATACCATTTATTGAAGGGGCCATTTATTTTCCCTGTCCCCTTTATCATATATTAACTGACCATATTGACATGGGTTTTTCTGGACTCTTTATTGTGTTCCCTTGGTCTATGTGTTCTTAATGCCAATACCAAACTGTTTTGACAACCATGGCCTTTTAATATAGTTTGAGATCAGGTACTGTGGTCCCTCCTATTTTGTTCTTCTTTCTCAAAAATTGCTGAGCTTTTCAGGGTCTTTTCTGTTTCCATATAAATTTTTGAAATGTTTGTTCTATATCTGTGAAATATATCATTGGTATTTTGATAGACATAGTGTTGAATCTGTTTATTGCTTTGAGTAGTATGGACATTTAAATGATGTTAATTTTTCCAGTCCATGACAATGGTATATGATTCCATTTAATTGTCTTCATTAATTTCTTTCTTCAGTGTTCTGTAGTTTTTTGAGTACAGATTTTTTACCTCCTTGGTTATGCTTATTCCTAAGTATTTTATTTTTCTCTCCCACATTCAATCTTTTTTTTTTATCTTGTTGTTATATAGTAAATGGGATTTTTTCCTAATTTCTGTTTCTGGTATTTCTTTTTTACTGTACAAAAATGTCTTTTATTTCTGAATGTTGATTTTGTATCCCAATGTTTTGCCAGATTCATTTATTAAGTCAAGGAGTTTTTGGTGGAGGCCATAGGTTTTTCTGTATACATTACCACGTCATCTGCAAACAGTAACAGCTTTACTTTCTCCTTTCCAATTTAGATGTCTTTTATTTCTTTTTCTTGTCTTTTAGCTTTGGGTAGAACTTCCAATACTATATTGAATAGAAGTGGTGAAAGTGGACACCCTTGTCTTGTGCCTGATCTTAGAGCGAAAGCTTTTAGTTTTTGCCCATTGAGTATGGTGTTCACTGTAGGTTTTTCGCACATGGCCTTTATTATGTTGATGTTTGTTCTCTCCACTCCCAATCTGCTGAGTGATTTAATCATAAATGGGTGCTATACTTTTTCAGAATCTACTGATATGATCATGTGGTTTTTATCTTTCACATTTTTATGTGATGTATTACATTTATTGATATCCATATATTGTACTCTCCTTGCATCCCTGGGATGAGTCCCACTTGGTCACAGTGTATGATCTTTTAATATATTGCTGGATCAGTTTTGCCAATATTTTTTGAGGATTTTAGCATCTACATTCATCAGCGACATTGGCCTGTAGTTTTCTTTCTTGTGTCTTTACCTGGTTTTGGAATTAGTATAATACTGGGCTTAAAAGAAGAGTTTGGGAATCTTCCCACCTCTTGGATATTTTAGAATAGTTTAAGAAGAATTGGGGTTGGATACCTTACATTTTTTTCTTCTCTAATTGATGTAGCTAGAACTCCAGTACTATGTTGAGTACCTCTGATGAAAACGGATATCCTTGTCTTGCTCCTGATCTCAGGGAGAAGCTTTCAATTTTTGCCCATTGAATATGATGTTGGCTGTAGGTTTCATGTAGATGGCTTTTATTATGTTAAGGTATGATCCTGCTATCCCCCTTTGCTGAGCATTTTTATCATAAATGGATGCTATACTTTATCAAATGCTTTTTTCAGTGCCTATTGATATAAGCACATGATTTTTGTCTTTCAGTTTGTTTATGTGGTATATTACTTTAGTTGATTTGCAAATATTACACTATTCTTACATTCCTGGCATGAATCCCATTTGAATATGGTGTATAACCTTTTTAATGTAGTGCTAGATGTGGTTTGCCAATATTCTGATGAGGATTTTATCGTGTATGTTTGTCAGCTATATTGGACTGTAGTCTTTTTTCTTTGTTGTGTCTTTATCTGGTTTTAAATTAGGATAATACTGGCCTCATAAATAGTTTGGAAGTCTTCCCACTTTTTCAATTTTTTTTTAAATAGGTTGAGAAAGATAGGACTTAGCTCTTTTGTAAATATTTGGTAGAAGTGGCTGTGAAACTATCTGGTCCTGGCCTTTTGTGTGCAGTGATTTTTTTTTGTTTGTTTGTTTTTGTTTTTGTTTTTACTACTGCTTCAGTTTCACTAGTTTTTATTGGTCTATTCAGGCCTTCTGCTTCTTCTTGATTCAGTTTTGGAAGATTATATGTTTCTAGAAACTTGTCCATTTTGCCTACATTGTCAAATTTCTTGGTATGTAATTGTTCATAGTAAATTCTTACGATCCTTTTCATTTTTGTGGCATCAGCTGCAATTTCTCCTCTTTCATTTGATTTTATTATTAGGGTCCTCTCTTTCTTTTTCTTCGAGTCTGTTTAAAGGCTTTTTGATTTTATCTTTTCAAAGAACTAGCTCCTGAATTTATTGATCCTTTGAATGGTCCTTTTAGTCTCTACGTCATTTAATTCTTCTCCGATCTTGGTTATTTCTTTCCTTCTACTGGCTCTGGGCTTCGTTTGTTGTTGTTACTTCAGGTTTTGTATATGTAGAGCTAAGTCATTTATTTGAATTTTTTCTATCTTTTAGGCAGGCCTACTGCTATGAACTTTCCTGTCAGGACTGTGTTTGCTGTGTCCCATAGGTTTTGGGTTATTGTGTTCATGTACATTTGTTTCCAATAACTTTTTATTTTCTTCCTGATCTCACTGTTTACACATTCATTGTTTAATAACGTGTTATTCAGTTTCCATGGATTTGATTGTTTTTGAGTTTCTTCCTTGAGGTTAGTTTCTAGTTTCAAGCCACTGTGATCTGAGAAAATGCTTGATATAATTTGCTAGAATTTGTTGTGGCTTGTTTTGTGTCCTTTCATGTGGTCAATCTTCAAAATATTCCATGTGCATTTGAAAAGAATGCATATTTTGCTTCTTTCAGGTTAAAGATTCTGTATATATCAGTTAAGTCCATTCAATCTAGCATGCCACAATGTTCTTATTGATTCTTTGTTTGGAAGATGTCCATTGTTGACAGTGGGATGTTAAAATCCCTGCTATAAGTGTGTTGCTGTCAATATCTTTCTTGTGTTCCTCCAAGATTTTCCTTATATATTTGGGTGCCTCCATGTTGGATATATACACATGTTTATAAGGGTTATATCTTCTTGATAGATTGTTCCCTTAAGTATTATATAGTGATCTCCTTTGTCTCTTTTTATGATCTTCATTTTGAAATCTATTTTGTCTGATATATGTATTACTACCCCAGCTTTTTTTTTAATGTCCATTTTGTTAGGAATGGTTGTTTCCATCCCTTCACTTTCAGTTTGTACAGATCTTTTGAGTTGGGTCTCTTGTAGACAACACATGTAAGTTTTGTTTTCCTATCCATTAAGTTACCCTATGTCTTTTGATTAGAGCATTTAATCCATTTACATTCAAGGTTATTACTGTTAGGTACTTATTGGTTGTTATTTTTCCCCTTTGTACCTGTGTTCCTCTCTCTCTCTTTCTTCATCTTCTTAAAAGTTTCTTTAGCATCTCTTACAATACTGGTTTGGTGAGGATGTGTTCTTTTATCTATTTTTGCAGGGGGAACTCTTATTTTGCTTTCTTTTTTAAATGTGAGTCTTGCAGGGTAGAGTTGTCATTTGCAGGCCTTGACTTTTCATTACCTGTAATATTTCTTGCCATTCCTTTCTGTCTTTTATTGTTTCTGTTCAGTGATCAGCTGATAGCCTTATTGGGGCTTCCTTGTATGTTACTAGCTGTTTCTTCCTTTAAGATTCTCTCTTTAAGTTCTACCATTTTTAGTATGGTGTATCTTGGAGAGGGCCTCTTTGGATTCATCATGATTGGATTCATCCACTCCTTTCTGGACTTCCCTGACTTTTTGTTTTATCAAGTTAGGGAAGTTTTCTCTCATTACTTTTTCAAAAAGGTTTTCTATGCCTTGCTCCTCTTCTTCTCCTGGTACCTCTGTTATACAAATATTATGATGTTTCAGTTTGTCCTGCAGCTCCCTTAACACCTCTTTGTTCTGAGTCTGTTTTCATTTTATTGCTCTGCCTAGGAGTTTTTTTCTACTTTGTCCTTCAGCTCATTGATTCTATCCTCCGCTTCATCTAGCCTGTTTTTGATTCCTTCTACTGTGTTCTTCAATTCGGAAATTGTATTCTACATTTCCTCCTGGCTATTATTAATAGTTTCTATGTCCTTTTTCATACTGATGTAGTTCACTGTAATTTCCTTGTAGCTTCCCTGGAGTTCTCTGTAGTTCTCACTGAGCTCACTGATCTTCCTTATAAGTAGTATTTTTAACTCAATGTCTGATAGTTTACTTACCTCTATTTCATTTAGCACTCTTTCTAGGGACTCCTCCTTTCCTTTCAATTGGGTGTTGTTTCTTTGTCTCTGCATTTTAGGTAGTTTTCTTGTTTGTTTCTGTTCTTAGATTGATCTGATTTGACTCCATCTTAATGGTGTGAACTTCTACGGTACAAGACCCGTGGATTCAGTGGCACAGTCTTTTTGATCTCCTCAACCTAATGCTCTTGGGATGCTCTTTATGCCATTTATGTTGGCTTTCTAGTTGTAACTGGGTTTTGATTGTTGTTGTTGTTGGGTCTCTTTGACTGGGCCTTCCCTCTGGCTGGGTGACTGAGAGTCATTCCAACTACCATGTCTTGTATGCTACCCACCTCTGACAATGTGAGATGGTGTCCCAGTCTGGCCTTAGACAGCCTGTTCTAGACTACCAGGAATCCACTGTGTATGGCTGAATCCTTCAGTTGTTAATCTAGTCCTTTACTGGCTGTGTGTCCTCCTGCACGTCACTTAACCTTTGTGAGCCTCAGTTTTGTCATCTTTGCTATTATCTTCACAGCAATGGTATATTCCATGAAATAAGATAGGCAGGACTGAGCACACAGTAGGAAAGCTGTTAAGATCTCATCTACTCAGACTTGCTCCCTCTAAGCCCCAGCAACAGGGTAGCAGCTTGGAAGGCACCTGTCAATAATTGCTGATATTCTTCAACTACTGTTTCCTATCAGTTTTTACATGTTTTCTTGTGTTTCCATAGATATTCTGAAAATGCTGACTTTGGTTGGATTTTCCAGAAAACAGACTCTGAGGCAGAGATTGACATGCAGGTGGTTTACTGGAGAGTGCTCTCCAGAACAATACTTCAGGATGCAGTGAGTTACACAGGGCAGCAAACTGTCCACTTCGCTTCTTGCCCTGAGTGTCAGAATACTCAGAGATTCAAGAACTGAAGCTGCATAGGAGCTAAGAAGCCACCACCTCCCTCTTTGGCTCTTACTCACATCCTCGCTAGGGCCCAGGTGCAGTCCTGGCTGCCACAATTAGATTCTTTATTCCCATTTTATAAAATAAGAAAATGGACATAGAAAGGATGAATGGCCACGGGCACCCTATTACTAAGTTGTAGGAGACCATTCTGCATGGCATGGGCCCAGCTCCCACTGGAAGATGCACAGGACCGATACCCATGGATAGGTTCTCCCGTGGAAAATCAGGCCTGCAATGTACCTAGGCCGCTTTGAGACTTGCTTTTGCTAAAACTCCCTCACCCTGATTTCAGGCGGCAAACTTTTACTGTAAAGTAACTTCCTAAAATTAATGCTAAACCTTCCAAGGACAAGTGTAACCAGTTCAACCACTTTCCCCTTTTCATTTGCAAATATCCTTCTTCAGTGATGGGATTAGCAGTGTCAGCTCCTTTGTTTTGTGTAAAAGGTAACTACCTAAAGTGAACCTGTGCATAGTAAATGAGGACCATCGTGTAATGTGTCAAGAAACCCAATAAAGGCCAGTCACAGCAAGGGCCTTGGCTTTTTCTCCCTTTGAGAGAAAAGCCATGCTTGCCCTTTTCCTCCACAGGACTCAATAATCTGTGTGAATGTCTCGTGTCTCATCCACAATGTGGCGGACCCCGTGAGCTGGGGTCTGCATCACTAAGTAGTCGAGCTAAGGCATCTAGACTCAGGACAATGATGATAACAATAGCTAACATCTGCTGGTCTAAGCACTTCTTACACATTGACTCATTTAATCCCTGCGATAACCCTAAGAAGAGGTACTATGCAGCATCCCCATTTTACAGGTAAGTAAACTGAGGCAGAGCTGCTAAATACCTTTCCAAAATCACAGAATTACCAAATAGCACAGCAAGGATTCAAACCTAGGCAGTCTGCTTACAGAATTTGTCCTATTACCCACCACGCTGTGCTGCCTCCTTACATGAGAGTATGCAAACTCACCTGTCTCTAGGGGTCAAGCTAGTAATGCTCATAGGTGAGTCATAAGTGAATTGAGACAGGAAGGACTGTGGAACCTGGATGGTGCATGTCCTAGTTAAATGCAAGAATGTGGGCCCACAATAATCAGGTAGAATTCAAGAGATCAGAAATCTGGACTTATGTTAAAATTACCAATTTAATTTTTTTTTAATTTTTATTGATTTGAGAGAGAGAGAGAGAAAGAGAGAGAGAAAGAGAGAGAGAAGAGACCTGTTGTTCAACTTACTCATGCATTCATTGGTTGATTTTTGTATGTGCCCTGACTGAGGACAAAACCCATAACCTTGGTGTATCAGGATGATGCTCTAACCAAATGAGCTACTCAGCCAGAGTCAGTAAATGAGCCATGTTTTTTGAAAGCACACATGTACCAATTAAGAGTTCTATGAGTAACACTCAACCAGCAGAGTGTCCATGTACAGCCTCTACCTCAAAGTAGGACCTTTATCCTGTACTTTTCAGGGAGATGGCTCCAGTTGGCAGGTACAGCGAGGCCTTGTCCCCAGACAACCTGGGTTTGCTCAGGCATCACAGTGAGAAAAGATCACTTCAAAATAACCAGCCTGAGCCTGAGACAGGCTCCTGCGAGCTCAGTCAACGCACTGCTGGCACCTTTCCTGGATCAGCTGGTGCTTCAGGACGTCTGGACATAATATGCATGCAGCTCAAGAATTAGTCAAAGAGTAGCCACCGAGATGGAGCTCTCTCGACCCTGTGCTCAGCCTATGACCTCCTCACCTCCTCAAAGTCATCCAGCTCCTCCAGCCTGGTCCGAACTTTCTCTGACATTGTGGATGTGGCGGGTCCAGCTTTACCTAAACAAAACAGATTCATGTCACACAAGTGGCTTTCATCTGTCACCAATACCTCTAGAAGAAGGCATCTTTACTTTATACTCCATCATGAATAAAAAGCCCAGAGAACAATTTCAATCAGAGATTTGGAAAGCAATATCCTTCCATACCCACAATTCCATCAGAAACATTTCTGCTTAGAACCTGCCCCTGGGAGTGAGAGGGCCATCCTCAAAAAGGTTCTACTATATTCATTCAATATTTACAAACTTTCACTGAATCATTTATTTATTCCTAAAGAAAGGCAGTCTGGAGAAGGATGTCAAAAATCTGTCATTTAATTATTCTCCATGAACAAGAGGCCCTTTCAGGCTTGTACTCAATGCAGAATTGTTGTATCCACACACTAACAAAACAACAATCTCAGTGTCTTCCCACAGATGGAAACACCAGGGCTTCAACGCCCCCTCTTGCAGCAAACAGGACTAGCTGTGCCTTCATCCATCAGCTGTCAGCACAGTTCTTTCCATCAGCAGGGACAAATGGGTAGAAATTAATAAAAAATCTCTAGGCCATGAGACAGCCACAGGGCAAGGCTACCTATCCAGCAAGTTGGCTGTTGCTCTCTAGTATCTCTTATTTCAGAATCTTTTCCCATTCTTTAGGGGGCATCTGTTCTAGATCTGAGGTCCCCTTGCTTCTGCCTACCAAACTTATTTCAGGAACTACAGTTAATTCTTTTAAGGTACCAGTTTCTTAGCTCTGGTGTTAGCTCAGATTTGTCTGGGATCAGCTTGAGAGCATGGTTATGATTAGTTAATTACTAACAACTACTCAAGTTAAGAAGTTTCCAAATAACTTGCTTTTTTTAACCTTCTTCTCCTTTCTCCTTCATTCTGAAGTATAATATATACAGAATGTGCATGCATGTACATTTTAATATATATTACTAAACCTTTGTGACCACCACTGACTTCACTTATAGTCACTGCTGTTTAGTCCATTATGTGAATACAACATAATTTTTTCTTACTCTATTGTCAGTGGATGTTTGTTTCCTATATGGGGCCACTCTGAACAACGGTGCTATGATCATTTCTGTGCACCTCTCCTGGTTCACATACGCATGCATTTCTTCAGGGCAGTGCTTCTCAAATTTTTACAGGAATCACTAAAGGCTGTACTAACATGCAAATTCTAATTTTCAGTAGATCTAGCAGGGCCCAAGACTCTGCCTTTCTAATGAACTCCCAGTTACCTGCTCCTCCTTGGACCACATTTTAAGAACTACAGATGTGGGCAGAGTTAGAAAAAGTTTCCATAAAGAGCCAGATACAAAATTTTAGGTTTTGTGAGTCATACAGTCTCTGTTACAACTACTCAACGCTGCCAGTATAGCAAAAAAAGCATCCATAGACAATATGCAAACAAACTGGTATAGCTGTGTTCCTATGAAACTTCATTTACAAAACCAAAGATTGGGCCAGATTTGGCCTGCAGGGTGTAGTCTGCTGATTTCTGATAGTAGAATTTCTGGGTCAAGGAGTTGCCCCATCTTCAATTTTAAGAGATAATGCAAAAGTACTTTACAGTGAGTATCATTTTACACTCCCAATGACAGTGCATGAGAGTTCCTGTTGCTCTACACTCTTCTCACAAGAGATATCATAATCTTTTTACACTTCTAAACTGGTAGATGTGCAATGTTGATTTCCTTCTTTACGGTTTAAGGTCAAAGTTATGCCCATAACAAGGGTGCTCCCACTCTCTTGATTTCCAATGTGCTGTCTCAAACTACAGAGAATGAGGGAGACTTACAGTTGCCACACCAGCAATTTAGACAAAAACCAAGGTCAAGTTCATCTGCACCCTGGGGTACATGATCTGTGAGTTGCTTCACAATCACCTGGGAACTTAAAAAAGGAAATTCCTGGGCTCATTCCTCAGGATTAATTCAAGAAGTACAATGGGGCCAGTGGTCTCTACTTGTACAGAAGGTCCTCAGATGACCCTGTTGAAAATCCCTGGTCCAGGGCTTCTAACTGTGCGTCTTAGCAGAGGAAATTGAGAAGGGCTGTGTTCAGGGAACAGTGGCCAGTAAGTGTGAGTGTGGGACTCCCCTCACAAGCATATCTGCATTTTTACAAAGGAGAAACTATTACTCTGTAATCCTAAATACCAAGCAGTGGGCTTATGTTTTACTCCATGTAACTTTGTGTTTTTTTCCATTTATGTTCTAAATATATATTTCAATTCTACTAAGTCTATATATAATCTAGGAAATAAAAGCTTTAATTGAAGGAATCATCAGAATCAAATAACAAAACCTTTTACTTTCCTTTGTGAAATTATATTGAATGAGAAAATTCCCCATCAAAACAGTAACAACAACAAAAACTCACCTTTTTCAGATCCCATAAACAGATTCTGCAGAGGCCAAAAAATAATTTGTTAATAATTTTTAAAACTTACTGGATTCTGTGAAAAAAAAGAAACTTGTAAGATACTTAAATTAGTATTCAAGTAGCACTAAGACAATATGATCCATCATTTTCCAACAAAGCCATTTACTTTTCCAAATGAAAAATAATGTTTACTCAAAGGATTAAAATATAGCTAAGTAGAAACTATTAATACTAAAGATTCAAATTTCTACTCAATTCAAGACTCTAGAAGTCAGCCAACAAAAAGTAAAATTTTGAGGGTTATGGACTCATGTGAATGCATTTAGCTTACTCTAAATCAGGGTGTCACAACCTTGGCACTACTGACATTATGGGCCAAAAAAATCTGTTGTAAGGGTTGTCCTGCGCACTGTAGGATGTTTAGCAGCATCTCTGGTTTTCTCACAGTTGTGACAACCAAAAATGTCTCCAGACATTGCAGTATGTCCCCTGGGGGGTAAAATTTCTCCTGGTTATTAATCAGTGTTCTAAATCAAATGAATGCATTCAGAAAATAAGAAAAATAATTTAATAGTCCAACAACTATACCTGCCACGCTGCTCTATAAGAATACACCATGAGAGAGAGAGGAGAGGATAAGCTCTGTGGGAGAGTATTCCAAGTTGCCTGCGGAGTTCTCTCTTTCCTCCCTACTTACAGGCTAAATTTTGATGGACACACTGCCACATTTCCCAGCTTTCCTTGCATTGCATACAAACCCATGGCTACCTCCCAGAAAAATGTAACTAGATGTATTGAGGGGGACTCCAGGAAGTCTCTAAATGAGAGAGGGTATATATATCCCTACCTTCCCCTTTCCTCCTTTTAACAACTTGGACATGAGGTGACACTGAGCCCTTAACCTGTGGGATCTGACACCATCTCTAGGTAGACAGTGTCAGAACCAAGTTGAATTGGAGGAACCCCAGCTGGTGTCAGAGAATTGCTTGGTTTGGGGAAAAAACTCACATGTTAAAATTAGTTGCAGAATCATAAAAACTGAAAGAAATTGCTACTAAATCTAATGTAGACTCTGGGAAAAAAGTAATGGCACTCACGATGGAGAGCTTTTCTGTGGTGGTATACCGGGCAAGGATTTCTCCTCGTTTGCTGGCCCAAGACTCAAAATCTGATCGTACAATGGAGTTATCATCTCCGTCACGTCTCTTTCTGGAAATGTCCTAAGAAGAGGCAAGAAAATCCCTTCAGTAGCAATATCATTTTAATCTAAAACAAAAGTATGACAGAGGAGGCAAAAACATACAGTAAACTAAAGATAATTTATTCAATAAATGGTGTTGGGAAAATTGGATACATGCAGAAAAATGAAAGTAGACCTTCTTTATTATGCCACACACAAGAATGAACTCAAAATGGATTAAAAACTTAAACGTTAAGAGTCAAAGCCATAAAAATCCTAGAAGAAAACATATGCACTAAATCTTGGACATTTCTTGTAGCAATATTTTTTCTGATATATCTCCTCGGGCAAGAGAAACAAAGAAAAAATAAACAAACTGGACTACATCAGACTAAAAAGTTTTTGCATAGCAAAGGAAACTATCAACAAAATGAAAAGACAATGTACTGAATGGGAGAACATATTCACTGATAAGGGATTAATGTACAAAATTTGTAAGGAACTTATAAAAACTCAACACCAAAAATACCCAAACAAACCAGTTAAAAAATGGGCAAAGGACCTGAATAGACACTTCTCCAAAGAGGACATACAGATGACCAATAGACATATGAACAGATGCTCAATGTCACTACCCATCAAAGAAATGCAAATTAAAACCACTATGAGACATCACCTCACACCTGTAAAATGGTTATCATTAGTAAATAAACAAATAAGAAGTGCTGGCCAGGATGTGGAGAAAGCGGAACCCTTCTGCACTCTTGGTGGGAATGCAGATTTGTGCAGCCACTGTGGAAAGCAGTATGGAGTTACCACAAAAAAATTAAAAATGGAACTGCCTTATGACCTAATAATTCCACTTCTGGCAATTTATCAAAAAAAAAAAAAAACCCCAACCCTGAAACACAAATACAAAAGAATATATGCACTCCTATGTTCACTGCAGCATTGTTTACAATAGCCAGAATTTGGAAGCAGCCTAAGGGCCAATGAGTAGATGAGTGGATTAAAAAACAACTATGGGACATTTACACAATGGAATACTACTAGGCCATAAAAAAGAAAATTTTACCCTTTGTTACAGAATGGAATAACCTGGACAAGGTTATGGTAAGTGAAATAAGCCAGTGAGAGAAAGGTAAGTACCAGGGGCTTTTACTCATATGTGGAATCTAATGAACAAACTGAACTAACAAGCAAAACAGAGAGAGAATCACAGATAGAGAGCAGGCTGATAGCTCTGGGGGAGGGGTTGGAAGCATAGAACAGAACAAAAAAAGAACTCAAAGGAACAACAGTGTGGTGACTGTAGGGGGGAAGGGCATAGTTGGAGGTAGAAGACAGTATAGGGGGGATAAGTGGTTATGGGAAAAACAGACAATAAATAACAAACAAACAAAAGAGTATAAGCAAACTCAGTAACCATTAGTCAATAACATGTTATTGTTTTATTGAAATTTACTGAGTGTAGAACCTAAATATTCTTACAAAAAAAGGTAAATATGTGATGTGATGGATTTGTTAAATAACCTGATGGGGGGAAACCCTTTTACAATGTGTATGTACATCAAATCATAATCTTGTATACTTTAAATAACTTACAATTTTATTCATTAATTTATAACCTCAAAGTTTCTAAAAAGTATAAGCAGAAGGCAGCTCACTATAGAATAAAATAGCTTTATCTAAAGATTTGCTATGATAAAAACAACTTTAGGCTAATCCACTACAAATGGCCAATAAGCATATCAAAGTACAATAAAACTCATTAAGAATCCAGGAAAGGCAAACTAGATAAGATTGGTTCTTAATAATCAGAATGGCAAAGAGTAATTATGACTAAAAATATACAGGCTGGCAAAAGTGCAAAGAGATAGACACTCTGAAATACTGCTGGTGGGAATACAAATTGGTGAAGACTTTTTGAGGAACAATTTGGCAGCTGACATCAAATCTTAACTACACACTGTCTTAACTCAGTGATGAACTTCTAAGAAGCTATCCTACAGAAGAGTAATGGGGAATTAAACTGTGTAGTGCCCATCTTTAGAATACAACACAATCATTCAACATAAGAAGGTTGTTTAGAAGTACCAACATGAAAAGTTCTCCAAGACATATTGCCATGTTAAAAATAAAGTATAAATATAGTTCAAATTACATTTTTAAAAAAAGTAAATAAATGTATGGAATGCCACCATAGAATGATGGTTGAGAATGTGGGTCCTGAAGTCAGACTGGCTGGGTTGGAATTCCCATTTAGATGTGACTTCACATCTCTATTTCTCCATGTGGGTGTGAGCCTCTTTAAATAAGGATTATAATACCCCTCTGACAAGGTGGTATAAGAACTAAACTTAGAATGCACTTAGAAAAGATCGGCCATACAGTAAGGTGATACCATTATTGTTGTTGCTATTTATATGAGTATGATGTATGTAAATGCTCAGAAATTACTATCAATAAATATCTATGAAAATACAAAGAAAAGTTATAGAAGAACATACATTACACAGATTAACATTGATGACCTCCAGGGAAGTGAACAGAATGAGGAGGATTCATCAAAAGGACTTCACCTGTAGCGTTTGAATTTTTATATGAAAAATTAATTAAATTACCTATATAATTACATAAGAATAAATTCAAAAAGAATTATTAAAAGAGAAAAATGAAAATAAAGGGTACATTTTAAAATGCTTTAAAAAAGAAAGGAAAAATTTTTCCAGGATCTGTGCCCGTCTCTCACTGGCAGTGTCCCCGGCTATATGCTATACCGTGTGGATGTCTAAATTATGTAAATTGTTACAACCAGAATGCACCTGTGCTATTTAAAAACAAAAAGATGAAAACTCCCACCCCTGCACCCACAGGACCAAGCACCAGCTGGACAACTGCCAGTAGGATGTGTTACCATGACAGCTGCTGTGGCCGTGGGATCAGCAGTAGCTGCGAACATAGAGAGGGGATCAGTCCCATCCAGTACGCTGCTCAGTGGGTCCACCACGGAGCTGGAGGATGAGGAGGACGTGGAAGAAGTGCTTCCTTTCCGGCTCACTTTCTTCATCTTTGACTCCATGACCTGTGGGAAACATTCACGGAGGTCAATGGAAGTCTCATCTGATTCTTCCCAGTGAAACACTTGAAGGGGTTTTCCCTCATTCCATAAGTTGACTATTCCTTTGTGACAGGAGCTTTTACTTTCTGACAAATTGACATGACTCAGAATCCCACTGGTCAAGGAAGGAAAGGGGAAAGTTAGGGTCAGGAAGGAAGAGACAGGGACACTATGGTTAAAAGGTAGTAATGTAATACATTCTTGTATGGCCTTCATAGTCAGAGTGTAGTCCCTGGACAAGCAGCAGCCAAATCACCCGGAAGCTTATAAAAGATGCAGACTCTCAAGCCCCACCAGACCTATTGTATGAGAATTTGCATCTTATAGCAATGGTCTAGGTAGAATAATGAACTAGGACAAATAAGCTTCCAGGGTCATCACAATGTGAGGAGAGTGTCAATGGCTCAGCACAGTCATCTCATCACTGCAGAGCAGTGAAGGCCAACTCCTTCCTTTTTGTAGAACTCCCAGTGCCATGGCTTAGTTTAAGTTTTAAGGACAGATGAGGGTGCTGGGACATGAAGCCATGTTTTTGTTCCACTGACTCCCATCCCTCCCCAACTTCAGGTAACTAGACCAGGGATAAAACTCTCAGCCAAGAGGATCCAACCATAGTCTCTACTGAAAATAGGGGGCAACATCCAGAAGGGCTAGTTAGGCTGTACTCCTTCTAAATGAGGAAACTATGAAAACCCAGGGGATAGGGGCTGAGGAACAGTGATAAGCACTTTGGACATGTACCCAGAGGGAAACAGAGGTAACCAATGTTCAAGAGAGCAAGAAAGATGGCAGGAAACAGAATAAAGGCAAAAGTGTTAGATAAAAGAAAATTTGGCCTTGTCCTTGGAGGGTCTGTCATTCATAAGCCCTAACACTCAGGTGTGTAGGGGTACACACCTGAGTTTATGCTAATGAGATGATACATTATAGGGGCTGGTCAAGAAAAAGCCAACCACTGTAATTATAGGGTGTGGCCTTGATGACATCAGCCAGGTGACATCAGCCTGACCTCAAGGTGGAGGTGGGGGTGATGGACATCAAATTCAATCACATGGCCAAGGAATCAGTCCATCATGACTTTGCAGTGAAACTCCAATAAAAAGTTTGGACATCACCTGGCTCATGTAGCTTGGTGGATTGAGCATAGGCCTGCAAACCAAAGGGTCACTGGTTCAATTCCCAGTCAGGGCACATGCCTGGGTTGTGGGCCAGGTCCCCAGTAGGGGATGCACGAAAGGTGATCACACATTGATGTTTTTCTCCCTCTCTTTCTCCTTCCCTTCCCCCTCTCTAAAAATAAAGAAATAAAATATTTTAAAAAAGAAGATTGGACACCAAAACTTGGTGGAGCTTCCTAGTTGGTGAACACATGATGGGCTGAGAGGTGATATACCAATTCCACAGGCAGAAGGCACAGCAGCTCTGTGTTTATAAACCACTTCCCAACCTCACCCTGTGTGTCTCTTAATTTGCCTGGTCCTTATTTGTATCTTTATAATAAAACTGTAAGTGTAAGTATAGTGCTTTTCTGAGCTCTGTGAGTTGTTCTAACAAATTATCAAACCTGAAGGGGTTCTCAGGAAATCCTTGAGTTTGTAGCCAGTTAGAAAGAAGTTCAGGTGACCTGGGGGCCCCCAAGTTTGTAGCTAGTGTCTGAAATAAGAGTAGTCTTATTGAAGACCTTCCCATTAAGTTGTAGGGTCTGACACTAAACTGAGTGATTAGGCCAAGTACTTGTCATCAGTGTACATTTGTCATTTTGTTTGCCTGGTATCTAGTCCTCTATCTCCCAGGCTCAATAGTCCAAACTTTCTTTGGGAAAGCAGCCCCCCTTTTCCCCTGACTCTCACCTCCAATAGGCCTGGTAAGGTGGACTCTGCTTCTGGTTCCCAGGGTATGTACTGGCCCCAACCCAATCAATAAGCATACTGTATACCCTGGTCACCAGGGCTGGTTCAGGGAAGGACAGGTAACCACCCGGGTAAATAAGAACTACTAAAGAAGAGGTCGCCCTGCAGTTGGATGTGCCAGGAGCTTATACTGCTACTCTGTCACCATGCAGGGAGAGTTCCTGAGAATGGAACCAATTCACTGGCAGGTCAGCCACTTGAGCCAATGGGGATATGTGGGATCCTGGGAGGCCAGAGGTAAGTAAGTCTTATAACTTCCTGCTTAATGTAATCATCTCTGTATTTTCTCAGGTCCTCCACTAGAAGAAACTTTAAGTCCTTTGTGTCCATTGGTATCTATCTGTCAACCTCATCTCTGCCCATCATGACAACCACATACCTTCAACCACTTGCCAATGAAAGAGTGCTAACCTATAAGAGAGGGACCATCTATGTCTCTTGTCTGCTTTTTGTTTTGTTTTGTTTTTTAAGTAAACTCACATATAGACTATGATGCTACTCAGGACAGCACCCTATACTGGTAATTATATTGATTTTTAATATTCCAAATAGGCAAATTAAAAAGATATATTCTGCTTACACCTCCAAATCAGGTACAAAGCATCCCATCATGACACCCTCATTGACATAAGAAAGGAGCAAATAAAAATGCTGGTGGGTGAGGCCAACAGCACAAAAAAAAAATAGGGAGGGAACAAACGGATTGATTTAAACATGCAAAAGAAGCTATTGTTGGTAAAATGGAAAAGACCCAGGAATACTGCCCGTAATTTAATGGAATAGGGATATCATTTAGGGAGGCCTTTGACAAAACTTACAGTTATGGGTTTTAATGGGTGATAGTCCCCAAACTCCAGTGGCACAGCCTCCAGGCGGTATGTTGCAGATTCTGCCTTGTAGTTCCTGTTCCTGGAGTGCCTGATAAACAACAAAATCCAAAAACCAATTAGGTGATAGAGACACCTAACATTCTAGAAACTTATTGTTGAGACTTCTTCAATGATGAAGTACTTTGTAGAGGGACAGTATTCCTATTAAAACCAATCAGAAATGCTAAATTAAAAAAAAGAATTAAAAATCAGTTTGAAGATATAAGGAGCTGCCAAGGCACCAGAACCAAGGGAAGTGTACTGACATGAAGCCAGCTTCCCCAGGCAGAGCCCCTGTTTATTCCTGACACGGACAAGAGGCTGGAACCAGGCAGAGGGTAGCTGCTAGGACACAGAGCAGCCAAAAGGAAACTGTTTTAAGGAAACCTTACAGGACTGGAAAGGTAAACTAAGGTCTGGAGATATTGAGACAGCTAGGGCCTAAAGAAAGAGCTTCTGAAGAGAAGGGGTTACAGAGAAGGGAAAAATCCAAATATGGTTTCCCCACAAAATATCTGTCAGTTAAGGAATGTATAGCAAAACAAAGAAGCCAAGCAGAAAGTAGATGAAGAGTAGTTTTCATCGGTCTTGTAAGGACTTAATAAGTAATGGTAATAGTGAAATGAACAATAAAAGGGGAGAGAGTATCCTCACTGAAGAAGGAAGAGAACAAATACAGAGAGCACAGTACAGTGTGGAAGACATAGGGACATGATAACCTAACACACATACTAGAATGCGAAGAGGAAGCAAGAATAGGCAGAATTGATTTTTTAAAAGATGAGGTTGAAATTTTTCTCAAACTAAAGAAAGAAATCAAGTTACCAACTCAAGAAACACCTATACCCCAAGTGAGCCTCAAAACCAAAACAAAATAACCATACTTAGGGTTTCCACAGTAAGAGAGACAGTTTCTTTTTCTTTTAAACTTATTTATTTTATTTATTTTACTTATTTATTTTTACTTATTTATTTTACTTATTTATTTTTAGAGAGAGGGGAAGGAAAGGAGAAAGAGAGAGAAACATCAATGCGCTAAAGAAACATCAATCAGTTGCCTCTCATACACCCCCCAACCAGGGAACTGGCCTACAACCCAGGCATATGCCTTGACCACGAATTGAATCGGCAACCTGAATTTCAGTTTGCATGACAATGCCCAATCCACTGAGCCACACCAGTCAGGGCAAGAGGGTTTCTTAAAAGGAAAAAAATACATTACATTCAAAGGACAATATTATTATATCAGCACATAGATGGGGGCCAGATAACAAATGAACTGATACCTTTAAAGTATTAAAAGAAAGTAACTGCCAACCAAGAATTCTATACCCCGTGAAACTATCCTTCAAACAATAGCAAAAGAAAAGTTTCCAGTCAAAGGAAAACCAAGAACACTGTCAGCAGCTGGACCACACTTTGAAACAATAAAATAAAAATATTTAAATATGCGCGCGTGTGTATATACACACACGCAAAATGAATATTAACTGCAAAAAATAACTTAGTGTTAAAATATATCTAGAATTAAAATGCATAACACTGTTAAAGACAAGTCTCGTGAGGGCTCAGAAAAGGACAGCTACAGAGAAAACCTTGACCTTCTTAAAAGCAAAACTGTATATTCATGAATAGAATGTTGGCAGAAATATGGACACACAAAACAATTCCAGCCTACCACCCACCCGCATTTAGGGAAAGAAAAAACTAAAGAGCACAGGAACCTGGCCACTTTGTTTCTTGGCCTCCAAATCCCTTGACTTCCCCCCACAATACCTCCTCACCCCACCCCAATCATAACTTCATGACATCATTAATAGTCGTATGAAATATAAGCACCTCAAATCTAATTGTGCCATCAATCAGCTTTACTCAAGTCCCCACAAATACAGACACCCAACGAGCCCAAAAGAACTGAGGTCCCATCTAATTTAATTTCCACCCCTTTCTAAATAAATTTGGCTTTGAGTGCAAGAGGAGAAAGACCGGTTAACAGCATGAACTAGCCTCTCCTTTGTAGCTTTTCAAGGAAAAACCCCAAGCACAATACATTGTCCAGTCCCTCTGGGTTACGTTTTAAAAAATATATACACTGTGTTTATCTTCCAAAAATATTGCATTTGGGAGTCATATATGAAATATTCTTCCAAACTCTCTTTAATATGATATCAGCCAATCCCTGACCTTTAAAACAAACAAAATCCTAAGAAAAATGGCAGGATTTCCCCTGGTCTCTTCCCTAGAATTTACAATAATTTGAATGGCTATAATTCAACAAAGGATTGTCTGCTCAAAATATAAACATGTCTTAGATATCTGTGCATTGAAACATCTGAAGGTGGGTCAGTGGGAGCAAACTGGGGAAAAGGCAAGGGAGAAGAGCTGAGATGGTGCCATGAATACAGCCCAGAGATTACTGCAGGTCTCAGGAGAGGGGAGGAATCAGGCTGCCATCTGCATGTTCTGTAGCCAGGAGGGGCAGAGATACAGTGAGCGTTCCTCCCTGAATAGTCAGCACAAGCTGCAGCTGAACCCAGTGACCTGAGCAGAGACTGAATGCAAAGATTTGGCCACAGTTGCCTGGTGGCCATCACCACCAGGCAGAAAAACAAAGTCATGAAGCCTGGCCACCTCCTGTCACCCTCCCAGGGCTGACCTCACCTGGCTCTTCCGGAGCTAGCAGAGGGCCCCAGAAAAAAGCTGTAGCAATGTGGGGCTACACAGCACATTATCTGTTGCCCTGAAAACTGAAGAGGCAGAAGGACTTTCCCTGAGTGGCAGGCACACACTGTAGCTAATCCCAGTAAGAGGAGCGGAGATACAGAAGTGAGGCACTGAAGGTAGGCAGTTGCAATTACTGGGAGGAGAACAAAGCCACAAACACACCAGCCAGCCTCTCTCCGCTCACACCACAAACATAGTGGTTGCACTACTGGCAGAGTGTCACTCACTGCAGGGGACAATGCTGGAATCTTACAGGTGCAAAACTCTATATCCCACCACATTTCCCCATGGGGTGGTGGTGCCCTGAGACTGAGGGAACCTGGTCACAGAGGAGATAACCAGCTCCACAGGAAATATAGGGCATTTTCCACCACCCTGCAGAAATCCGAGAAGCCAGAGAAGAGCAAGAGAAACTACTAAACTTGAGCTTCAGCGCCACCTACAGAAAATCAAAAGACAGTTCTCATCGACCTACTAAACAGAGAAGTGCCCCCCTTTAAAAAGAAAAACAAACCAGATTTCATTTCCATAGATGCCTACGAAGAAAGAACTCATCAAATATGATGAATACCCAAGGTAACCAGGCAGCTCAGAAAGAAATTTAAAAACCTCTAGAAAATAAACTTAAAGACATGGAAATACGTGATTTAAATGACAGGGAATTCAAGATTGCAGTTCTGAAAAAACTCAACAAGATACAAGAAAACAGGCAGCTTAAGAACTCAGAAATAAACTCAGAAAGTAAAAGGAGTATGTCACTAAAGACACTGAAACTTTAAAAAAAGAATCAAGCAGAAATTCTGGAGCTGAATATAAGAATTCAATAAAATTCTGGAGCTCAATAAAAGAAATAAAAAATGAATCAGCAAGCTTAGGAAGTAGCGCTGACCACATCGTCACGAAAAAAATTTTCACTGTTATGAAAAAAATTAGTGACACTGAAGACAGAAATCTAGAAATGAAGCAGATGGAAAAGAGGTACTTGAGATTAAAAAACCCCAATTCTACAAGAACTATGATTCCAGCAGAAAGAGCAATATAAAATAATGAATATTCCAGAAGAAGAGCGAGAGAAGTGAACACAGAGCCTATTCAAACAAATAGTTGACAAGAACTTCCTAAACCTATGAAAAGAGCTGGATCCTTGAATCTAAGAAACAATCAATCTCCATCCAAAAAGGCCTTCTCCAAGGCACATTATATTAAAAATGTCAAAAATTAATGGCAAAGAAAGACATCTCAAGACAGTCTGGGAAAAGAAGATGGTAACCTATAAAGGAAACCCCATTAGATTATCATCAAAATTTTTAGCAGATTTTTTTACCCTACAAGCTAGGAGAGAGTGGAATTAAATGTTCAAACTATTGAAAGAGAGAAATTACCAGCAAAGTATATCTTTTACATAAAAAGAATAAGACTTCTCCAGACATACTGAGGCTGTGGGAATTTACCTGCAAAAAACCTCCATTACATAAAATACTAAAATGGGTTATTCTACCCAAAATGAAAAGACAAAAGAGTACATAACTATGAGTAAGATCACTAACAGATAGAAGCTGGAAATTTCAACCATTTTTCAGAATGGGGTGTTATACGTTTAAATATAACATAAAAGTTGAAGATAGTAAAAAGTTTAAAAAGAGAAGACAATAGGTACTACAATTTTGAAATGAACCCAGCATAAATAGGGATAATTTGTGACAAAAAAACATTAAAGGAGAGATGGTAAAGGTCTGAATTTGCAAAGGGGTTGGAGATAAGATATAAAAATATTAGAAATTTAATATTCATTTAATATGAATATAAAATAAGAAAAATGACTACTGTATATATGACACTTCCTTTTGCATAAACCTAATGGCAACTGTGTATACACAAAAAATCCAGAACTGAGACAGAACACAGAAAAAGAGAAAACAGAGGAAAATAAATCATAGAATACCATCATATCAAAAAAACAAAATCAAAACCAAAAACAGAAATAGAAATGCAAGGAAAAAGAAACAAAGGAGACAGAGAGCTACCAGAAAATACAACATAAAGTGGCTATAGGAAATTCTCATATACCCAAAATGTAAATGGACTGAACTCACCAATAAAAAGTCAAAGAATGGATCAAAACAAAAATTTTTTAAACCCCAACCAACCATATGCTTCCTTCAGGAGGTACATTTCAGCTGCAAGGAAAATAAATACTCAAAGTGAAAGAGTAGAAAAATATTCTCCAAGCAAATCGCATCCAGAAAAAAGCAGGTGTAGCTGTGCTTATATCTAACAAAATAGATTTTAAAATAAAAAGATAACAAGAGGCAAAGATGGATATTTTATAGTGATAAAAGGGACAATACATCAAGAAGACATAACATGTATTTGTATACATATACCCAATTAGGGAGCACCAAAATGTATAAAGCAACTACTAACAAAACTGAAGAGAAACTGACAAAAACACAATAGTAGGGGACCTAAATACCCCACTGACAGCTATGGATAGATCACCTAAAAAGAAAATCAATAAGGAAATATTGGCATTAAATGACACAATAAACTAATGGACATAACCAACATTTACAGAGCCTTTCATCCCAGAATACCATTGCACATGGAACATTCACAAGGACTGAGCATATGTTGGGACACAAAACTAGCCTCTACAAATTTAAAGATCAAAATCATATTAAGTATATTCTCTGAACACAGTACTCAAAAACTGCAAATCAACTGCAAAGAAAAAGCAGAAAAAAATCACAAATGTATGTGGAGATTAAATAACATGCTACTAAAAAATGACTGGATCAAAGAAGATATGATAGGAGAGATCAAAAGATACATAAAACAAATGAGAATGACAATACAACGTAACAAAACTCTGGGGATAAAGCAAAAACAGTGATAAGAGGAAACTTTTTATCATTACAAGCCTACCTCAAATAGACAACCTAACATTACATCTCAAAGAACTAAAACAGGAAAACAAATGCTGCTGAAGCCAGCAGAAGGAAAGAATGAAAGTCAGAACAGAGTTTAAAAAAAAGAAAGAAAGAACAAAAATACAAAAAATAATGCAAAAAAGAGCTGGTTCTTTGAGAAGATTAAAAAAATTGACAAACCTCTGGTTAGACACATTAAGGAAAAAGAGAAAAGACTCAAACAAAATCAGAAATGAAAGAAGTTACAATGGACACCACAGAAATACAAAGGAAAATACAGTAATACTATGAAAGACTTTATGTCACCAAGTTTATTACCTAGAAGAAATGGACAAGTTCTTCAGACTATATAACCTTCCTAGATAGAACTACAAAGAATTGGAAAATCTAAACAGACCTATCAACAGTGAGGAAATTGAAACAACCATCAAAAACCTCCCCAAAAGTAAAAGTCCAGGACCAGATGACTTCACTAGTGAATTCTAACGAACATTCAAAAAAAGATCTACTGGTAGTACCTATCCTTCTCAAACCCTTACAAAAATACTGAAAAATAGGTAATACTTCCTAATACATTTTAAGGGGCCAACATTACACTAATACCAACCTTGGTAAGGATAACACAAAAAAAGAAATTTATGGACCAATTATCTCTGATGACTACAGATTAAAAAAACCTAAACAAAATAGTAAATCAAATGCAATACATTAAAAAAAAAAAATACCTAATGGTCAAGTGGGATTCATTACAGGGGCACAAGGATGGTTCAACATAATCATATGATCATATCAACAGATGTTTAAAAAGCATTTGACAAGATACAACATCTATTCATGATTAAAACACTCAAATGAGCATGGAAGGAAAGTACTTCGATATAATGAAGACCACATATGACAAATTCTCTGGTCATATCATACTCAATGGTGAATAATTGAAAGCTTTTCCTCTAAGATCAGGAACAAGACAAAATGTCCACTTTTATTTAACATAGTATTGGAAGTTTTAGCAAGAGCACTCAGGCAAGAGAAAGAAATAAAAGGCATCCAAACCGGGAAGGAAGAAGTAAATGTCACTTTTTGCAGATGACATGATTCTTCATATAGAAAACCCTAAAGACTCCCCTAACAATGTATTTGAAACAATAAACAAATACAGTAAAGTTGCAGGACACAAAATTAATGTACAAGATCCACTGTGTTCCTATATACTAACAATAACATTTCAGAAAAGGAAATTTAAAAAAAACTTTCTTTTGCAATTGCAACAAAAAGAATAAAATAGTTAGGAATAAATTTAACAAAGGATGTGAGGGACCTATACATTAAAAACAAGAGATTTTTCTTTTTTAATGAAGAATTAGAAAGATATTCCACGTTCATGGATTGGAAGAATTAACATAATTAAAATGGCCATATTACATTTTAATGTAATAAACTCAATATATACATTTAATACAATTCCCATTAAAGTTCCAATGGCACTTTTTAAAGAAATTTTTAAAAATTCGTATTTGTATGGACCCACAGAGACCCTGAATAACCAAAGCAATCCTGAGACTAAAGAACAGAACCGGGGGTATCACATTCTGTGACTTCAAATTATACTACGAAGTGACAATAATCGAAACAGCATGGTATCAGTAGAAAAAAAGACACACAGACCAATGGAACAGAATGGAGAGCCCAGAAGATTTTAAGATGGCAGCAAGATAGGTATAGCGAAGTCCACTTCCCCCTGTGCATGGGTGGAACACCTAGCCAATCTTCTGAGGAACAGAGTGAACAGTCAATGGTATCCCAGCATATATGAAGATTGGAGGCCAAAACTGTAGAGGACACTGAAAAATCAGATGGTAAAGAGAGTGTTTCAGGACAATAAAGTCCCTGGGACCAGCACGGGGATCAGGGCCACTGCAGCCCCAGGCCCAGTGTCCAGCGGGTCTGCTTCAGGATTCTTGGGAGACAGCCAAGTCAATGTCTCCCTCCCCTGCCAAACAAGGTTTAATCAGCACCAGGATGGACCTGGATGCTTGAAGTTGCTGGGGGGAATAAGGAGGAAATAACAAACACACAGTGGCAGTGTGCATTTGTTGAGGCTGTGGACACTGGCTGGGAAGACGCTGACCAAGATGTTCCCTGACCCAAATACTTCCTGGTCTGGTTGGAGAGTTGGGCTGTGTGAGAGAACAGGCACTTGTTGGGAGTGGCAGGCTTGAATAGGAGGAATTTTTCAAAGCGATAAAGAGGCACTCAGTGGTTGTTTAGGGAACTCTTCCGAAGCAGCCACTCCCACCTCCCCCTGCCATGCAGCCTCCACAGCCTCAGCCGTGGACCCACCTCTGCTGCCAGAACCTCAACTATGCCCCTACCACCTGCCATGGCGGCGGAGGGTGATTAATTGCGACATTGACCCCAGTGGCCTTCCACCCCACCATGGCTGCCACAGCAGCAATAGAAGCCAGCACACACTCGATACCACCATCCCACAAATGCACTCCCTCTGCAGCAGCAGAGGCCGAAAACTCACACCTAACAGCCGTGGGATGGCACACACCTGAACCCGGGGCCCAGCAGCTGCTAATCCCACCCCAGCAGCAGAGGCTGAGCACTCAAGCCCGCAGCTCTGGTGACAGAGCAAGCCTGAACCTACCACCCAGGAGAAACTCCAGCTCAACGCCACTGCCGCAGGGAACAGAAGAAGAAGAGGTGCACACCTCCATCTGCAATGGCACCCATGGTGGGGACCTATCCCTGCAGGGCCAACTGGCTAAGAGGAAGGTGGAGATGCCCCAAAAGAGTAGAGCAGCGGGGTTCAGGGAGCCACTAGTCCCCAGAAAGACTTAACTTGGTGTGGGGGGGTGCTGAACTACCCCGAAGAGACTCTGAGAGTCCCTATCATCTAGGACAGCAAAGAGCGAGAAGGTGATGTGTGATTGGCCCCTAACTGGTGCACCTCAAGGACAGGGCAACTGGTGGACTAAAGGTGTAGGCTGGGCACAGAAGGGCACTGGGGGCCAACCAGCAAACTGAGGAACCGGGCTGGAGTCTGGGCAACTCCAAAGAGTGTGGCTCGGACCTGGCTCCCATCCCCGCAAAACCACAGGAAGGCAGAAAAGCAAAACCAATCTTCCCTCAGCCAGCTGTAGCCAGGAAGACCAGCAGAACTGGCTTGGCTTGTGTAAAGCCAGCAGGAGGCCTGTTCTTTCTTTCTTTTTTTTTTTTAAATTCCTTCTTCCTTCTTTTCATTTCTTTTTTTTATTCCTTCTTCCTTCCTTCTTTTTTTTTTAAATTCCCACAAATGAGACAATAAAACCTGCAGCTGTGAAAAGACCAGAGTTAGACCCAAGGAGGGGTCATCCTAAAAACAGAGACAGTGAAACAAATTTCACTTTCCTATTCCAGAGAACTTGCAAGTTATTCTATATTTGTATTATTATTATTTTTCACTATTTTTACATATTTTATTAGTTTTTTTATTTCTCTCCTTTCTATTTAGTCTTCTTAGCTTGGCTTGTTAAATCACATTGTTTGACTGCTATTCCTTGTTCTCTATTTCATCAGTATTTTTAATTTTGCATCTTTCACTTCTCTTGTATTCCAATAGCACACTACTTTAGGTCATGTATATCCTATACCTGTTATTTAGACCACAAAGATTCTGTCATATGATTGTTGCTTTGATACTATTGTAAATAATTGCTGTCCCATACAATTGTAAATACTACACAACACCCCTTCCAGATCTTAGCTTATTTGAGTGTCTTCCAGAACTTTACTACCACTGTGGTTAACTCTATTCTCTCACACACTACACCTATTTTCTATCCTATACTCTCACTTTACCTCATAATCTGACCTCCCACAAGCTCACTGCTTTCTAGATCCAACTCACAATACTTCCCCTACCTAACAAGAGTCATATCTTTTTCCCACCCTTTCTAAAAAGTGGATAGTTGGGTGAAATATCATGGCTAGCACTATACATATTGAAAGGCTCTCCCATCTCTTCTCCACAGGTTGCTACTTTAATTACCATAAAATACATTCCTGCTGTCTTAAACCATTTTGCCTTCCCCCTCCAACTGATCACAAAAATAAGTAGGTGGGAGCTGTGAATACCAGGATACCGGCTGGAAGAGGAAAGCCACCAAAAAAGGAACTACCAAGAGGCAACAATGGAAGAAGGTAAAGGAGGAAGTGGAAGCCACACTAACCTCCACCCAGGACCGATCTTGAAATATAACTAAATGGTGGAGAAATTGCCAAGAACAAACAACTGAATAGCAAGAGAGAAGCCTCAAAACCTCGTACAGACAGAAGAACCAGCTTCAACATAACCTATCCACACTTGCACAACAGAATAAAAGACATGGTGGATGGAGTGACCCTCAGGTAACCAGTTGAGGGGAAGGACCCACCAAAGTTAGACCCAACAACAATCAAAACTCAAAGATATACAGAGAGCCAACATGAACGACAGCCCAAGACCAGCGAGTTCTGGAGACCAAGGAGACTGCACCACTGATTCTCATAGGTCTTCTACCATGAAAGTCCACACCATAAACCAAGGGAGTAAGAACAGATCAATTTAAGAAGCAGAGGCTAACAAGAAGAGCCTCACAAACAATGACAAGACAAAGAAACAAACCACTCAGGAAAGGAAAGGAGGGAGCCTCAGAAAAAATGCTAAACGAAATAGAGGCAAGTGAACTATCAGATATAGAGCTCAAAGCAGTGGTCATCAGGAAGCTCAATAAGCTCACAGAGAATTACCAAAAACTACAGGGAAACTACAATGAACTCACTGAAAACTATATCAACATGAAAAAAGAAATAGAAATTATCAACAAGGGCCAAGAAGAAATGAAGACTACAATTTCTGAATTGAAGAACACAAAAGAAAGAATCAAAATCAGGCTAGATGAAGCAGAGGGTCGAATCAGCGAGTTGGAGGACAAGGTAGAAAAAGCACCCAGAAAGAGAAAGAAAAGTAAAAGAGACTCAGAAAGAATTAAGAGGGGTTAAGGGAAATGTAGGACAACATGAAACATAATCATATCTGTATAATAGAGATACCAGAAGGAGAAGAAGAGCAAAGGACAGAAAAACTGTTTGGAAAAGTAATGATGGAAAACTTCCCTAATTAAATGATGGAAAAAGTCACACAAATCCAGGAAACACAGAAAGTCCCAATCAAGAGGAACCCAAACAGGCCCACTTCAAGATGCATCATAAATAAAATGGCAAAATTCCAAGACAAAGAGAGAATCTCAAAGGCAGCAAGGGAAAACCAGGAAGTAACATGCAAGGGAGCTCTGATAAGATTAGCAGCTGACTTCTCAATGGAAACACTCCAAGACAGAAGGGAATGGCAAGAAATATTTTAAGTACTGAAAACCAAGGGCTGCAACTGAGACTACTCTACCCAGCAACACTCTCAATTAAAATGGAAGGCCAAATAAGGAGCTTCCTGGACAAAAGAAGCCTCAAAGAATATGCCTCCTCCAAACCAGCTGTGAGATATTAAAGGATTTGCTTTAAGAACAGGAAGAAAAACTGTGAGAGAAAGAGGAACACAGGTATGATAAAATGGCAATGAATAAGTACCTATCAATACTAACCATAAATGTAAACAGATTAAATGCTCCAATCAAAACACAGAGAATAGCAGAATGGATAAGAAAAGATGACCCACACATATGCTGCCTACAAGAGACCCACCTCTGAACAAAAGACCTACACAGACTGGAAGTGAAGGACTGGAAACAAATTTTCCAAGCAAATGGACAGGGGAAAAAAAACCCGCAGTAGCAATACTAACATCGGACAAAAGAGACTTCAAAAAAAACAGCCATAAAAACAGACCCGAAAGGTCACTTCATGATACGCAAGGGAAGTATCCATCATGAAGGCATAAACGTTGTAAATATATGCACGCTCAAAATAGGAGCACACAAATATATAAAGAAAATCTTGGAGAATTTCAAGGAAGATATTCTCAGCAACACAATTATAGTAGCGGATTTCAATACCGCACTGTAAAAAATGGAGAGATCTTCCAAACAAAATATCAGTAAAGATATTGTGGAATTAAAAAATGCCCTAGATGAAACTTAACTGATATATATAGGGCCTTTCATCCCAAAGAAGCAAAATACACATTTCTTTCAAATGCACATGGAACATTTTCAAAGATAGACCACATGATAGGACAGAAACAAGCCTCAACAATTTCAAGAAAATTGAAATCATATCGAACATTTTCTCCAACCACAAGGGACTGAAACTAGAAACCAACCCCAAGGGAAAAAAAACCAAAACACTCAAACTGATGGAGATTAATAACATGCTACTAAACAATGAATGGGTCAAGAATGAGATTAGGGAAGAAATCAAAAAGTTTCTGGAAACAAATGAAAATGAACTCACAACAAACCAAAACTTATGGGACACAGCGAAGGCAGCCTTGAGAGGGAAGTTCATAGCAATACAGGCCTACCTAAAAAAGATAGAACATTTCAAATAACAACCTAACCCTATGTGTGTAAGATCTCAAGGAGCAAGAACAAAGACAGCCCAGAGCAAGTAGAAGGAAGGAAATAACCAAGATCAGAGCAGAATTAAATGACATAGAGACAAAAAGCACAATTCTAAGGATCAACAAACCAGGACCTCATTCTTTGAAAAGATAAACAAAATCAGCAAGCTTTTAGACAGACTCATCAAGAAAAAAAGAGAGAAGACCCAAATAAACACAATCAGAAATGAAAGAAGAGAGATTACAACTGACACCACAGAACTACAAAGGATTTTAAGAAATTACTACAAAGAACTATACGCCAAGAAATTTGAAAACCTGGGTGAAATGGACAAATTTCTAGAAAAATATAATCTTCCAAAACTGAATGAAGAAGAAGCAGAAAGCCTGAACAGACCAATAACACCTCATGAAATTGAAGCAGTAATCAAAACGCTTCTGGCACACCAAAAACCTGGATTGGATGGTTTCACAGGAGAATTTTACAAAGCACTTAAGGAAGAGCTAACACCTATCCCTCACAGATTATTCCAAAAAATTCAAGAAGAGGGAAGACTCTCAAACTCTTTTTATGAAGCCAGCATCATCCTAATCCCAGAACCATATAAAGACACAACAAAGAAAGAAACTTCGGGTCAATATCACTGATGAATATACATGCTAAAATCATCAATACTGGAAAACTTCATCCAGCAATACGATAAAAAGATCATACACTATGATCAAGTGGCATCATCCCACGGATGCAAGGATGGTACAATATTTGCAAATTAAACACAATACATCACATAAATAAAACGAAAGAAAAAATAACACAATCGTATCAATATATGCAGAAAAAGCATTTGATAAGGTACAGCACCCACTTATGATAAAAACACTTAGCAAAGTGGGAATAGAGGGAGCATTCCTCAACATAATAAAGGCCATATATGAGAGACCTACAACCAACATCATACTCAATGGGCAAAAACTAAAAACTTTCCCACTAAGATCAGGAACAAGACAAGGATGTCTACTTTCACTACTCATATTCAACATAATATTGGAAGTCCTATCCACAACAATCAGACAAGGGAAAGATATAAAAGGCATCCAAATTGGAAAGGAGGAAGCAAAACTGTAATTGTTTGCAGATGACATGATAGTGTACACAGAAAATCCTATACACTCTGCCAAAAGACTGTTCAACCTAATAAGTGAATTAGGCAAAACAGCAGGATACAAAGTCAATATCCAGAAATCAAAGGCATTTTTGTACACCAAATATGAAATATCAGAAACAGAAACCTGGAAAAAAATCCCATTTGATACAGCAACAAAAAAAGTAAAATACCTAGGAATAAACCTAACCAAGGATGTAAAAGACCTGTACTCAGAAAACTACACAACACTGAAGGAAGAAATTAAGGAAGACACAAACAAATGGAAGCATATACCATGCTCATGGATTGAAGAAATAACGTCATCAAAATGTCCATACTACCCAAAGCAATTTATAGATTCAATGCAATACTTATTGAAGTACCCATGACATATTTCACAAACATAGAACAAATACTTCAGAAATTCATATGGAACCATCAATGACCCCAAATAGCTGCAGCAATTTTGAAAAAGAAGAATGAAGTTAGGAGGGGGTCACAATACCTGATATCAAACTGTATTACAAGGCCACTGTATTCAAAATAGCCTGATACTAGCAGAAGAACACACGCGTAGAACAATGGAACAGAACAGAGAGCCCAGAAATAAAACCAAGTCTCTATGGTGAATTAATATTTGACAAAAGGGGCACAAGCAAAAAATGGAGTAAAAATAGCCTCTTCAACAAATGGTGTTGGGAGAGCTAGACAGCTACATGCAAAAAAAAATGAAACGTGATCACCAACTTATACCATACACAAAAATAAATTCAAGGTGGATAAAATACTTAAATGTAAGTTGTGACACCACAAAAGCCCTAGAGGAAAACATAAGCAGGAAAATCTCAGATATTCCACGGAGCAATATTTTCACCAACATGTCCACTAGAGCAAAGGACATAAAGGAAAGAATAGATAAATGGGACCTCATTGAAATAAAAACCTTCTACATGTCTAAAGAAAACAGCAGTAAAATGAAAAGAGAGCCAACCATATGGGAAAACATGTGTGCCAAGGACACCTTGGACAAGGGTTTGATGTCCAAAATATAGAAAGAACTCACACAACTGTACTCCAGGAAGACAAAAACCCAATTTAAAAATGGACAAAAGACTTGCACAGACACTTCTCCAAGGAGGACACGTAGATGGCCCAGAGATATAAGAAATGATGCTTAGCAACACCAGCCACCAGAGAGATGAAAATTAAAACCACAATTAGATACTACCTCACTCCAGTTAGAACGGCCATCTTAAACATATCAACATGTTGGAGAGGATGTGGAGAAAAGGGAATCCTAGTGCACTGCTGGTGGGAATGCAGACTGATGCAGCCACTGTGGAGAACAGTATGGATTTTCCTCAGAAAACTAAAACTGGAATTGCTTTTTAACCCAGCAATTCCATTGTAATTCCAATTTACAATAGCAGCACAATTTACAATTTGCCGGAAGCAACCTAAGTGCCCATCAGTAAATGAGTGGATCAAAAAACTATGGTACATTTACGTAATGGAATACTACGCAGCAGAGAGAAAGATGAAGTTCCTATACTTTTTGACAGCATGGATGGAGCTGGAGAGCATTATGCTAAGTGAAATAAGCCAGGCAGTGAGGGAAAAATACCATATGATCTCACCTTTGACTGGAACATAATCAACAAAAGAAAATAGCAAGCAAAATAATACCAGAGACACTGAAAATAAGAACAAACTGACAGTAACCAGAGGGTAGGTGGGAGGGGATAATGGGAGTAAGGGTTTTCAGGAACTAGTATAAAGGACACATGGAGAAAACCAAGGGGAAGTGTGGAAGCAAGGGAGGGAGGGTGGTTTGGCTGGAGTGTGGGAGGGATGGGGGATAATGCAGACAACTCTCATTGAACAACAATAAAATAATTTTTTTAAATAATTAAAACAATAAAATAGCTGGGAAAATTTAAAAGCTGCATATAAAAGAAAAAAACTTGACTGCTATTTGTCACCACACACAAAAATTAGGTCAAAATGGATCAAACCCCTAAATATAAGGCCTGAAACAGTAAATATATAGAAGAAAATATAAGTACTAAACTTATGAGCATTGGTCTCAGAGAGGATTTTATGAATTTGACCTCAAAGGCAAGGGAAGTAAAAGCAAAATAAATGAACAGAACGATATCAAACTAAAAAGGTTTTGTACAGCAAAAGAAATATCAACAAAATAGCACCGAACCAAACTAGAAAAGACATTTGCAAACAACACCTCCAATAAGGAGTTGAGGTCCAAAATATAAAAAGAAGTCACGCAAGTCAACAACCACACATACAAAAAAAAAAATCCAATTTAAAAAATGGGCAGAAGATCTGAATAGACAAGTCTCCCAAGAAGACATACAAATAACCAACAGATACATAAAAGGAAGCTGAACTTCACTAGCTATTAGGGAAATGCAAATCAAAACTATAATGAGGAACCATCTCACACCTGTTAGAACAGCTATTATCAATAAGACAAGTACCGTGTTTTCAGACTATAAGACGCACCACTCCCAAATGGGGGAGGGGGGCGGACAACGGGGGTGCGTCTTATAGTCCAAATGTACCTTACCTGGCTCGCTGTGGGGGGGAGGCGGTGGTGGAGCGGGGTCACAGGTTATTAAATATTTTACCACATTTTTTGCCTCAAATTTTTTTCCCTATTTTCCTCCTCTAAAACCTAGGTGTGTCTTGTGGTCCAGTGTGTCTTATAGTCCTAAAAATATGGTAATAACAAGTGTTGGATGGGTTGTGGAGAAAAAAGAACCCTCATTCACTGCTTGTGGAAATGTAAATTGGTACAACTATTATGGAAAACAGTATGAAGATTCCCCCCAAAAATAAGAACAGAGTTATCACATGATCCAACAATCCCTGGTCTGGGTATTAGATAAAGAAGATGTGGTATATATGTAGAATGGAATACTACTCAGCCATAGAAAAGATGATATGCTGCCATTTGTGACAACATGGGTGGACCTTGAGACTATCATGCTAAGCAAAATAAATCAGATGGAAAAAGTCAAGAACCATATGATTTCACTCATATGTAGGAAGTAAAACTGAAACTCAATGACACAGACAACAGTATGGTGGTTACCAGAGGGGAAAGGTAGGCAGTAAAGAGGGTCAAACATGGGGTGAGAAAAGAGATTTGACTTTGGGGGGTAAATATACACAGCAGTATTACAGAATTGTACATTTGCAGCCTGTATAATTTTGTTAACCAACATCACCCCAATAAATTGAAAATATAAAAACAAAAACAAGAAAAACTCCAAGAATAAAAAAATTATAATAATAGCTATGGATAGTCATAATAAAGTTTTAAAAACTGAATTACAGTTGTTCTCTTTTCAGATCACCCTAAGCTTTATCAATAGAATTCTGAAAGGTTAATTTAATGGAATGAGCAGAAATGTCATCTGACCTGAAATTCAACTGCAAATGTGTTTTCATCCCTGATAATTAACAAATCAATCAATAGCTAAGTACTACCTCAAAAGCACTATATGACTTGATATGCAAGTATGTAATAATAGTTCTCATTAATTAGGTGATTACTGTATACCAGGATCCAGGCCCAGCTCTTTACCACCATTTCCTTATTTAATCAACCTTAGGAGATAGGTACTGTGGACAAAAAAAGGCGCCACATACTACACCTGACAAGTTTAGGGAAGGCCTGCATGGTGGGCCTTACAAACTCAGATGGAGAAGTAACCATACAGGACGATCTAAAGAAAAAAGTTCCTAACTAAAAGCAAGTCACAGCAGGTAGTCACATCCTAGGCTTGCAGCTTCCATACAAAGGTCAATCTTTACCAATAGGACAGTCGGCCTATGTATTGTCTTTCTGCATCTATGAAAACATGCCTTTGGAACACCAGAATAATCCTGTTGTTTTCTGGACCCCTCAGGGTACAACCTCCACACAAGAGCAAGAGAACACAGAGGCCTTCATTGTTACTGTTCCCCAACATACCATCTCTGTGTTGTTAAGTGGTCTACCCTGCACCAACCAAGTAAAAGACATTTGTCTCTCCATTTGATTCTTTATCCAATCTCAGAGATTTCCCTGGTTTGCTTTCCCCTGCCCCATTTATCCACCACCAATGAATTTCATGTAACCCTCCTTGTAGCTCCTCCTTGGAGTCTAATGTACAAAATAAGCTGTGCTATTCTCTGGAGCATTTTCTCAATCTGTTGAGATTTTGCTTCCCAGCAATTATTGTTAAGTTTGGTTCAAATAAATTCATAAAAATTCTCTACAGGTTTGAACATTTCTTTGTCAACAATGCTATAATTATGCCCATTTTTCAGAAATGCTGAGACTTGTAACTGGTGGTAACTTGTCAGGTGACAGCAACAGGGAGAGAGAAGGATGCAAACCAAGGTAGCCCCACTACTGCACTCAAAAATTCTGCAGATCACCTGAGTTATCTTGAGAACCTGAAAAATTAAGCAATTGTCTACTTTTTTAAAAAATCCTCAGGATTTTTTTTTTCTTTTAGAGCAAGAGGAAGGTGGGGGAAAGGAGGGAAGGGGAAACGGGGGGGGGGGGAAGAGACAGGGAGGGAGAGGTCAGTTGCCTCCTGTATGTGCCCCACTGGGGACTGAACCCACAACCTAGGTATGTGTCCTGACCAGGAATCAAATCCGCAAACTTCTTGGTATACAGGATGACACTCTAATCAATGGAGCCACTCGGCCAGCACATCTACCTTTTTTTAAGGATTGAGCATTGATACTGCTTGGTTTTGTTTTTAAAGTTTGAGGGGAAGGAATTCTTTGGAAAATAACAACTTCTGAAAAGACCTTTAAAAAAATGTTTACCCTTCCTGAAGTCATATCACACCGCTATATCCTGATTTTTTTCCTATCACTTCTTCCATTACTTCCTCAAATTTACCTTCCGATCCCTGGCGTTTCCCCCAGTCCGAGATAATAGAGCATTTTCTTCAATGCCTGGGTCTTTGGTAAGGCTAACAGCAACCTCTAATGGACATTTTCACAAAAATCTTTTTCTTTTTTTCTGCCAACAGAGATGGTCAACAGACCACCACCCATACTCCTGGTCCTTCAGGAGTTGCCACAGAAAAAAGGCTAACAACATCTCACACCTACTCTCCTGGCTGGGTCCAGGCCCGGGCTACTCCAATGTGGTCCCTAGATCCCTAGCAAGGTATCACCTGGGGAGTATTGAAATATCGCAGACATACAGAATCAGGAACTGTATTGTAACAAAATTCTCAGGTGATTTAAATGCACTAAAGGTTCACAACTCCCTATTTTTCGATTATTTATATCTGAGAACATGGATATGTAGAAATTCCACTACCAGTTGCCAAATTTATCTGCTTATATTGGAAATGCCAAAATCTACTAAATGCTTTTTTGTCAGCTATTTTAATTCTTGAATGACCCTTTAAATTACTAATAACAATGTGGCCACATAGTTTTGTTCTCCCAGAATCCCAACCTCCCCCCACCATCAGTAAAATTTTAAAATGATGTAGAAATTCTGATTCCAAAGGGTAGCACTTTTTAGGGTGCTGTTACACAGGAGTAAACAGGAAATGTGATGCACGATGTACTGGATATTTCACACATTAGGCTAGGCCAAAATATATTAGAGATAAATCTGTGAAAAGGGGCTTCTGGGGAGACCTATGACAATGCAGCAGGACTTGGGAAACCCACAACCCAGAAACTTCAGTCCAGAATTGGAGGTCCAGCTGATGACAATGAGTAAGGAAGGTCCCAGGCTTGGGCTGAAAACTTCAGCCCTCCTTGTAGGCTCTATGCCTAAGAAAACTTCCTCACCCTTCTGCTTTCATTTCCTCATTTGAAAAGCAGGGTTGTTGTGAGTTAAAGGAGATGCTGCAAGTTAAGCACTTAGCATAGTGCCTGGCACAATATAAAGGCTTGGTATGTCAAAAAAACAATGGCAGAAACACAGTTCTCCTCTGTGGGCCTCAAGTCAGAAAACCAAATGATGACTATGTGCTACCACACAGAAATATGTCTATAGCATGGCCAAATTAGGAACTTTGGAGACCCCAGATGCTAAAGGCTAATGGCACCTCTGTTTATAATTTAAACTGCAAACAGCAAAGATAAAAACATACTGGGAGGTAGAGATGAAAATAGCAACTTCCTGAATTTTCTGATGACAACATTCCAGGTAACTGAGGCCAGGAGTTTTTGTGCTTAAGCCTGGATGACTCCCTAAAAGCTGCTTCACATGACCAGGTCAAAGAAAACTCAGGGCTAGAAGAGCTCAGTGGCATGCAAACATGCTTTAGGCTGCCTGAGCTTTGAAAGGAAGACCCTGAGATAGCCAGGTACCGGCAAGCCTCATTTTATTGCGCTTGGCTATACTGTGCTTCACAAACCTTGTGGGTTTTTTGCACAAACTGAAGGCAAGACCCTCCACTAATAAATTCTGATTACAAATCACTTTACTGCAGTGGTCTGTAACCCAACCGGCAAAATTTCCAAGGTCTGCCTGTATCTGATTATCAAAGGTCTGCGGCTGTATATTCTTTCATTTGCTCACTGACTCATTCAATGTAAACCACTTCACATCATTTGAAAAGAAAAATCAGAAAATTATCTTCCTTTTTGAGACAAAAGGGAAAACCTCAATCCCCAAATAATTCCACTATCACTATCATAACTCTCTAGCGTTCTCCAGCACTCAAGAGCACCCGCGGGGGCCTGAAGCACCAATCACTCCAGATACAAAAGCCCTGCTAAGCCTGGCAGCCTTCGCAGGGCCCACTCCCTCCTGCTTGATGAGCTCCTACACATCCTGCAAAACCCAGTTTTAGACTACCTCCCTGAAGCTTTCCCAGTGCACCCAGGTGAGGCTGTACCTCATTCAAATGCTTTATTTGGACATCATTCCATTGTGTGAATATTCCCCATGAAACTGTCAGCTCCCTGAGGGCAAAGAGTAGTCTGAGAGCTTTGCATCCCCCATACCCAGCGCAGGGCCCCTTACAAAGTAGGACAGCGGCGGTCTTTTTGCTAATGAGGAAACCAAGTCTCCTCTAGATGAACTGAGTAGCTCCCGAGTTATCCACACCCGGAGCTGAGTCCACCCTTCTTTGCATCCAGCGCCCCTAAAACCCGCACCAACCCCACTAGGAAAGCAGAAGCCGGAAACTTGAATTTCCTCTAGGGCTCAGGAGAAAACCAAAAACGGAGCTCCTCTGGGTCAAGACAACCCAGGGTTTGGGTGAGAGACTCCACCAGTTCCCAATAGAGGAGCAACTCACTTGCACAAAAAACACACCGAGGCAGAGAAAAGAGACAACCAATGACACACGCTGCTTACCAGGGAAAGGCCGCCATCTTCGCAGTCATATGATCACTTCCGCAGCGACCGGCCCTTCTCCCTCTTTTAGACTCCGCCCCCCCATGGCTTCCATGATTATGAAGGCAGAGGCACGTCCTGCAAAGCGCAGGCGGCGACTTCCGCAAGCGCCAAGATAATGAGGGGTGGGTTCCCGTGCCTCAGAGCACCACTATTTCTCCGAGGCATGGTTGTGAGAGGTAAGCTCCCTACCTGTAGAGGGGCTCAATCCCTACAAAGGAACACCAGCCTCTCCTTAGACAGGAACTCCTCCCTCCCCAGAGAGGGGCTACTTCACTGGAGAGGGAGAAGGGAGCCTTTCCCCCCTACCCCAGAGGGGATAACTCCCTAGAGAGGGGCTCCCTCCTAGAGGAGAGCCTCCGCCCTGAAAAGGGACGCCCTCTTTTAGGGAGAGTAGGGTTCCCGTACCAGCAAGAGGACTCTCTAGTAATGGGATTCCCAAGCGAGGGGAAGGGGACCTTCCTCTGTAAACTGGATCTCTCTTCCTAGAGAAGGGCGGCTCAGAGTCCACTTACTGAAGGGCTCTTGCTAGAATGGTGCTAGCTCCCCACTGAGGGGGTCTCTCCCACCCCATCCCCTACCCCGGGCCTAAAGCGTGAGACCACTCCCTGGAGAAAAGACCCTTCCCTTCCCGCTCTGACTGGTGTCGTTCAGTTACTTGGGCTTCGTTCTGCAAAATGAAAGGTCACGTGTTGAATGGTTCGATTCCCCATCAGGGCACTTGCCTGGGTTGTAGGTTGGGTCCCCAGTCAGGGCGCCAGCGAGAGGCATTCATGTTTCACCCTCTCAAAAATTAAACACATTTTAAAAAAAAATAGACTCCCCCTTGGGGATAGGGCTCCACCCCCATATCTACAAGGGGTTTCAATCCCCCCTCTAAAAAAGGAGTCTCTTCTCTATGGAGGGGGCTCTTTCTCTGGAGGGGGCTGCTGAGGGAGTTGCCTCACCCTCTCTAGGGAGTAAGCCCCACTCTAGCATGGGGGCTCACTGCCACTCTCTAGGGTGGAAACACCTCTCAAGGGAGAGATCTCTGTAGGGAGGGGCTGTTTTAGCCTTGCTTATTAGGGAATCCCTCTGAGGGAGGGGGGCTCCCTTGCTCAGCAGAGAATTTTTCCTGAGGGAGACCTTTTCAGGCAGAAGCTCCTCTCCAGGAAAGGTTCCCCTCGCTGTGGAGGGAGCCTCCCTCCAGAGAGGCAGACCCTGTCCAGGTATAGGGATCCCACCACCTCTCTACTGAGGGAATTCTTTCTAGGAAGCCTTTTCAGGAAGTGAGCTTCTCTGTAGAAAGGGTGCTCCCCCTCTCTCTATGGAGAAAGTCCCCTTATAGAAATAGAGCCCAATTCTAGGGAGGGAGCCCCCTCTCCATGGAGCAGGCTGTCTCACCTTCTTTAGGGAGGATGCTCCTCTGGAGTGAGGGAGGCCCCTGTGGCCCTACCCCAAGAAGTGAGGCCAACCTCACTCAGGTTGCAGTGCCTTTTGAGAGAGGGAGATCCCCTCCCTCTTGCTGGGAGAGAGCCCCTCAGGAGGGAGAGAGGCCTCCTCACCCTCCCTTGGGTGGAAGCCCCTCACCTGTGTGGGATGCTTCTTTGCCCTCGTTGAGGGTGAACCCTTTCTGAGAAGTGTGCCACTCTGGAAGGAGGCCACTTCCCCCTCACTAGGGAGGGAGCCCCGCTCATTCAGGAGGGAGCCCCTCTCTAGGGAGTCAGCTGCTTTCTAGTTTGGGGGCTTACTCTCTTCTAGGAAGGGCACCATTCTCTAGGAAAGGAGCCCCTCTCTAAGGATGTCACTCCTCTCTAAGAAGTGAGCCCTCTCTTTATGGATGAGGCTCCCTCAAAACTCTCTAGAGAGGTAGCCCCACTCTAAGAAGAGAGCCCCTGTCTATGGAGAAAGCCCTTTTTCTAAGGAGGAGCTCCCTTCCCCTTTATAGAGAAAAAGGCTTCCTCTATGTAGGCAGCCCCTCTCTAGGGAAGGAGGCTGTTCTGTAGGGAAAGGGCTCCTTTCCCCTCTCTCCGTGAAGCCCTTCTCTAGGTAGGGAAACCAGTCTGTGTGGAGGTGCCCCCTCTATCTCTGTAGGGAGAGAGTCCAGACTAGGAAGGGAGCCTACTTTTTTGCAGGGGTCTTCCTCCTCCTTTCTAGGGGAAGTGCTCCTTCCTAGAGGGGAGCCTGCTCACCCTCACTAGGGAGTACACTCCATACCCTAAGGGAGCAGCCCTTTCTAGGGAGGGAGCCCTCATGCTGTGGATGGAATCCACTGTCTGGAAGTTGGTCCCTGCCACCCCCCTGGGAAAGGAGACTCCTTCGCTATGGAGGGATCCCCTCTCTAGAGATGTAGGCTTCTCTCTAGGGAGGGGACTCTTTACCCCTAAGAAAGGATCCCCACTCTAGGGAGGGAACCTTTTTCTAGGGGGGGGGCTCATTTTTCTAATGAGAGAGCCCCTCCAGGGGGATGGGTAACCCCTGCCCTGTCACTGGGGAGGGAATCTCCCTTACTACTGAGGGATGCTCTTGCTAGGGAGAGAGCCCTGTGCTCCAGAGGTCCCCCATCCTGGATGAGTCCCCTCCCTGTGCTATGAAAGGAACTCTGAATGACTCAGTGGGAGCCCCCTGCACTATGGAAGGAACCCCATGCTCAGGAGGGGATATCTATCCCTCACTGGGGAAGGAAGCCCTCCCTCCACCTCTCGAGGCAGGGAGTCCCTATTTAGGGAGAGTGCCCTTTCCTTAGGGCAGAAAACCCTGCCCCCTCTTTAGGAAGGGAGCCTTTCTCTAAGGAGGGAGCTCCTGTTTAGGGAGGGAGCTTACTCGATGAAAAAGGGGCTCCCCTCCCCTAGCTAGGAAACAAGCACCTTTTTATGGAGGAGGCCTCCCTCTCCCTCTCTAAGTAGGGAGCCCCTCTCTTGGGAAAGAGCTTCTCTTTGTGAAGGGAACATCTTTCTAGGAAGGAGGCTCCAATCTAGGGTAGAGGCTCACTCCATCTCTCTAAGGATGAAGTCCCTCTATGTAGGGTGCCAATTTTAGGGAGAGAACTTATCTCTGAAAGGGAAATCCCTCCCTCTCTCAAAGGGAGCCCCTCTTTAGGGAGTATGGCTCTTTTCCCCTCTGTAGGGGGAGAGTTTCTCTGTAGAATGGGTGCCTTCTCTGTAGGGAAGGAGGGTTCCATTCCCTCTCTGAGGAGAGAGAACTTTTCTAGTAAGGGAGCCTTTCTCTAGAGCCCCATCCCTTATTTTCTAAAGATGGGGCCTCTTTCTAGAAAGTAAGACTTTAGGGAAGGAAACCCTTACTGTGGAGGGAGCCTCCCCCAATGGGAGGGAGTCCCCTGCCCCCTGCTCACCAGGGAGTAAAAAACTCCAGGCTACAAAGGGAACTCTGAGCTCTAGATGATGTGTTCCACCATTCCAGGCTAAGGAGGGAGCCAGGCACACCTAAAGGGTTGTGCTTCCACATCAACTCACAGAGGAAGGTGCACTCTGATCTACTTTGGGAACTACACATTCCAGAGTGAGAACCTCTGCACTCTTGTGCTGGGGAGGTTGATCCCAATCTACCTTGGGAACCCTGAACCCTGAGAGGAGCCATTTCCCCCTGTGCCCTTAGAGGGAGCCCGCAGTGCAACAGAGTTAGCCCAGTCCACAGAAGGCCTGCCCCCTGCCTCAGCATTACCACCCCTCCACTGGGGTGGGAGCCCTGGCTGGCAGAACTTTGGGAAGGCTGTGTCCTGGAAGGTGGCCCCCCTTCCCCATCCATGCAAGAGAAAAGGCCCCCTGATCTTGGGGATGCCTGCTGTCCAGAAAGAGGCCCTGCCCCCCACCCCTCACTAAAGTCTAAAGCCCCTGGTTTACATTGGGAACCCTGCACTCTAGAGAGGGAGCACCACTCTGCTAGGCAAAGAGAAGAGCCCCCAGAACCTTGGACTTTGGAACACAGGCTATGCCCTCCTCTGCCCCAAGGAGGGCTCCCCCAACAGGAGACACAGCCTCCCTTGCTGCAGGGATGGTGCATGCCTTTGCAGCAGCAGAAGCCCTGCTTCCTGGAAGTGAAGACCCCACACTACAGTGTGGCAGAGGGGGTGGGGTGGGTGATGAGGTCCTTCCCACCATCATCCCACTCTGTGGAGGTATCAGTTCCCATGCAACAGCTGAAGTGCTGCCCCTCAGACAAGGAGGTCACACCTCTCTACAGAAGAGAAATGAGCTCCAATTATGGCTTGAGACCCATTCCTCAAACATTGGTGGCCCTACTCCACCCTCATGGCAGAAGGGGCAGTCCCCATGCTTTAGTGGCATTCCCCACCTAAGGAAGGGGACCTCCCATCACCTGTCACACCTCCCCTGGCAGCACAGGGGGTAGCCACCACTCAATAGTGTAATTGAACAAAATGGAGGTTTGGCTGCCTGCCACCACAAAAACCAAACTCATAAGGCAGGTGCTGGTGCAAAAGAAAAGGTTTTATCCAGGTACTGCACAACTTGGGAAAATGGTGGACTCCTATCTCAAAGACTATCTCAATCTCTCTGGTCAAGCCTGGGGTCCTTATAGGGATGGGAAGGGGAGGGCTTTTTTTCTATCCATATCTTTCTAGCTTTTGGCAGCCCAGTACAAGAACCACCCCTAACCACCATCTTGGCCAATGGGGGAGACTCCCCTGTGCTCTATCTATGGTAACAACGCCCATCTTCGAAACTCTGTACCCTTGTAATCTTACAAGGATAAATGGATGAAGGTCTCATCTTTTGTAGTTACTTCCTGCTATCTTACCTATTCTTGGGGCCAGAGATTCTTACTATCTAATGAAGAAAGAGAGAATTCAAGAATGGAGGGAAGCCTTTACCAGAGGAAGAAGGATTGCTGGCTTCAGGAGGTGGCATATACTGTGTCTAGAGGATAGCACTGTTGAACAAACAAAGCTGGTACACCACTTCATGTTTCAAGTGATGGTATTGCAGATGAGCTTTCAAAGTCAGATCTGCTGTGCAGACAAGTGTTTTCTGAGGGGTATGTCTAGCAGTGCAAGGAGAATTGTAGTGAAGTCAGAAAGTGAAGAGACTAAAGGATCCCTATGATCTAACCCTGAGTGGACTCCAGGTGGCACACCCAATAAGAGGATAAATTTACCAAGGAATCCAACTGTCTGGGAAATGCAGAATAAAATAAAAACTAGTATCGTCATTTAGCTTTGGGAGGCATTGTCCCTTTCTGAAAGAGGAATTTTAAATCTTCAGTAGTGCAGGTCCAGCTTTCTCTTACTGTATCAACAGCAGCGGTGAAATCTGAGTCCTCATGTATCACCTGGTTTATCCAGTGTGTGGTGGATCCAAGGCTTGATTCCTGTGTGCTTTAGGGAAGAGTGGGTTGTAAGCAGGATGTCATAGCAACGAGCCCATTGCCTAGCTAACTACTGTCCAGGTATTTAGTGAAACTCAGTTTCCTGAATGGAATGGGTGTAAGGGCTTGTCAGATGGGTAGATGGGCCTGCAATGAATAAATCTGTACAAAGTTGTTAGTGTTTGCCTTAGATGTCATACATACTGTTTTATTTTTTATTCGCATTCTAAATCTAAAGGGGGTGTTCCTAAAACAGACACTTGAAAGAGTCTCCCATAAACTATTTCAAATGCCCTTAATTTAATCCCATTTCTGGATTAAGTCCTAATCCAGAGCGAGACAACAGGGAGCGCCTGGTTCCATTTCAGATGTGTTTCCTGGCACATTTTCACCATGGTCTTCTTTATTGTATGGTTGATTTTCTTGTCTTCCCTGTAGGTTGGGGTCTCCAAGATTCATGTAGTTTTCACTGAATCTGTTACCTGCCTTATCTTCTGGGGGATTTCTGAAGAGATTTTTGAATAACAGTCCATTAAAGCATCCCTTCTATGATGAGTCCCTTCACGTAGGTGTTGGAGGATGGAATAGTAGAGCTTCAGCGACTAAGATTATACCATGAGTGTTCTTCCATATAGAATTAGTGTCAGTGTTAGAATCCCCATTCTGGACCCAGTCCTTATCTCATTCTGTGTAATGGGGTTTGAATTCTGATTAGTCAAGGTGGGGAATCAAAGCCCCAAGAAATAGCAGCCCTTGGGTGGCTTGTCTTGCTGCTGTATTGGCAGTTTGGTTCCCTGGCATGTTGGGGAACTGTTCTTCCTGGTGTCCTAGGCAGTGCCCTGTGGCTATCTGGTTTGGTAGATTCATTGCCTCTAACAATTTAAAAATCTCTTTTGCATGTATGATATTCCCAAGGTTAAGAGCCCTCTTTTTATATTGCCCATAGGCATGGACTACCATGAAGATATATTTAGAGTGAGTGTAGATGTTACCATTCTTTCCCTGGGATAATTCTAAGGCAATGGTGAGGGCTCTCAGTACAGCCTTTTGTGCCATAGTTTGGCAAGGGCTTGGGCTTCTATTATCTTGTCTATGGTGACTACTGCATACCCAGTGACAATTCTCCATGAAGCTGCTCCCATCTGTATATAATTTGCAGTCAGGCTCTGTCAGTGATGGTTCAACAAATCCAGTCTGCTAGAATAAATTTGTCAATAATTTACAAGCAGTAATTTTTGGAGATATTGAACCTCCCTCTGAGTGTGGAAGTAGGGTGGCTGAGTTTAAGGTAGTGGTGATTTACAAGGCAACATTTGGGTTGTCTAACAAAATGGCTTCATATTATCCCATGCACCCTGCTGCCAGCCAATATCCTCCCTTCTAAAATTTCTCAGCAAGGGTTTCTATCCTTTCAGTTTTTCCTTTTGAGTTTCAGGGAATTCTTTCTCCAGTGGCTTTCCTCCTTGCAATAGGCACAATTGATTGGTGCTTATTGGGTCTTTCCTCTTTCTTTTGGGTCCCACCTTTCCCCCTGGTTTCCCCACAGAGTTTCTACTAAAACAACATCCTGATTTAATTTCCTTATTTCCTGGACATGGTAAACTAAAGGCTATGTCTACCAGCTGGGAGGAATTTATTCCCAATACCCCATCTAAATGTTGGAGCTTCCTTCTGACATCCAGGTCACTTTGCCCAATAACAGTCATGTTTACCATTCACACTGTTTCTATGCCTGTGGGTCAGCATTAGTGTGTTTTGAATAGGACTGATAGAGTCTTTCTAATCATTTTAAAAGATCTTTCTTTGGTTTCTGTTGAATAGCATATATCATATTCAAGCTCTTGGTGTAAGCACTTTTTTCTTAAGCCCTTCCAATATGCAGCTTTTTGTAATGTTCTAGGAAGGCTAGGTTCCTGCTATTCAGGTCCCAGTTAGGCTCTGTCAAGGGAATTGCCCCATCTGAGTTGGGTGCCCCGTTGGGATTCTCTTGGTGGAGGCTATGAGCCTCTTCATTAGCTTTATTTATAACTAGTATCTTCTCACCTGCCATTAAAAAGAAATATGTTAAGGAGAACCTGTACATCTGTCTAGTTTGGACAGTCAGTGGCAAAAATGGAGGTGATAAGATCTGCCATTTTCTGAGAATTCTCTCTAAATGAGAACTTGGAATTCTTCCAATTTTGTAAATCCAAAGTGGAAAAGGGACTATGGGCCCAGTAGTGGCCAGCAGACTGGCCTTCCTGGTTTATTTCATATATAGGATATTGCCTTAAAGGGAATTATACTGCTCTGAATAGGGATGCTTCTTGGCTAATTTGGGTGCTCTGTCTAGTTTTTAAGGGGGAGACCATTCTTTCATCTTACAGGGATGGGTCTGTTGCCCCTCTGTGCTTTATTTTAGGGGTATCTAGCAACAGGGGAAGTTGCTAATCCTTCCTTCTGCTAATCCTACATTCCCTGGGTTCAGGGCATTAAAGATAATAATTTTCTCATTTTTCTTTTCTTCCTGTGTCTTACCATCAAGGAAGAGTTTTGAAGCATCTTTCTCTGAATGTTTAGGTTGTCCCCTTTCTTTATCATATTCTTACTGTGTAAAGACATAAACACCTGGGCATAGGGGATTTCAGCCCATTTCCCTCACTATTGACAAAACAATTCCAATTGTATGATGGTGCAGTGATTTAGAGAACCATTTAGGAACCATTTCCCCCCTGCAGTCTAAAGTATACATAGGCCAAGCAATATTACAATAGAAAACCAATTCCTTCTTAATCATTGGATAATAGCTGTACATGAACCAATCTGCTAAAATTCAGCCCAGCAGGCTCCCTTTAGGGGTCAAAACAGAACAACCCCTGATGGCACAAATGTACAAACCCAAAACCATAACCATGAGAAGACCCCAGACAAAGTAGGAATGTATAAACAAAACTTGAATTTATAATTTCATTACTGCAAACAAGTGCTCACAAGCAAGTCTTCGAGCCTTATGTCCTATCAACCAATACCACAAGTGGGCCTAACCAGACCCAAGAAGCACAAAGCCTGATTGGCACAAAGCCCAAGTGGCGGGGATAGCCTATCAGCCAGTACTGTTAATGGTCCTAACTATACGCAAGTGGCACAAAGCCCAAATGTCAGGGTAAAAGGACCCATGTGCATGTTGGTTCAACTTACTCAATCTTGGAATCCCTGTGCTCCCCAGACCTATTTTCCTTCACTAGCCAGGTGTTTCAGGTGTCTGATGCCTTGAGAATAAATGCAGGGATATTCCGAAGAAATGTTCTCAGCAGCTGCTGGGAAGTTACCACTGTCCCGCTCCTGGGGTTGGCCTGCCACAGGCAGCTGGGACCCCAGCCCAAGGCCCTCTGGGGCTTAGCTGAGGTCCATGCTGTCTGGCAGAGTAACCAAAAACTAACTGAACAAAACGGAGATTTGGCTTCCTGCCACCACAAAAAGCCAAACTTGTGAGTCAGGTGCTAGTGCAAAAGAAAAGGGATTTTATTTATGTGCCGCACAACCTGGGAGAATGGTGGACTCCCATCTCAAAGACCATCTCAATTCTGCTTAAGTCCAAGGTTCTTGTAGAGAGAGGGAAGGAAGGACATTTTTCCAATCCAATTATCTTCCTAGCTTTTGGCAAGCTCAGGCCCTGCTCATTCATATCTCTAGCTTTAGGCAGCTCAGTGTAAATATTTCTCCCTGCCACCATCTTGGCCAATGGGGGAGACTCCCTGGTGCTCTGACTGTCTACAGTAACAGTAGTGGGAGACCTGGTCCCCGAAAGGGGCTACCCCATCCCACCCCCACTCCAGAGGTGGTATTTATTGGCTCCTGGGTTCTTCCACCTTCCTAGCTTTCTCATGATGAGAAGGGATTTTTCCTTGAATGAAGGTAGAAGATCATCTGCCCTTGAATGGTAGAGTTCCTGCCTTTACCTGCACAGGATGGGGTGGCCCCCTACACTAAGGCGTCAGCTCTGCTCCCCAGAAGAAGCCCCTGCCTTACCATCACAATGTAGGAGGTTTTCCTGTGCTAATAAGACAGGAGCCCTCACCCCAGATGAGCAACTGCCCTTACAATATCATCCACAATAAAGGGGGTATCCCCCATGCAAATGTGAAGCCTGGACTGAAGGTTTGGCCCTGCTCTTCTGAAAGCCCTGGGCCTTGGACCCATGGGCTTGTTGCACCCCTGCCAGCCCATCCCACAGTGGAAGTGGGGTTCTCTGCTAAGACAGATCCCCACCCCAGGAAAGTGGGAACTTTTGCCTTCAGTGAAGGTTAGGTCCTTCCTAACCCCTTCCCACTCCCAGCCCTGAGTAGGGGAGGAGGTAGCCTCCTCTCGCATTAAGACAGAGATCCTGCACCCTGAACAGGGCACCCCAACATCCTCTGCTTTCCCCGTTACACCCTGTGGCAGAGGGTGTGGCTCTATGATGAAGATCCTGGAATCCGTCCTGGCCTGGGGCACCCATACTCCTTTAAGGAGGAGATGGTGACCCCCCAGTACAGGAGCTCTGTTTTCAGAACTGGGGGAATCTTCAAGCTGCCCATCCTGCTTCTGGACAGGGTGATGCCAGTTCCACACTCACAGTGGAGTGGGTAACCCCAGCAGCCTTCCCTGAGCCTGTCTGTGGCGGTGAGTGCATCCTCAATGCTATTGTTACTTTAGACAATCATTTGGAGCACAGGTAGTAGTGGCAGGATCAGCACAAGCCAGGCAAGGGCTAACCAGATGTCCTTGGTCATGGGGATTAAGGGTTGCCCTACAGACTTCAACCAGTTGCCCTTGGATGTGCAGGCACCGTGTCCAGCAGTGGTAGGTGGGCTGAAAGCTGTGGCATCTCCAGGCTTTCTGATTGTGGGTCCTGCTGCCCTCCCCACAACTGGCACTGTACTGCAGTCAGGGAGTGTCTGGAAGTCTCCCCCATTGGCTAAAATGGTGCAGGGGAAGTTCTTACACTGAGCACACCAAAAGCTAGAAAGATAATTGGATAGAAAAAGAAAAGCTGACTCCTCCTTATCGCTATAAGAACTGCACACCTGAGCAGGAAAGTGATTAGGTCTTTGAGATGGAAGTTCTCCATTCTCCCACATAGCAGCACCTAAATAAACCTCTTTCCTTTTGCACAAACACCTGTTTCACGAGTTTGGCTTTCATTATGGCAAGCAGCAAAAACTACGTTTTTGGTTACACTATTACAGGACACAATCCCCTCAAAGGCGGGGCACCTGCCCTCCTTGTGGATGAAGCAGTGCCTCTGTGCTTCTGTAGGAGTCCTGTTCCCCGTAAAGGGGGACCACAAAGCACCCCTTTGGGACATGGGGGCATTTGCTGGCACTGCAGTCAGAGCCCTGCTTCCTGGAAGTGGGGCCTTCCCTTACCTACCTCAGTGAACTGGGCAAACCCTTTGCAATGGCTGGAGCATGGCACCCACATGGGGAGCTGCCCCCACCAGCAACAGAGTGGATGGTCATCATGTTATGACAAAGTCCTGCTCCCAAGAAATGGGGTCTCTATACCTCCCTGGGGATGGGGGTGCAGTTCCTGAGTGTTGTGGGGTCCCAGACCAGAGAGTTCCAGCCCAACCCTGCCCTTGTCTTGAGATATAAGAGGTGCCCCCAGCTTCTGCAGGAACTGTGCCCCCACTAAGAGGTGTACCCCACCCCCTTGTGACAATAAGGGTGGCCCATGCTCTAATGGGAGGGGAGCCCCCTGACTCCACTTGCAGCATTGGTGGTGATTCCCAAGATGGCGGGGGAGCCCTGATTCTGTGATGGTGGGCCCCCTTTGTCCAGTGGCAGAGGGGGCTGTTGCTCTAAAGTAGGAGCTTAGTGCTGAAAACAGGAAGCCTTGTACCTTTGCTCCCTCTGCCCCACCTCGTGGCATACCAACTTCGCAGGAGCCCAGACCCAACAGTGGCTTCCCTAATCCAATGCACTCACCGGCACCCTCTCCTAGGATGTGGCGACTCCAGAAACAAGGCAGAAGTATTGCCCCAAAACCAGGGAGGAACCATTGGTCTCAGTGCAGTTGGGGCAGCCCATGTTCTGTGGCCTGAGGTGCCCTCCCACTTCCCCATAACCCCAATCTCCAACTTCTGCAAATTAATCTATTCCCTGTGATGTCAGAAGCTCCACCTCTGGATGGAGGCAAGGGGAATGGGCCTTCACCGGTGGCTGAGTGGTAGGTCTTGCACTATGCCCCAAACCAGATCCTTGGAGGGTTGGGCTCTCATCCCCACCCCTATTGCCTATTCAGCAGCCAGGGATGAGATTCCCAGCCTGTTTCTTGGAAGGTGGGTATCCACTTCACCCTCCTAGTCGGTGGTGCAGCCTAATGTTAGGGTGGGAATCCCACCCATAGGAAGATGGCATCCATGCCAATCCATATCCCTTACCTCCACCTTCTCCACTACCCCCCACTGTGGGGGCAGTGGGGGTAACCACCAGGATAGGGCACTAGACCTAGACACTGTAAAGTAGACACTAGACAGTGTACACCAGATACTAGACACTATACAGAAGACTACACTGGACAATGTAGCATAGACACTAGATACTAAATGGAAGACACTGTGTACTAGATACTACAGAATAAACCTTAGACACTGTACCTTGATACTGTACCCTGCTCACTAGATACTACACTAGCCATTTTATACTACACACTGGATATTAGACAGTGCACTACAAACTAGAGTCTATACTAGACAGTACACATGACACACAAGACACTAGACACTATACAATAGACACTAACACTAGATACCCTAACATACTAGATACTAGACACTACACACTGTACACTAGAGCAGCAATTTTCAACCTTTTTCATCTCATGACATAAACTAATTACTAAAATTCTGAAGCACACAAAACAATTTTTTGCTGATCTAAAATTTAAAAAATAAGCATAATTTTTATTAATTTACACCAGGCAGCTGTTGTTATGTTGATTGTTGTCATTTTTTCAATCAAAGGAAAAAAAGTCAGTGCCTCTAACAAAATAGTAAGATACTGCATGTTTTAAAAGCTCTTGCAGCAAACCAGTTGAAAATCACTGCACTGGACACCGCACACTCATAACAGTACAATAGACACTAGACAGAGGACTGTACACTACACACTAGTCACTAGACACTACAAACCAGACATTAAACACTACATTAGGCACTAGACTGTGCACTAGCCACTAAACAGGATTAACTAGACACTAGACATTGGACACTAGACACTGGAACCTAGACAACTGACACAATTTACTACATGTCCTAATGTGTAAGTGACATTCACTGAAAAGATGGTCTGCTCAAACTTGTGCAAGTATAGCATTTTATTATTTATTATTATTTTTATTGTTGTGAAATCACAGTTGTCCCGAACTTCCTCCATTACTCTTCTTGCCCTACCCACCCCACCTCCCATATTCAATCCTCCCCTGCCACCATTATCTTTGTCCATGGGTACTTCATACATGTTCCTTAATCACCCTAACCCTTCTTTCCTCTGGTATTCCCCACCCCTACATCTGGCTGCTGTCAGTTTGTTCTTTATTTCTATGTCTCTGGTTCTATTTTGCTCACTTGTTTCTTTTGTTGATTAGGTTCCACTTACAGGTGAGATCATATGGACTTTATCTTTCACCACACAACTTCTTTCACTTAGCACAGTGCTCTCCAGTTCATACCATGATGTCGGAAAGGGTAAGAGTTCCTTTCTGCTATGTAGTATTCTGTTGTAAAATGTACTATGTTTTATTAATCCACTCAGTTACTGATGGGCATGTAGGTGTTTCCAGCACTTGGCAATTGTAAATTGTGCTGCTATAAAGATTGGGGTGCAAAGGTTTCTTTTAATTGATTTCAGGATTCTTTTTTTTCTTGTTCCTGTTCTTTTTTTAATTATTTTATTATTGTTCAATTACAGTTGTCTGCATTAACCCCCCACCATTCCCCTCCAACCCAGCCATCCCCACCTCCCTCCCTTGCTACCACCCCCTCCTTGGTTTTGTCCATGTGTCCTTTATAGTTGTTCCTGGAAAAACCTTTCCTCCTTCCCACTATTATCTCCTCCCACCTCACCTCTGGTTACTGTCAGATTGTTCTTGATTTCGATGTCTCTGGTCATATTGTGCTTGTTTGCTTGTTTTGTTGATTAGGTTCCACTTAAAGGTGAGATCATACGGTATTTGTCTCTCAACAACTGGCTTGTTTCACTTAGCATAATGCTCTCCAGTTCCATCCATTCTGTCACAAAGTGTAGGAGCTCCTTCTTTCTTTCTGCTGCATAGAATTCCATTGTGTAAATGTACCATAGTTTTTTGATCCATTCATTTACTGATAGGCACCTAGGTTGTTTCCAGCACTTGGCTGTTGTAAATTGTGCTGCTATGAACATTGGAGTGCATAGGTTCTTTTGGATTGGTGTTTCAGGGCTCTTAGGATATAATCTAGCAGTGAATTGCTGGGTCAAAAGGCAGTTCCATTTTTAGTTTTCTAAGGAATTCCATACTGTTTTCCACAGTGGCTGCATCAGCCTGCATTCTCACCCACAGTGCACTAGGGTCCCCTTTTCTCCATATCCTCTCCAACGCTTGTTTGTTGCTTTATTTATGATGGCCATTCTTACCGGAATGAAGTGATCTCTCACTGTGGTTTTAATTTGCATCTCTCTGATGGCTAGTGACACTGAGTATCTTTTCATATGTTTCTGGGCCCTCTGTATGTCCTCCTTGGAGAATGTTTGTTCAAGTCTTTTGCCCATTTTTTAATTGTTTTTTTTGTCTTCCTGGAGTGCAGTCATGTGAGTTCTTTCTATATTTTGGACATCAAACCTTTGTTTGAGGTATCATTGACAAATATGTTTTCCCATATGGTTGGCTCTTTTTTCATTTTAATGCTGTTTTCTTTAGCCATGCAGAAGCTTTTTAATTTGATGAGGTTTCATTTGTTTATTCTATCCTTTATGTCCCTTGCTCTAGGGGATATATTGATGAAAATATTGCTCTGTGGAATATCTGAGATTTTCCTGCTTCTAAGCAGGAAATATTTTCCTCTAGGGCTTTCATGGTGTCACAACTTATATTTTTGTACATAGCATTTATTCTTCTTTTTTAAAATATATTTTATTGATTACACTATTACAGTTGTCCCACTGCCCCCTTTATTCCCCTTTGCCCTGCACAACCTGATACCCACATTCCCACCCCCTTAGTTCATGTCCATGGGTCATACATATAAGACTTATAAGTTCTTTGGCTTCTACATTTCCTACACTATTCTTAACCTCCTCCTATTTTCTACCTACCATTTATGCTACTTATTCCCTATACCTTTTCCCCTATTTTCCCTCACCACTTCCCCGCTGCTAACCCTCCATGTGATCTCTATTTCTGTGAATCTGTTCATGTTCTAATTGTTTGCTTAGTTCATTTTTATTTTTGTTATTTTAGGTTTGGTTGTTGATAGTGTTGAGTTGGTTGTCACTTTACTGTTTGTATTTTTTATCTTCTTTTTCTTAGATAAGTCCCTTTAACATTTCACATAATAAGGACTTGGTGATGTTGAACTCCTTTAACTTGACCTTATCTGGGAAGCATTTTATTATCTGCCCTGCCATTCTAAATGAAAGCTTTGCTGGATAGAGTAATCTTGGATGTAGGTCCTTGCCTTTCATGACTTGGAGTACTTCTTTCCAGCCCCTTCTTGCCTGTGAAGTTTCTTTTGAGAAATCAGCTGACAGTCTTAGGGAAATGTCTTTGTAGGTAACTCTTTGCTTTTCTCTTGCTGCTTTTAAAATGCTCCCTTTACTTAAACCTTTGGCATTTTAATTATGATGTGTCTTTGTATGGTCCTCTTTGCATTCATCTTGTTAGGAACCCTCTGTGCTTCCTGGACTTGTATACCTATTTTCGTCACTAAATTAGAGAAGTTTTCTCTCATTATTTTTTCAAATGGATTTCCAATTTCTTCCGCTTTCTCTTTTCCTTCTGGCACCCCTATGATGCCATTGTTGGCACACCTGAAGTAGTCCCTGAGGCTCCTTAAATTATCCTCATTTTTTTTATTATTTTTTCTTCTGGTTGTTCTGATTGGGTACTTTTGCTTCCTTATATTCTAAATCTCTTATTTGATTCTTGGCTCCATCACCTTTACTGTTGACTCCCTGTAAATTGTTCTTCATTTCAGTTAGTGTATCTTTTATTTCTGACTGGATCTTTTTCACGATTTTCATGCTCTTTTTTATGCTGTTTAGGTCCTCACTAAGTTCACTGAACATCCTTATAACCAGTGTTTTGAATTCTGCATCTAGCAGAATACTTGCCTCCATTTTGTTTAGTTCTTCCTCTGGAGTTTTGCTCCATTCCTTCATTTGGGCCATGCTTCTTTGTCTCCTCATTTTAGCAGCCTCCCTGTGTTTGATTTTACATATAAGGTAGAGCTGCTAGACTCCCTGGCTACATAGAATGACCTAATGTAGTAAGTGTCCCATAGGGTCAAATGGCACAGCCTCCCCTATCACCCAAGCTGGGCACTTGAGGTATGTCAGCTGTGTGGGCTGTGTACACACCTACTGCAGCCAAGCCTTGATTTTTACTGGCTGATTAATGCATGGAATTTTCACAAGCTGATCAGTTGCAAGGGCTTGCACTGACCACTGACCACCAGCCTCCAACCACCACGTAGGCTCAGCTGTGCAAGGACCCACTCCACAAAGCAGGACTTACTTCAGCAGTGCTCTGGTGCCTATGAGTCCACCTCTTGAGTGTGTCACTTGTGAAGGTGGTTGAGTGGTGGTACTCTGACATGGTCTGTAGCTGTCCACTGAGCACACAAGTTCTGGGGCCTCTCAAGATGTTCAGGCCAAGTTCAGCCACCCTTACATTCTTTCTGGGACCACACAAATAAGCTACAAAGCAACCTGCAGTTGGCTGTTACTTGTGCTGGGCTTGGAGGTGCCCAAGCAAGTCCAAGCTGTAAACCAAGGCTGGCTGCTGTTAGTGCTGACCCTAGGACCACTTCATCATGGGGCATGTTGAGGCCAGCTGCTGTCTGTTTAAGCAAATTTAGGAAGATCTGAAGCTTGAGCCAAGACAAGCCATTTATTTGGAAAAGCTACTTGAAACAGCCTGGGCAGGCCCAAACTTTGGGTGGGAAGGAGCCTCAAGGAATCACCAGGACGAGGCAAACAGTGTGAGTCAGGTTGATGAAACTCATGTATGGCACCTGCCTGCTGGCTCTGTGGCTCTGTAGGGGGATGGCTCAGAAAAAGAAACAGTGGCCTCTGCCAGCCATTCTATCTGGGAGAAATCTGCCCCTCAGCTGTCACCCTGATGCTGAACAGTTTGGTTCAACTCCATATGTATCTGATGTCTTTCAAGTGGCTGCTCTTGTGCTGAAGCTCAGAGGGCGTGAGCCTGAGTAAGTCTGTGTGTGGGCCCTTTAACTGGAACTGCCTGAGAATCTAGCAGCTTGTCTTCCACAGTCTCATTCTCTGCTAGTTTTTGCTCTCAGAAGTTCACTTATCTTCCTGGCACTGGAACCCTGGGCTATGGGGCCTGGTGTGGGCTTGGGACCCCTCACTCTTGACATATGCTTTCTGAATTTTATCTGCCACACATGAGTATGAGACCAACCCATTCAGTGTCTCTGCCCCTCCAACCAGTCTGGATAAAGTTTCTTCTTTAATTCTGTAGTTGTAGGACTTCAATTCAGCCTGATTTCTGAAGGGTCTAAATGATGGTTGTTCTGTAGTTTAATTGTAATTTTGATGTGGTTGTGTGAGGAGGCAAGTCATGTTTACCTACCCCTCCATCTTGAATCCCCTCCTCACTGTGATTGTTTCTGGTCAACAAAGCTCTTGAAAACTACAAACACAATCAATTTCTAGACAGGTATTTTCCCCCATTTTTGTTGCTGAGCATTGCTGAGCATGGGTACTTTCTGAACTTGAATGGTACACCAGCACTGAAACACAGGCTAATGCATTTTATTTTTATATCGTTAACTTAGGAAGGATAAATTCTTCTTTAAATTTGTCAGGGTTTCTTGTCCTAAGCTTGGTAAATGAAAAAACTCTCATAATAGTTTGGGGTTAATAAAAGTTTGGAGAATGCCAAATGTCTCATTATTTATATTATCCTTTATTTTTTAAATTAATTTATTTTTATACAGAGGAGAAGGGAGAGAGAGAAAGAGAGGGAGAGAAACATCAATGAATGGTTGTCTCTCACATATCCCCTACTAGGGACCTGGCCTGCAATCCAGGCTTGTGCTCTGACTGGGAATCCAACTGGTGACTCTTTGGTTCACAGATGTGTGCTCAATCCACTGAGCCACATCAGCCAGGGCATATTATCCTTTATGTTATAAGGTGAAAGATAACATCTTTGTGTTATCTAATAGCAATTTAGGTAAGAAGTGGGTGTGCTTTCTCCTTATAGTCTTCCCCAGTCCATTGGCTTTGTGCAAAGGACTTTGAGAGTCTAGGAGATGGTAGAGCTACAACACAAGAGGAGTCTAAGGCCCTAAATTACCACCCGAAGGAAAGTCATTTGCCTATGTACAAGAAAAACCCACTGTATTACACAACTGAAATATTGTGGCTTATTTGTTGCTGTAGCTGTTACTGTAACCAATACAAAAGTTAAATTCCCAGTGTAAATACTTACACACAGTTACAGATCTTTCCCTAACACACCTATAATTTAGAACGAGATATAAGGGAATGGTACAAAAGAGAGAATGTTAAGATATTCCCAAGCAAGCTGTCATATATGATTATTCTGCTAACTGCAACAATGTATACTTACAGACAAATCATTCTCCATTATTTTGCCCACACATTTGAGAACTAGGATTAAATTCCCAGATACAATAGTGGGTTTAAAAAAAAAAAAGGATGAACACGTAATTATGACTACTCAGGAGGAAGAGGAGAGATACAGCCTTCTCCCCACAACAGTCCAATTGAGAATTTCCTTCTTGAACCCAAATACTCAAATATATTTTTCCTCAATCTTTCCTAACATCCAAAAATGCTTCCAGGAAATATGTATCCTAGAAGTATACCAGAGCAATTGTTTTTTCAAAACATTAGAAGCAGTTCAATTTTAGCCTATGTTTCAATTTGTTTAAATTTATCATGAGGGGTAATTTTTTAACACACCTACACTTAGCAATCACAACATCCCTCCCTTTGTTTGCTTTGCATCATTTTACTCTTCATTTCAACTATTTGTTTTAAGCCAGGATTATGAGAACCCTCTGACCATCTTCTTCTCATTAGAAAATTTCTTCAGTACCTTGTCTTATGAATTTTCTGGACTTCTCTCCAGACTCTGAACTTCAAGGAATCATATTTAAAAATTATAGAATTCCTTAAGGAATCTATTTATTAAGAACAAGACACTGATTGAACCAGCCCTATCTTTCCAAAACTTACATCTTGGACACATTTGACCAAATAGTTTTCAATCAGCTGAAATGTGCTTTCCTCATATTCAGCAATAAAAACTTTATGTAAAATAGAATTCTTGCTCATTTGAAAAAGGATTTGACCCACAGAAGAATTCAGGATGAGATCAAAGTAAAGCTTGGCTGTTGATTATTCCTGGGATTTTTTGTTTTGTTTTGTTTCTTTTCATGAAAGGATAAGATACAGCTTTATGTGTATAGGAGCATATTACTCAATTTACTGTAAATTCCTGAATGTTTTATACTTAGAAGCAGGTCATCATAAAGGATATAACCTATATATGAAAAATCTATTCACATAATTTCCTGGAAAAGGAATGGATATCATCAATAACAGAGGTAAACATTACTAACTGTACCATAGGTCTCCTTTCATTTACATAGGTAATGTTACAACAGCTTTTTTGAGTGTCTATATGAAAGGCCATGGAAATTCAAAAATGATTAAGTCATGTTCTCAGTCTTCAAAGGGCTTCTAGTCCAGATTATAAATGAAAAGGAATTAGATTTAGAATGATGGAAAAGTTCTGGAAATGAACAGTGGTGTGGCTTCACAATAGTATAAATGTATTGTTCTTTTTTAAAAAATACATTTATTATTTATGCTATTATAGTTGTCCCATGTTCCCACTTTATTCCCCTCCACCCTATACCACCCCTCCCGCCAGGATTTTCCCCCTCAGTTCATGTCCATGATTTGTACGTATAAGTTCTTTGGCTTCTACATATCCTCTACTATTCTTATCCTCCCACTGTCTATTTTCTACCTACTATTTATGCTTCTTGTTCCCTGTACCTTCCCCCCTATTTTCCCTTCTGCTGGTCCCTGCTTATAACCCTCCATGTAATCTCCATTTCTGTGATTCTGTTCCTGTTCTACTTGTTTGCTTAGTCTGTTTTTATATTTTTAGGTTCAGTTGTTGATAGCTGTAAGATTGTTGTCATTTTACTATTCATAGTTTTTGATCTCCTTCTATTTCTTAGATAAATCCCTTTAACATTTCATATAAAAAGGCCTTGGTGATGATGAACTTCTTTAACTTGACCTTATATGGCAAGCACTTTATCTGCCCTTCCATTGTGAATGATAGCTTTGCTAGACAGAGTAATCTTGGATATAGGTCTTTGCCTCTCATGACTTGGAATACTCCTTTCCAGTCCCTTCTTGCCTGAAAGGTTTTTTGAAGAAATCACTGGATAGTCTTATGGGAACTCTTTGTAGGTAACTGTCTCCTTTTCTCTTGTTGCTTTTTTAATAATTATTTTATTGTTGTTCAAGTAGAGTTATCTGCATTAACCCCCACCACTCCCACCCACCCCAGCCATCCCCTCCTCCCTCCCCTGCTTCCACCCCACTTGGTTTTATCCATGTGTCCTTTATACTTGCTCCTGAAAACCCTCCCCTTCTCCCCCATCCCCCCCCCCCCGTTATCCCTTCTCACATCACCTCTGCTTACATTGAGCCTGTTCTCAATTTCAATGTCTTTGG